>JARHVA010002820.1:1327500-1927500 GCA_037957365.1 Torreya grandis
AGGCAGTCCCCTATGCCCTACCCACCTGCCTTGCTAAGGGCATTTGGTACTATCCCCCCAACAAGGGGGACCGATATTTACAGTGCCTCACTTGGGATTGCTTCGCTTGCCTCCCCTTAGGGGCACTCCCCTATATCTTGTTGGAAATAGTCATTGATGTCTGTCCTATTGTCATTGATGTCAAAGGAAGCAGGTGTTATTCTGCATTAATGCCAAAGGACGAGTTGAACAAACTTGCAGTGTTAATCGGATTTCTCCAATGCCTTTACTTCACAATCTTGTCAAGTCAAGTTGGATGAAAAGTCTGAACGGGTCAAGCCAAGCAATGCAAATCAGAGTTTCGGCATGACTTAACTTCCCTTTATGTCTCAAGTCAAGCAATGGGAAAAGTCCGAATTGGTCTAACGAAGAAGTGATCGGGGATTTGCAAGTGCCTTACTTCTCTTGTGATTATAAGCTAAGCAAGTGAAAAGTCCGAAATGGTCTAGAGAAGAAGTAATCGGGGTTTCGGGAGCATCTTACTTCTCATATGATTATATGCTAGGCAATGTGGGAAACCCGAAAGGGTCGAGCGAAGAGGTGATCGGGGATTTGCAAACACGTTACTTCTTTATGTTGATAAGCTAAGTAAAGGTAAAAACCCGAAAGGGTCTAGAAAAAGTAATCGGGATTTTGAAGAGGGACTGCTTCTCTCAAGTTGATAAGTCAAGAAGGATGGAAAACCCAAAATAGTCTTGAAGAATTCCTTTGGAGGAATTCTTTCGAAAAAAGTGGCAAGGACAATTCTTTCGAAAAAATTGTCAAGTTCTTTTCGGAAAATTGTCCCGTAACAAAAATCCGAAGGATACATTCAAAAAGCCGAAGGACACTTTGCAAAAACCCGAAGGGTATGTGGACCCTTCCAGAAAATCCGAAGGGCAATTTACAGAAGGCCTAAGGACACTTTGAAGAAAGCCGAAGGGTATGTGAACCCTTTGAAGAAGGCCGAAGGACACTTTGAAGAAAGTTGAAGGGTATGTGAACCCTTTGAAGAAAGCCGAAGGGTAAGTCGAAAAGTCCGAGGGGTATATGAACCCTTCCAAAGACGTTGAAGGGCACCTTTCAGAAAGTCGAAGGGCATGTTGCAAAACCCTGAAGGGCAAGACGACCTTCGGAAGAAAAGCTGAAGGGTAGTTTTGAAAGAGCCCGAAGGGCAAGTGCACCGTTGTAAAAACCCGAAGGGTAACTTTGGAGAAAGGTCCCGAGAGAAAAGACTCGGACAAAAAGTCAGAAGAAATGTCTCGAACAAAAAGTCCAAAGACATTCATAAAAAAACCCTGAAGACCAAAAAGGAGAGACGGACAAAAAGTCCGAAGGAAAGAGATAAGTTGGGAAGAAAGTCCGAAAAAGAGGAGCCCGAGAGAAAGTCCAAAGAAGAGAAAAGTCCGAAAAAGTGTGAAGACCCCTAGTCCCCTCTTAAACCAACTCTGTGAAATCCTGATGAATTTTTTTGTATGTTTTGTTTGTTTTTGTTTTTTTCCCTGATATATATATATGATTTTTTGGGGGTTTTGACATAAAAAGCAATGCATAAACGAATAAAACTTCTAAACTAAATCAATATTCAGAGACAATACATATTGAATTGCGGTAGCAAGAAACAAACTTATTTATGGCTATCTTGGCCCGAACTAATACATGCATACTTGAAAATCTGAAGAAATGTCACAGCTCCAATGGCTGGGCCAAAAGGCAAGTATAACAGTCTGAAAACAATTCAGAAATCTGCACTTTATCCTCTTATCATTCTGCCATAATGACTGCCATAACCTTGCGCTTCAAATCACACTTCCTTTGGATTTTTTTTGAGCCTCCTATGCTAGAAATCGCACCCAATAAGAGTAGCGCCTTGTGCTGGTTCAAAATCTTAGATTACATGAGTACGGGCTTAGGAATGGAGTATGATGCTGCTATGAAACTCCGAAAAAATTACCCTGAAAGCTGAAACCCTTGTCTGGAAATAACTTAGAAATCCTAAATCAATTTGCACAAGTAGAACTTTTGATTGAAGCTCTCAACTGGCCACTTTCACTGGATATCTCACCACCTCAGAATGGCTGCTCACAGAAGAAGTAACGTTCTCCAATGGCTGGCTGAAGACTGAAACCCTTGGCTCCTTGCAAACAGAACTTCATACAAATCAAAACAATAACACCATCCAATGTCCCAAGTGAAAGGAGAGCCTTGCTTATATAGCTTCTTTAACCGATGAATGCTTGTACTTTTAGCAATGTGGGATAAAACATTCTTTATCTTTTTAATTCCTCTTTAAAGCACAATTTCCCATAAAAGACATTTTAATAACATTTAAAATGTTATTCATTAAGGCTTAGGGAAAACATTTAATATTTCATTGAGTTTGGCATTCATAATTAATTCCTCAAATGGACCCCCCTTTAATGATGACTTGACCCTCAAGTGAAATTATAAAGTTAAGTTATAACTTTATAATATATACTTTCAATGATTTAATATTAATTATGGCCACAAAAATATTAATTTCTCCCAAATTACTGAACATTATGCTAAGCCGTCTGAAACTGGAGTTCACTTTATTTTCCCCATGTGACCAAATGTTCTTGATAAAAATAGCAGGGGTCCTCGATCAACCTCCAACTTGCTATAAATAGAAAGTATAGAAAATGAAGTCCAAATGAAGCCAAACGAAAGCCAAAGCTGCATCCCACTTTACTCTAATGATGATAGAACCTCCATTGATCGAGTCTCAACCCCCGAAGACCCTCTATCCCTGCCTATTAGCCTACGAGGGTCGGATGATAGGCTAATCTAACTAACATTCTGATGTCTAACTGGAAGGGGACATCACAGTCCACCCTTCCTGAAATTGCTTGACCTCAAGCAATCTCAACTCAGGATGTTGCAATATGTCTTCTCCTTCCCACGTAACATCCTCAACTGGCAAGTCCTTCCACTTAATCAAATATTCCCTGATAACCCGTCTCCACCACTGTCTCTCTCTAACATCCAAGATGGCCTTAGGTACTAAAATCAATTTCCCCTCATCATCCAAGGTGGTAAAACTGCAGAAGGAACCACTCGATGTCCTAACGCCTTTTCGAGGCGTGACACATGAAACACATTGTGTACCCTACTGTCTGCTGGTAAATCCAACTCATAAGCCACTTCACCTCCTCGCCTGATAACTCTAAAAGGTCCATAGTAGCGTGGCTTAAGCTTCTTTGCACCACTCTTCCTGAGAGTGGATTGCCGATAAGGTTGTAACATCAGATACACCATATCCCCAACCTCAAAAGAGCGTTCCACTCTTTTCTAATCAGCATATTGCTTTTGCTGATTCTGTGATTTCTATATATTCTCACACAAAGATTTTACAATATCTTGATTCTCCTGTAACAAATCTCCAGCACTAGGCACTCTGTTGTGGCTTAGTAGCAAATCAAGGAAGTTATGCGCCTCATGACCATACAAAGCCATGAATGGTGTCATCTGGATTGACATGTGGAAAGTGAAGTTATAACAATACTCACAAAGGTAAATCCACTTGACCCATGCCTTCTGCTGCCCCGCTATATAGTTTTTGAGGTATCCCTCTACCCATTTATTCACAATCTCTGTCTGACCATTCGTCTGTGGGTGGTAACTGGTGCTCGGAGTTAGTTCAGTCCCACATAATTTGAATAGCTCTTGCTAGAAGTGACTCATGAACCTACTAACTCTGTCACTGCCAATGCTCCGAGGTAAACCGTGCAATCTGAACACCTCACGGAAGAACAAATCTGCCACCTGTGCTGCTGAAAATGTTTTTGTGATCGGAAAGAAATGGCCATACTTAGTGAGCCGATCAACAACTACAAATATACAGTCTCTCCCTTGGGCCTTAGGCAAGCCCGTAATGAAATCCATAGACAAACATTCCCACTTCCTGTCAAGAATTGGAAGTGGCTGAAGTAACCCTGCAGGATATGTGTGTTCCTGTTTATTCTGATGACAAACAGGAGACTCTCTAGCATACCGAAGAACATCTGCTTTAAGACCTTTCCAAGTAAATCGTTCCCACACATGTTTATAAGTTTTAAAGTACCTAGGATGGCCTGCCATAGGTACATCATGAAAGGTTCTCATCCTTGTGTTCTTCATCGCCGATCCTGGGGTCAAGAAAACTCTCCATTTGTAAATGATAAGATCATGTACAACTGTATACCTGCTGTCCAATAATGTTCCCTCAATAATGCCAGAGGCCCAACGATCCTCGGCATATTCAGCTATAAACACGTCTCCAATCTTCTAAAATCTGTACCATAGAGCTCAAATGAGGGCAGCGAGATAAGGCATCAGCAACTACATTCTGTGTACCTTTGACATAGGAGATGTCAAAGTCGTATGATTGTGGTTTACTGACCCACTTCTGCTAGCGATCATTAAGATCCCGCTGTCCTAGGAAATGTCTTAGGCTATTATGATCGGTTTTAATACAAAATTTGCTGCCCACTAAATACTGCTTGTACTTGGCCAAAGCATGCATTATGGCCAACATTTCCTTGTCATAAATACTGTAGCTCCTCTTAGGACCTCTGAGCTTCTTGCTCTTGAAAGTGATAGGAAGCTTGTCCTGCATAAGCACTGCACCAATCCCCTCACCAAATGCATCACACTGTAGCTCAAAGGGCTTACTGAAATCTAGTAATGCAAGTACCAGACAGGTGGTCATCAATTGTTTAAAGTTCTCAAAACACTCCTGTGCCTCAAGTGTCCAAGCAAAAGCACCCTTTTTCATCAAATCAGTCAATGGTGCTGCATGCCATGAATATCCACTAACAACTCTATAGTAGAAGCCACACAAACTTGAGAAACCGCGAATCTGAGTGAGGTTCCTAGGAGTAGGCCACTCAATAATAGCTCGGACCTTGTTGGGGTCCATTCGCACACCCTCTACACTGATAAGGTGGCCTAAGTACAGCAGCTCAGTCATCCCCAAATCACACTTGGATCCCTTGGCATACAAGGATTCCCTATCTAGAATAGCCAACACTGTATTAAGATGGGCAAGGTGTTCCTCCCATGTCCTGCTATACACTAAAATATCATCAAAGAAAACAAATACGAACCTCCTCAACTGAGAATGGAAGACCCTGTTCATTGTGGACAGAAAAGTAGCAAGTGCATTGTGTTGACCAATTTTTGGTCTTGCAGGCCAAAAATTGGGCACCCCTCTTCTTTTTAATGCAAGAGTCATTCAATCCAGGTTCTGGCTAGTTCATCCCTCAGCGATCTCATGCAAAATTTTCTTTGTTAGGCCATTTCCCATGAAAAAATCAAGTGTTTTCCTCTTTTGCTTGACAAGTGCATTTCGGGTTTGGCGGGTGACTTTACTTGTAAAAAATTCATAAGTAAAGCCACAAGCGAACCTCGATTTGGTCTTGGATGCTTTGAAAGACAAGTGAATTACTTCGGAGGGCTTTTTATCGGCAAAATGGACCAAGTGGAAAAGCCGAAGGGTCGTTTGCAAGATTCCCAAAGGGTATGTACCCTTGTGGAGGGCACTTAAGCAGCAAATGGGACCTTTACATTTCTTCCGAAAGGCAACTTTGGAGGCCAAGGAGCCCTTGCGGTGGGCAGGCGATGAGCAAAGTGGACCTTTTCAAAAGTCCGAAGGGTAACTTTGGGCTCGAATTGCCCTTGCGGAGGGCAGCCGGTTGGAGCAAAGGGGCAAGACAGAAAGCCCGAAAGGAACTTGCCCTTCGGAAAAAGTGACAGGCCAAAAGAGAATTCCTTCGGACTTTTTGTCCGAAGAAAAACCAAGAAAAGTCAAAGAAGAATTCTTTCGGACAAAATGTCTGAAGGAATTCCTTCGGACATTTTGTCCAAAGAAATTCGACAGTCACAAAAAGTCCGAAAAAAATCGGAAGACCAAAAGTCCGAAGGGTAGGTGTCCTTGCGGGGGGCACTTAGTTGTGAAAGTGGACCATTTCTATTTTTCTGAAGGGTCACTTTCTGTTCAAAGTGCACCATTTCAATTTTTTCAAAGGGTCACTTTCCCTTTGGAAGAGTTCGTTTGCAAAATGCCGAAGGAATTGTCCTAGTGGGTGACAAGCCCGTGAATGTCAATTTCAAGGTGATAAGCTAGCCGTTGCAATTCAAATGTCCAATGACGGGTCCGTGAACGTCAATTTCAAGGTGATAGGCTAGCCATTGGGAAGTAATCAAAGGAGAATTCCCTCGGAGAAAATGTTTGAAGGAACTCATAAAAGAAAGCCCGAAGGCCCGCCAAAGAAAGTCAAAGAGTGCAAACTCAGAAAAGGAGAATTCCTTCGGACATTTTGTTCGAAGGAATTCAAAAGCTCGAGAGCCCGAGGAACGAATGAGCGAGCAAGCAAAGAAAGGAGCCCAAGAGGAAATAATAAGCGCCAAGAGCCCGAATTGCAAGGAAAAGGGGGGAAATAGCAAAGGGGAAAACAAGGCGGGCAACCCAGAATGCGGCCACGCGCACATAAGACAAAAGCTCAAAATGCTCCAAGTGGAGTAACAAGTCAAAGCGCAAATCCAAGGATGAACCAGACCAGGGCAGGTGGCACAGAGGTCGTTAGCAGGAAAAGTAAGTGCACTTAGGTGAAATAGTCTCTACCAAAAACCAATAAAAGGATTGGTTGCAAACATTGAAGAGAGCGGTCCATGTTTTTTTGTTTTGCCATTAATGAACAGCCAGTTGTGCTCAGCATTGAAGAGAGCATGGCCCAGTCAACATAACTGGGGATGGCCTTGTCGATTGCTAGGAGTAACCCATGCTCTTGCAGGACCGGACAGCAAGGGTAGCAATTTAAGCACCTACAGCATGGCTTTCCCATATGCAATTAAAATGAGACGACAGCAACATGGGCTTGTGGTCGCCGCAGGAGTGTTTAATACAACATGGGTTTCTTTCCCTTGACTGGTCAATGATCTGTTTTCCAAGCTCTGTATATAATTGTAACTTCTCATTTTGAGGAGGGATCTCTCAGCATTGTATGGCAAAGCCTTGAAGAATTTACCTTAAATCAAAAGAAGCATTTTACCTCCATTTGAGCTTGCACTTTTGCATGTCTATGGTCTTATCTTATGTTCAGTCATTTCCTTTAATGCTTTCATAAGTTTATATCAGCATATCTAGTGTATTGTGAATTCTTTTCTGTAGGTCAACAAGAAGTGTCTAACTCAGATTATAGGCACAGGGGAACAGACTGTCCAATAGTGTGTCTTAGAACACCTCTGGTAGTTTCTTCCTCCCTGTATCTCCATAGGATCCCCTGTTGAAACACTGATGTAGAAAAGGTTCTCATTCGAATGAAGTATATGTTTGCTTCTCTCTGGTGTAAAGTGTAGGTCAAGGCTGAGTAGACCAACCAGTTTAGTGCATCACCACATTAGTTAGGTTATGTTTTCAGTATCTCTCTCTCTTTTCACCCCCCTCCATTGTTAGCAGTAAGAAATCCAAGGCCTCAAGGTGCATCAAGAGGAGCTAGCCCTTAATCTAGAGATTCATCCCTCAAGTTTGCCACCCACAGCAAGAGGAATGTCTCCATTGTGCCGCGTGGAAGAAAGAAGTTGAATCTCCTTTCAGAGGGTGCAATCCACAACGTCAACAGTTTTTGGTACGCCCGGTGGGACCAAATTTTGTGTCCTACAAGTTTCAGGATTAGTGATGGCCCTGTTATTGTAAAAAATCCAAAAGGAGCTATAATCCAACACTTGACGACTCTGTTTAGGAACTCAGTCTCTGATTAATGATCAGCTTGGCATCCCATGCCTAAGGTCACTACCAGATCTTCTAGGGGTGTTCCTTTTGAATTTATTGAGTTGCCTTTGAACTCAACAAAAAATCTAAGGTTTGCAACTACTCATCCTTACGTAGCAAGCCACTTTCCCAAACCAGCCATAAAACAAACCTACTCAAGGAGACCCTGGTTGAATCCTTTCACAGCCATGGCTTTCCTTTTTGTGGCCTTCAATGGTCAGAATCCCTTGAACCTTTTGCAGTATGACCCAATTCCAGGGACAACTCTCAAAAGTGTTCCTCCCTTTAGTGGAGAGGGCCCAATCACTGTTGTCGAGCATATCAGAAACATAGCCAACCTCTACAACATCCATAATATCACTGAGAAAAATGTAGCCATCAGATTGCTAGCCTTGTCCTTCAAAGGAAAAGTTTTGGACTGGTATGGGACCTTGCCTATGAACTCAGTTGGCTCATGGAATGAGTTGGGGACCCTCTTGACAAATAGGTTTGGGGAAAAAAATGACCATTTGTCTCTAGCTGAGCAACTGACCACCATGAAGAGAGCCCCATATGAATTTATGCAAGAGTTTAACACTAGGTTCCAAAAGACTTGGGACAGAATCCTAATTCTTGTGAGGCCAACCCCAAGCTATACTTTCCTTTACTACTTGAAAGCCCTGAATAGTGACATTGCTGTCATGATACAGTCCATGGGTGGACATATTTTGCCCGTTGCTTATGAAATAGCCATAGCTGCTAAAAATTGCCTTGTTCAAACAAGGAAGATAGCTCCTAGACCTCATATGCCACTCTTTCCTGATTTACAGCCCTTAGTTCAGCCTGTTGCACTCACTTTAGCTCCTCTGCCTAATCAAGAGAGGCTAGTTGCTACCCCTGCAAATGATCTCCATAAGTCAAAACCCTGTTGCAGAGTGTTACCAATGAGTTAGTTTCCCTCAAGAGACAACAAGCTCAGAGTTATAGGCCAAATCAAGGCTACCAGCAATTTGGGCAGACAAATAGACCTCCCTTCTAGAATTACAATCAAGGGTAGGGTCAAATTACACAAGTCAAGCCTTATCAGAGCTATAATCCAAATGCCCCTTCATCTTCCAAGGCTCTTGTCCCCACTCAAAATAATTTGGTGGAGCAACCCAATTATCCATCTTTGGGGCATGGCCAAGAACAGGTTGCTTATGCCAATGAGCTACCAAATCAAAGCATGGCCGCACAAGGTGATCAGGCAGCCCAATTCTCAAATTTTGAGATATCAACACAGCTTGGAATGGACAGTAGACAGGGTCAATCTAATTCCACTCTTATGAATCACTTGGAAGGAGAGTTCTACACAATCAACTATGTGGGGATCACAAGTGACCAGAATGATTGTGTTGCAGCCAACTCCAGGTCCAAAAGGAGAGCTATGGATGAAGCTCAAGCAACCACTCAAGCACCTACAACGTCTCCTTCACCACAAGCAAATCACAAGTTCCCCAATTATAGACCATCGATTGCAACTTCAACTCCTCAGGTTGCCCCACAAGTTACAAATGTCCCCAAGGAGAGCTCCAAAGGGAGCAATCCTTCGATCAGTGTAGTGGACCAAATGAAGAAGCTGCACATGACCATTTCATTGCGGAATTCTTTAGCACTGCCAGGACAAAAGGATATACTCCAAAAAGAATTGCACGGGCTAGGTGAGCAAGCTGTCCCAGCAAGAAATGATAATGTGTTGATAGTAAATGGGGCTCCTCCCATGGGAGGTCAAGCAAAGAAGGACAAGAAGGTTCCTTCAATTTGTCCCTGATTATTGGTGATTTCTTGGTCCACAATTGCATAATTGATAGCGGAGCAAGCACCTCAGTTATGCCCAAATGCATAGCTGATAAGCTAGGCTTCAAATATGAGCAAATGACCAAAAGAGTTCTGCAGTTGGATAGATCACCAGCTAAGACCTTGGGAGTGGTAAGGGGTTTGAATCTAACTCTCCATGCCTGTCCGACCTTCTCAATTCCCCATGATGTGGTAGCGGCAGATGTTCCTCCTTACTTCGCTCTTTGCTTGTCAAGGGATTTCACATCCAAAATAGGTGGATACTTGGCAGCCAATTGGCCTTACATGGTTTTTAGGACAAAGTATGGAACTAAAGTGAAGATTGAGTGGGAACCCATCCACAAGGATCACCTAGAGCCATACTCGCCCAAAGCGGCGAATGTGAACTACGCCATCATTGATGAAGAAGAGCTCCAGATGGACCAATCTCCATCTTCTTCCCTTGTAGGAGTTGTTGACCTGCTCCTAGATGAATGGAGAAATGACAATTTTGAGCATGATCCTTACAAGTTCATCGAAGATGCTGGCCTTGGAGTCTACTACATGCATGAGAAAGATGCTTTCATGCCGGATTTGATGAAGGCAGACCAAGAGGACTGTGGTTTGTGGCAGTTATTCTTTGATGGATCTAGAAGCAAATTGGGAGCTGGTGGTAGAGCAATGTTGGGTGCACCTTCAAAGGAGAAATACTTCCTGACTTTCAGGTTTTAGTTCTCCTGCACTTGCAACGTAGCAAAGTATGAGGCCCTTGTTCATGGCCTAGAATGGGCAAGGAAGAGAGGAATCAAAGAATTGTAAGTGTTTGGAGACAGTGAGATGATTGTGAACCAAGGGGTCAAAGCTTGACCAAGAACTCCCTACTCAAGTTTTACAAGCACAGAGCGTGGTACCTAATGGAGAGCTTCACTGCTTTCAACATCACTTCCATCCCAAGAGAGGAGAACAAACATGCGGATAGACTAGCAACAGTTGGTGTTCAATTTGATATCCCAAAGGGGGTGAGACAAAGCAAGAATCAGCACCATTTAAAGGTGATAGTGAGGCCCTCGATACCAGACAATGTCACCAATTGGCAGGTGTTTGAAAGTGACCAACAAATAACACTTTTCTTGTAGAAGGAAGCTGAGTTCACTTCAAAAAATCAGTCCAAGCTGCAGCAGCAATATGATGGACAGATTGTTCAACTAAAGACCAACAGGTTCCCAAAGGTTTGGTAACTCTCGAGAGCATCTCCAACAAAGATGACCAGCTCAAGAGGGACAAAGCAAGCATGTCAACCAAGAAGGAAAATTATGAAAGGGTAGAGGTCTACAAGGATAAGCTGTTTGCACTTGGGAAGATATGTACCAATGAAGAAAAGCATGCTTTCATTATGTTATGTCAAGAATTTGATGATGTCTTTGCTTGGGAGTATGGCGATTTGAAGGGCTTTGACCCAAGCTTGGCCCAACACACCATTGAGCTGGAGGAAGGTGCCAAACCCATCAAGCAAAAACAAAGGCCAATCAATCCAAAGATCGAACCTCCCATGAGGAACTCACCAAACTAATCGAGTCCAGGTCATCTTCCCTATCAAACACTCTTCTTGGCTGGCCAATTTGGTCCCTGTTAGAAAGAATGGAGAGGTCAGATTGTGTGTGGATTTCAGAGACCTGAATAGAGTCTCACTGGTGAAATAGTCTCTAGGTGAAATAGTCTCTACCAAAAACCAATAAAAGGATTGGTTGCAAACATTGAAGAGAGCGGCCCGTGTTTTCTTGTTTTGCCATTAATGAACAGCTAGTTGCGCTTAGCATTCAAGAGAGCATGGCCCAGTCAACATAATTGGGGATGGCCTTGTCGGTTGCTAGGAGTAACCCATGCTCTTGCAAGCCCGGATAACAAGGGCAGCGACTTAAGAACCTACAGCATAGCTTTCCCATACGCAATTAAGAAGAGACGGCAGCAGCATGGGCTTGTGGTCGCTGCAGGAGTGTTTAATACAGCGATGGGAACCAAATTGGCCAGCCAAGAAGAGTGTTTGATAGGAAAAATGAACTTGGACTCAACCAGCTTGGTGAGTTCCTTCCTCATGAGAGGCTTAATCCTTGGATTGATTGGTCTCTGTTTTTGCTTGATGGGTTTGGCACCTTCTTCTAGCTCAATAGTGTGTTGGGTCAAGCTTGGATCAAACCCCTTCAAATTGCCATATTCCCAAGCAAAGACATTGGCAACCTCTTGGCATAACAAAATGAAAGAATGTCTTTCCTCATTTGTACATACCTTCCCAAGTGCAAGCAGCCTATCCTTGAATATTTTGACCCTTTCATAATTCTTTTTCTTGGTTGTGATGCTTGCTTTGTCACCTTTGAGTTGGTCATCCTCATTGAAGATGCTCTCAAGAGTGACCAAACCCTTAGGAAGTCTATTGTTCTTCAGCTAAACTACCTGGCCATCATATTGTTGTTGCAGCTTGGATTGATTCTTAGAAGCGAACTCAACCTCCTCCTGTAAGAAAAGTGCTATCTGCTAGTCACTGTCAAACACCTGCCAATTGATGACATTGTCTAGTATGAAGGGTTTTACTATGACCTTTAAATGGTGTTGATTGCTGCCCTGACTTATTCCCTTGGGAATGTCAAACTGAGCACCAACTGCTACTAGTCTATCTGCATGCTTGTTTTGTTCTCTTGGGATGGAAGTGATGTTGAAAGCCGTGAAGCTCTCCATTAGGTCCCACACCTTATGCTTGTAAGACTTGAGTAAGGAGTACTTGGTCAAGTTTTGACCCCTCACCTGGTTTACAGTTAACTCGTTGTCTCCAAAAACTTGCAATTCTTTGATTCCTCTTTTTCTTGCCCACTCTGAACCATGAATAAGAGATTCATATTCTGCTACGTTGCAAGTGCAGGAGAATTGGAACCTGAAAGTTGAAAAGTATTTTTTCTTTGAAGGTGAAACCAACAATGCTCCACCACCAACTCGCAACTTGTTTCTAGATCCGTCAAAGAAAAGTTGCCACAAAGCACAGCTCTCTTGGTTTGCCTTCATTACATTTGGCATGAAAGTGTCCTCATGCATGCAGTAAACTCCAAGACCTGCATCTCTGATGAATTGGTAAGGATTATGTTCAAAATTGTCATTTCCCAATTCATCTAGGAGTAGGTCAACAACTCCTTCAAGGAAAGATGGTGGGGATTGGTCTACTTGGAGTTCTTCATCAATGATGGCATAGCTGACATTTGCCGCCTTGGGCGAGTATGGCTCCAGGTGATGTTTGTGGATAGGCTCCG
Organism: Torreya grandis; assembly: GCA_037957365.1. Taxonomy (NCBI): domain Eukaryota; kingdom Viridiplantae; phylum Streptophyta; class Pinopsida; order Cupressales; family Taxaceae; genus Torreya; species Torreya grandis. Next base: position 1,340,377 of record JARHVA010002820.1, read on the forward strand.
ACTCAATCTTCACTTTGGTTCCATATTTGGTCCTAAAGACCATGTAAGACCAATTTGCTGCCAAGTACCCACCTATCTTGGACGTGAAATCCTTGGATAAGCAAAGAGCGAAGTAAGGGGGAACATCCGCCACTACCACGTCATGGGGAACGAAAAAGGTTGGACAGGCATGGAGAGTTAGATTCAAGCCTCTTACCACTCTCAATGTCTTGGCTGGTGATCCATCCAACTGTAGAATTCCCTTGGTCATTTGCTCATATTTGAGTCCTAGCTTGTCAGCTATGCATTTGGGCATCATTGAGGTGCTTGCTCCACTATCAATGATGCAATTGTGGACCAAGAAATCGCCAATAATCAAGGATAGGTAGAAAGGAGGGACCTTTTCATCTTTCTTTGTTTAACCTCCCATGGGAGGAGCCCCATTCACAATCAATACATTATCAGTCTTTGCTGGGACAGCTTGCTCACTCAACCCATGCAATTCCTTTTGGAGTATATCCTTTTGCCCTGACATTGCTAAGGAATCCCATAATGGACTATTCATGTGCAGCTTCTTCATTTGGTCCACCACATTGATTGGACGGTTGCTCCCTTTTGAGTTCTCCTTGGGGACATTTGCAACTTGAGGTGCAACCCGAGGAGTCGAAGCTGCAACTGGGGGCCTATAATTGAGAAATTTCTAGTTTACTTGTGATGAAAAAGATGTCGTAGATGCTTGAGCTTCCTCCATAGCTCTCTTCTTGGACCTAATGTTGGCTGCAACACATTCACCCTAATTATTTGCGGTCCCCACATAATTGACTGCATAGAAATCCCCTTCTAGGTGGTTCATAAGAGTGGAATCAGATTGAGCTTGCCTGTTGTCCGTCCCAGATTGTGTTGACACCTCAAAACTTGGGAGTTGGGTTGTCTGAACACCTTGTGTGTGCATACATTGATTTGGTAGCTCATTAGCATAAGCAACATGTTCTTGACCATACCCCAGGGGTGGATAATTACGCTGTTCCTATACCAAATTATTTTGAGTGGGGACAAGAGCCTTGGACGATGAAGGGGTACTTGGATTATAACTCTGATAAGGTCTGACCTGGGTAATCTGACCATGCCCTTGATTATAATTCTGGAAAGGAGGTCTATTTGTCTGCCCGAACTGTTGGTACCCTTGATTTGGCCGATAGCTTTGAGCTTGTTGCCTCTTGAGGGCTGCTAATTTGTTGGTAACACTTTGTAGTAAACTCTTAACCTCGTGGAGGTCATTTGTAGGGGTAGCAGCCGGCCTTTCTACACTAGGCAGAGGGGCTAAAGTGGGCGCGGCAGGCTGAACTGAAAGAGCAGCATATGGGGTCTAGGGGCTATCTTTCCTGCTTGCACCAAACAATTTTCGGTAGCTATGGCTATTTCATAAGCAATGGATAAAACTTGTCCACCCATGGACTGTATCATGACAGCAATGTCACTATTCAAGGCCTTTAAGTAGTAAAGGAAAGCATAGCTTGGGGTTGGCCTCACTAGAATGGGGATTCTGTCCCAAGTCTTTTGGAACCTAGTGTTAAAATCTTGCATAAATTCATGTGGCGCTCTCTTCATAGTGGTCAATTGCTCAGCTAGAGACAGATGGTCACTCTTCTCTCCAAATCTATTTGTCAAGAGAGTGCCTAATTTGTTCCATGAGCCAACTGAATTCATAGGCAAGGTCCCATACGAGTCCAAAACTTTACCTTTAAAGGACAAGGCCAGTAACCTGATGGCTACGTTTTCTTCAGTGACATTATGGATATTGTAGAGGTTGGCTATGTTTCTAATATGCTCAATAGCGGTGATTGGCCCCTCTCCACTAAAGGGAGGAACAATCTTAAGGGTTGTCCCTGGAATCGGGTCATACTGTAGAAGGTTCAAAGGACTCTGACCATTGAAGGCCACAAAAGGTAAAGCCATGGCTGTGATAGGGTTTAACCTGGGTCTTCTTGTGTAGGTATATCTTATGACAGGTCTGGAAAATTGGTTTGCCGTTTAAGGATGAGTCGTTGCAAACCTTAGTCTCTTTGTTGAGTTCAAAGGCAGCTCAATAAATTCGAAAGGGACACCCTTAGAAGATCTTGTGGTGACCTTAGGCATGGGGTGCCAAGCGATCAGTAACCAGGGACTAAATTCTTAAGATGGAGTCGCCAAATGCTGGATTATAGCTGTTGCTTTTGGATTTTTACAGTAATAGGACCAGCATCAATCCTAAAACTTACAGGACGTAATTTGTGTCCCACCAGGCATGCCAAAAACTGTTGACGTAGTGGATTGCACCATTTGCAAGAAAACTCGACTTCTTTCTTTCACGCGGCACAATGAAAACACTTCTCTTGCTGTGGGTAGCAAAATTGAGGAGTGAATCTCTAGATTAGGGGTTATCTCTCTTTGATGCACTTTAAAGTCTTAAATTTCTACTTCTAACAATGGGGGCGGGAGGAGGGGGGACGGGTGAAAAGAGAGAGGGATGCTATTAAAACAAAAACTAAAATGGTGATGCACCAAAATTGATTGATCTACTCATTTTTTATCTACGCTTTGTACCAAAAGGAGCGAACGGACACTTCATTCAAATAAGAAACTAGACTACATCAATGTTTCAACAAGGGGTTTGATGGAATTATGATGAAGAACCTACCATAGGTGCTCTAGAGGCACACTGTTGGATGATTGCTCACCTGCACCTATACTTCAACCTGGACACTTCTTGTTGACCTACAGAAGATCTTGGATACACTAGATACACTGGCATCGACTTATGAAAGCATTAAAATAAATGACTAAACATAAGGCAATACGCAGACATATGCAAAAGTGTAAAAAATCAAATGGAGGTAAAATGCTTCTTTTGATTAAAGGCAAATTTTTGTCAAGGCTTCGCCATACAAAACTGAGAAATCCCTTTCAAAGTTGAGACGTTACAATATATATAGAAATTGGAGAAAGACCCTTGACTAGTCAAGAACAAGAGGCCCATATTGATGTCGCTTCTCATTAAACGTGCCTATGAAAGCCATGCTGTAGGTGTCTCATATATTGACTTTGTTGCCTAGGCGTATTAAACACTCCTGCAAAAGTATGGGTCGCTTCTCTCCATCACCGACAAAGCCATCTCTCCATGAAAGTTCATGCAACTGTCCGCCTATTAATGCCAAACAAAGAAAAAACAGGCCGCTCTCTTGAATGCTCGCGCAACTCTCTTGATGGTTGTTTGGTGGAGACTATTCCATCTGCAAGCAATTACTTCCCCTGTCGACGCCTCTTGTTCCACTTGGACTGATCTAGTTCATTCCTGCACTTGATTGGTTGTGTCACCTGAAATGTTCCAAGTGTTTGTCTTATGTGTGCTTGGCTATGTTTAGAGCCATTCTCTCTCTCTCCTTTCTTTTCTCATTATTTCTTGTCTTTTTTTGGCAGTTCAGGCTCCTGGGGCTATCCCTTTTCTCTTTTGGGCTCCTTTCTCAGTGGGTTGCTGAGTTTCCTTTCGGCTTTATGCCTTTGAATTTCTTCAGGCCTGCGCTCATGAGTTCTTTGGCTTCTCTCCAACAACTAACGCATCCCATCAAAATTGATGTTTGTGGCCCTATCACCATTTGAAAACCAACAGCTATTTTGCTACCTTGAATTTGACGTTCACGGACCCGTCACTAGACATTTGAACTTCCAACGGCTAGCTTACCATGTTAAAGTTGACATCCGCGGGCCCGTCACTACCCTTCAGCAATTTTCTCGGCTTTTTGTAAATGGACTTTTTCGAAGGGAAAGTGACCCTTCGGAAAAAATAGGAAGGTCCTCTTTTGATGGCTAAGTGTCCTTTGAAAGGGCACCTACCCTTCGTGTTTTTTGTCTTGTCGAATTTCTTCGAACAAAATGTCCGAAGGAATTCATGCCTTTAGCGTCTTTTCTTGGATTTCCTTGGTGAATTTCTTCAGACAAAATGTCCGAAGGAATTCCTTCGGGTATTTTGTCCAAATAAATTCGTCCCTTGAGTTTCTTCATTGAATTTTATTCGGACATTTTGTCCGAAGAATTTCATTCTTTGACTTGTCACTTTTTTTGAAGGAAATGCTCCTTTACGGCTTTCTGGCTTGGCCTTTTGCAAACGGACCTTCTGCCCTCCGCAAGGGTACTTTGGGTCTTGGTTTCCCTTTGGAGCTCTTTGAAAAGTCCCATTTGTCGCTTCCCTGCCCTCCGCAAGGGTATTTTGGGTCTTTGAGTAGTCTTTCGGATGAATTCACAAAGGCCCAATTTGGCACCTGAATGCCCTCCGCAAGGGTACCTACCCTTCGGAGCTTCTGTAAAAGACCTCTGCCCCTTTGAAACTAGCCCATTTTGTTGATAAAAGGCTTACCCAAAGTAACCTATTTGTCTTGCCCAAACATCTAGGATCAAAATGAGTCCCAAATCAACCCAAGTGCTTGCCGGACTTTTAAACATTTGGCCATCAGAAGAAGGAAACTTGGTCTTTAACAGAAACAGGCCTGTCACAGAGAAAACCATGAAACCGTTGTGGGATGAACTTGTCAAAAACTAGTTAACAGAACCTGCCAGGAAAAGGAAAGGGAGTGCTCAATTTTGGCCTGCAGGACCAAAATTGGTCAACAATATGTTGATGTTAGTTGCTTATGTTTCATGTTTTTCATTTATGCACTTCCTTGAGTGTCTTGCCTTGCTTGCTATTGTCTTATTTTTTCAAGCATTTGAATATGTTCCATTGTGTAAAGGATTAATGTTTACATTAGGTAGTTTACTTTGGTAATTAGTAGTTATACTATTACCCAAGTTAGAATATATTGTTTGGTATATTATTGTTATGAATAACAACAATAATATACAGGTAGATATTATAGATAATTGAGTAGTTGTTTGTTGAGTGATTGTAGGGATCGGAGCATCCCCAATTATAAGAAATATGTATCCTATATATTTGTATGGATTTTGATTAATAAAATAATGTTGATTGACTGACTGAAATATTATGTGTTGTGCACATTGTTGAGCCTTCGGCTCTACCAAATAATGGTATAACTTCATTATCTGGTATCAAAGCAGGCAACGTGATGGGACCTCTCTGCAATCTAGGTCTTGTGTGTAAAATGAGTTTTGGAGTGTAGACCACGTCCAACACTCATATCTATTGATAGGTCTTTCATCATTCGTGATATTGAGCCAGCAGTGCAAACCACGTGCTATGTTCAATATCAATGTTTTGATGATAAATCAATTCTGTATATATATATATATATATATATATATATATATATATAATTTTTTTCAGCACGCAAATCGTCTAGGTTTTATTGAATTGTTTTGAGACTGATCAACAATATAATTGATGAAAATATCAGCACCTATTGGCAATCATCCAGTTGAAATCATACCAGAGTAAGGAGAGAAATTTAGAAAGATAAGAGAATACCACAGCTCTACACATAAATAGCAAGGCGTTAGAAGTTGTGAGAATGAAGATCTAACTTCATGTGAATCGATGAGTGGATTGTCGAGTATGTAACTATATAATATGCTTAGTCTATTCGGGAATCTTGGAAGCTATGTCCATTGTGAACATTGTGCATCTGTGTCTACTTCAACTAACCTGATCTTCTCCCCAAGTTGTCGACCTCTCCATTGCATTGTCATTCCAGTTGAACTGTTCTCTAAATGGTGGTGAACATATGGCTCCCAATTGTAATTCTGGCTTTGTCTTCTTTGTTGCCACGATTATGGTGGTAAATGTCAAGGGGATATCTTTCCCTCCTATCATTGTTATGGTGTGCAGTATGGCAAGAAATATTCTGATATGCTTGAGGCCAACACTTATCATAATTCCTGCTTCAAATGCTTATCGACTCCTCATTCCTCTCAACACATTGGAATCCTCCACGACATCTGTTATGTCGAGCACATCTTCCACGATCCAACTCGCCTTCTTGAGCCTTCTCCATTGTCTCCAACATAGTGTCGTGAGTCATGTTTATGTTAGTGGTCAATATTGTGTTTTGTGTCGTCCCATAAAGTTTTTAAGATCTTTTTGTTTTATTGTTTTAATTTTTTGAAGACTGGGTTTTTTAAGAGTGATTTTTACTTTATATTGTTTGTGGTATATACATTTTAGGTTTTAATTTAGTTTTAGTATTTAATTTGTAAAGTTTTGATTTAATTTAGTTTTTATAAGTTAATAGATTTAGATTTAAATTTAGATTTTAGTTTTGTTAATTTGTTATAATTTAAATCTTTTATGTTTTAGGTAATCATAGTATTTAGTGTTTGAGCTTCGATTTTAAGTTTTCAAATTCTTTATTGTTTTGTTGTGTTTCGGTGTCAAGTTATTTTTATATCAATAGGATATTTTTTTAATTTTTTATTTATAGTTATTGTCTTATGTAATATTTTTAAAATCTTAATTGTCGACAATAGTCCATTGTCATGTTTTATTTTGTTTCGTTTTATTTGTCTCGAGTCATTTTAGTCATGTGAGTGTCAGTCGTTTTTTAAGTCAAAAGCTTCAAATAAGCCCTGAGAGGCAATTTTTCAAATAAATCTATGTTTAAAAGACATTTTGTAATAATTTGCTCTCCTCTCCTAAGTAAGTTTTACAAATTTTGTATCGGATGCATTTTCAGGGGAACCCGACATCCACATGTCAATCTTATGGGGGAACAATATAGTGATGTGTAGTTGTCCTTTCTCTCCCCATGTAAACTCTAAGGGAGGGAATGTTAAGGATTAGCGTTTACATTAGGTAGTTTACTTTGGTAATTAGTAGTTATACTCTTACCTAAGTTAGAATATATTCTTTGGTATATTATTGTTGTGAATAACAACAATAATATACGAGTAGATATTATAGATAACTGGGTAGTTGTTTGTTTAGTGATTGTAGGGATCGGAGCATCTCCAATTATAGGAAATATGTATCCTATACAGTTGTATGGATTTTGATTAATAAAATAATGTTGATTGACTGACTGAAATATTGTGTGTTGTGCACATTGTTGAGCCTTCGGCTCTACCAAATATTGGTATAACTTCATTACATTGTTTGTGGGCCCCGTGCCTATGTTTCCTTATTGTGACATTTGCATATGTCATAGTTTGTTGTATAATGACATTTAAATGTCATTTCTTACTTTGTGAACATTTAACTAAGTCATGTCCCTTCGATTGTTCGACATTCGAACATGGCCCTTGTTTGAGGTCTCCTTGGACTATTGTCTTTTGATTTGCTTTTAAGTGCTCTTGTCTGTGTGCTTGATTGCTTGTTGAGTTTGTACTATTACTATCTAGATTGATAACTAGGAGGTGTTTTCCACAATGAATCAAAGTATGATATTGCTATCAAGATTCAACTATGAAGTGTTTCGAGCCAAACTCATTGACCCATGTTTCATGAGTAGGGGTTCACGCGAATCCATCTCTCATGAGAATGAATGGTCCACTTAGCACTCATTGCATCTAGGTGATGCTCATAGGAGTGAAGCATTGGGCCTTCCTGGGAGGTCACCCATCCCAGTACTGCTCTAACTCAAGCACACTTAACCATGGAGTTTCCTCCAAAGTTAAGTCCACTTAGCTTGCTACCCCATTTGCTTACTATTTAGATGTTGCCATGATTCACATCATGCATCTTAGGACTTGATGTGACCACATACTATGTACCTCATTGCTATATCTACCTAGACATGCAACTCCTATATGTGACATGATACATTCACAAATTATATAGTTATTTTATCCTTTTGAGGTAAGGTGACTACCAGTTTCTACTTCCCCTCATTTCAAAAAGGGGATTATATCAGTGGGGGCATGTCATAGAGGCATGGCTTCCACACATTCATAGTTTCAAATTTAGTATTTAGCATATTCAGATTATAGTGGGGGCATGCTAAAAAGGCATGACTTCCACACTTATTTAGTAGTTTCAGATTATAGTGGGAGCATGTCATGAGAACATGTCTTCCACACTTGCAAAATTTTAAATTGCCCAAATTTTACAGTTATATGATTTAGATACACACTTGTGACAACATTATATACATTGGTACCATTTTTATACCCATGTTTCAGCTTGAAACATATATGAGGTGCATATGCCATGCAGAAAAAAACACCTTAAATTGAAAAATTAAATCAACGTTCAGATTTCAAATACTTCTACGGACTTTAGCCTACACCAAGATGAACATTTATGGATTGCTATTGAGCCAATCTATTGTAGTAGTTGGTTCACTTTTGGCAAGGTTGAGGTGATTTACATCACTCAATCTTACCAAATTTATAGGATGGAGTGATCAAATCATCCACCCAGACTAGATTTACAGTGTGAGTTGACATCCACCTACACTAGATTTACAGTGTGAGATGATTTGAATCACTCACATTCACCAAGTTATAAGTATGATTGGGTTACATGGTTGAGCTAATCTCAACTGTTGGGTGTCAACTCACATTTTCTCCAAGGTCAGGGGCAAGTTGCCCTTCAATCTTTATATATATTTGCACTTGCAGGTTTTACTATTGTCCTAATCTCAGCTCCAAAGCTTCACGATAAAGCATCTCTTCAAATCAAATTGCCAAAAAGCAAGATAGTTGTATCAATACACAAGTGTACTCTTAATCTTGATTTCTTTACTTTCAAGTATTTCAAATTCTTTCAATTCTAGATTATATGCACTGATTATATATTGTAACATGTTCTTAGTTGCAGGTCAGTCACCAGCAAAGCACTCAAATGGGACTCACGCAAAGATAAGGTGTATTATGCACACTCAAGTACATATTTCTTTTCCTTGAAACTAACAATTTCATTACTATATTAAAGAGGGGGGCAGATGTAGACATTAAATCTGAATTATATAGCACATCAGTCTTGTATACTTGGCAAGTACTTCTCTTGGTTGTACCCTTCAGTTCTAAGACCTTCCTGTTGTTGAAAGGCTCGCATCCACTATCTCTTATGCCTATTGCTTATTTCTTAGTTTGACCGTACGTTATTATGATGACCAAACCTTCTATACTACTCAAAATGCTATAAACCTACTTATTATCATCCTCTGTGAGTTTTGGACATGTACCTGTTTTCCAGCTTTCTAGACACTTGCATCTCAACCGAACGCCTATGTGAGATATTTCCAAAAGGGATTGGTATAATACAAGATCAACCCTCATTCATTCCTCACCTAACATAGACCTAGCAACTCACAAGGCAACTTACCAAAGGCATTCAATCAAGCATTCAAGTGAGCAAAGCTTCTCTATTCTTTCCTCTTTCAATATTAGTCATATGGACAACCCATCTACAGGTCTGATGTACTGAAGGAGCATTCCATGAAGCATATTTGCTAAGTTGCAAACTGAGTAACTCTATGTACTTATCATACGTTGCACCTCAATACACACAATAGCCAAAACTACATAAGTTACATAAGTTTGAGCCCCTCTTCGGAGTATTGGCTATGTAGGTAGCGCCCATTGACAAAGGGGTCCTTGGGGCAGCTCGAAACGTTGTGCCCATAACCTATTTTTTCCACAGTCACCCCAAGGGTGAAGAAGCTAGGGTTTGATCATTTGACAAAGAGTGACAACCGATGCGCGAGATCTAAACACACTAGAGTAAAGGTGATAGAAAACCCAGAAGGTTCAAGGTGGTCACACCCAGATACAGTTAATATTTCGTACTAGTAAACAGTAGCATCGACGCAACCGTTCAAATATGACACAAGCATCCAAGACCACATAATGCAAATTTCCAGAATATGACAATTGTTCCAGGATCCGGATCTAGTCCACTTCCAACGTGTTTAAACCCAAATCTGCATGCACACAGTAAATCAGCTAAGTACTCTTATTTCTGATTTATTGCAATATCAATCAATAGTTGTACTTTCCATTTTTAACATATCTCAACATTTAGATTCAAAATATTGTCTATCTGAGTTTTCAATTAATTGACCTGTTATAGATCTATTTATCACCCTTGTGCTTATTCATTTTTATATTCTTAACTCTATACTATATTAAACGATCTCAATTTAGGGTTAAACAGTGTTGAACTATGTCGTTCAATGTTTTTAGGTGATGTGCGATCAAATGCCCATGTTGAATGAGTATTGCATCGAATGCATAATCAGATGCATCGGTCTTGATTTAAAAGGGTTTGGATGATGTCTAGCATGCCCAGAACTGATGCATCATAAAGGCATTGCCTAAGCTACTCGAAGGTGCATTGTTGTGCAGGGGTCCACTGGAATGCAACTTTGGTGTGCATGATTGATTAAGCAGCCAAGATGTGTAAGAATCCAAGTGCAAACCTGCAGTATAGATTAGCAAGTCCAATAAACTATTGTTTTTTGTGAGATTTCGCAGATTTGGCGACTCGTGGATTGCCTTGACCTCTTATGGATCTACATGTATGCTTGCATGGTCAATGATATAGCCTAGGTACTAAATCTATATGATGTCTAATGTACACTTTCCTAAGTTAGCTTAAACTTGTGTTGATGCAATATATCTAGGATGCATGCTATGTGGTCAACATGCTCTTCACAAGTCTTGCTGAAAATTATAATATCATCCAAGTAGACGATGATGGAGTCCATGATGGGCTTGACTATGTCATTCATCAGGCACATGAATGTTGTTAGGGAGTTGGTCAAACCAAATGGTATAACCAATTATTTATACAATCCCTCCTTTATTTTGAATGTTGTCTTGCAAACAACTTTGGGGTGCACTAGAACCAGATGGTATCCCAATTTCAAGTCAATTTTGGTGAGATATTGTGCATCTCGGAGTTGGTCCAAAAGGTTGTTAATTCAAAATGGTGGATACCAACTCTTCACCGTTATCTTGTTGAGTGTGTGATAGTCAATGCACAAAACCCATGAACCATCCTTCTCTGGCACTAGTACTGTTGGGCAGCCACAAGGAGAAGAGCTTGGCTTGATCTTGCCTTGATTAATAAGCTCTTGAATATGGCACCGGATTTCATCATTCTCCAAGATGGATTTAGGGTAAATCAGGTTGTGGATATCCTAGAATCAAATCAATATGATGCTTTACCGTGCATTGTGTGGGGACTCCTTTGGGTTATTTAAAGATACCTCCACATTTCTATATGAATTTGTCAAACTACAACTGCTACTGCTGCAACAAGCATGGAACTTGGCAAGATGCCCATGCACGCTTGGTTTGGTGCTCTTTTGTTTATAGGCATACCATGAGCAACATGAACTTCTACATGTGAGAAACAAGCTTCTGACATTTCTTGGAAGATACCAAAGCAACTTTGGTCTTTGGAAGACTTCGGGTTGCTGAAGATGTGGCCATTAAATCTAATAGACCAGCATTGTGGTTTAGCACTATACGTACCATCAAGGTCACACGCATATGGCTTGATGAGTAGAATGTCACATACTTCCAATGGTACTACATCAAAAGTGACTATATAACACATGGGCTAGATATTATAATCGAACGTGCACTTGCGCCGAACTTGAATATCTTTACCCTATTGTAGCTATCCCAAAGAGTATAGATGAGGATGTACTTCAGTGATAAGCCCTAGGTTTTGGACTATATATTGAGCAATGATGTTTTTATGGCTCCCACTATTGATGATGACACGAAGGATTTGACCCTTGACCTAACACTTGGTGTGGAAAAGGTGTTTCCATTCCTCATAAGTGTTGATGGAAGAGGTATTGGCGCTTAGACAAGTCGCATCTAGATCAATGACTTCTACTTGCACAAGACCTAATGTAGATTGCACAATCAAGGATTATTGGGCACGACATTCACAATCACTACGGGTGCTTGTGCAATGTCGATGGCATCACTTATCCCATTCATTCCTCTCACCTTTGTCGAGTGCTTGGACCTTCTACCATGCCAAAGGCTACTTTGATTATTCTCCTTGGCACTAGCTAGAATGTTTGGTGCAACGGACGCGAACTTGCCTTGCACTAGGCCCACCCCAATGTGTTGGAGGTCAAGAATTCCATCTTAGCCCTGATATAGGGATAGAGTCCAGTGGTGTATTTTGGCATCCTATGTTGCCTCCTTGTGTTTTCTCACTGGTGGCAAGGTAGTCATGGAACTTGTTCATGTAGCCTTGAATCGATTGCTCCTTACATTGGCACAACTGTTAAAACTTCATGTACTCATAGTGCTCGAGAGGGTCATATTCTCTACGTAAACATTGACAGACTTATCCCAAGTCTCAATAGGGCTGTAGTCTTGTCCCAATTCTCTTCAAAGCAAGGTAATAATGAGCTAAGGTTGGAAGGTTGACACACATCCTTCCAAGTGAGGATGTCAACTATGTTCTTGAGAGGAGTTTGAATGTCCTCAAACTCCTTTTGGGAAAAATCAATCATGGCTACATTCAAATTGAGCTAAGATCGTTTTCCAAGTCTTTAACCTCCTTGAAGGCTTTGCTCAAATTTGTCTCACAACCCATCAACTTTTACCTTTCTCCATTTGTTTTTTTCACCTTTCATTACTCACATAACAAATGACTGCAACGGGCAAGGTGATGGTGGACATGAGATTTTACACAGATATTTACACATTGAATAAAGATTTGTGATCGGAATTGCCAACAAAAATGTAGGTTTACATCTACACAACATCAAATCTGACATAATGAACATACATTGTAGCATAATAAAACATCACATTACCCACATGGGGGTCACATGACATGTACAAAACATGCATCTTCATTGGCCTCTAAATATTACCCCCTTTTTTTTGAATTTAGCCCCAGCTCTTATTTTCCTCTTTTACGATGCTTCCCCTAGTTTTACCAATATCCTAGTGCAAAAACTATAAATAAAAAATACCCCTTGTATACACTAGCACGTTTTTTACCATATACTAAAGGTTACGCCCCGATGACATCACCAAGGAACACATAATGTAATAAGAATGCAATTTCATGTCTTTGATGGACACCGATGGAAATCTATGCCAAGAGATCCATTGTCATCTCAGGTCTAATGAATTCAATACAATATATACTATTCTCCATAAGGTGTGGTAGTTGGGGACTATCCACCACCATCAGGAACCACCTAATCAACAAGTAATTAAGCCACTTATTCTCTACGTACAGCCTTTTCATAACATATGAATCATTTATTAATCTTTATCTTTATTCTTTTGTTCATGACCATACAACGATCAAATTTTCTGACTGCAATTCTGGTGAAGTTTTGCACCCAAACTTGATAAACTATGAGACCTCTAAAACCAATACATACTTAATAGGGTTTTCATCTTTACTTGCATCTTATGGTGGTTATCTTTATAGATGCATGAAGAAATAAAAGTATTTATGAATGCAAAAACGTGCCCTGTCTAAAACATAAAATGTGGATTGCCTTGATGATGTCTCCAAAATCACCCAAACAGCACCATTGACCTCCTTTTTCCATTAATATCTCTCATTAATATGATCAAACTTATGGCTACCTATTGTAAGAGAGGAATCGCATGAATCGCATAAATCTTAAGTGGATTATTAGTTGAATATTTGAGTAAATAAGCAATTTGAATAAAATGTATCCCAATAATACCTTTGTATGTGGAGTTCGAACTGACCTCATAATAATCATAGGTGTTTGCAGAAGCCATCCCTCTTTCTTTTTTTTCATGAAACACACCAATCATATCAACAATACCACGTTGATTCAGTATATGAAATGCTCTCATTCGGCTGTTTTTGTCCATGGAATAAAGACAGCTTTCACAAACAATAGAAGGGCGTCCCGGGGGAAGCTTTAAATTCCTGCAAATTGCTTAGAATGAAGACCTCAGAGAAGCTAGTCAAATATGCATGCAGAAAATATTTTGCTTTGAAAAATAAGAATAGAAATGGGACTTGAAAAGGAAAACAGACTACATTTCTTAAACATATACTAAACTGAAATACTTGGTTGACATCAGGATATACCTTAAATGTTAACATACATCCCTTATTCTGGAATAATGCAGAAGATAAAAAAATTTAAATATTCTAGAAAGAATGAAAATGGAATATACCTTTGCCTTTAGGAGGAGCAGTCACTAAACAAGGTAAACGGGACACATAATAATAAAATTTCATCAGACCCTTTACAAGTAGAAAGAACTAACCATTGTGCAAGCTGGTAAAGAAAGAACCAAATCAATAACTAACTCAAACCTGATATGTTGTAATGTTTATTTTGTAAACATTTTATTAAGGGCCATTAGAATTTATAAGATATAACAGTCTAATTAGAGGTCATAAGTCATAAATTCGGTTTGTATTAAAGTTGGTTGTATCAAAAAAAATTAAGTTGGTGTTAAACGTTCCTAACAAGGAAAATAGAACAAGTCGTCTTACATATGTACTAGGGATATTCACCATTCAATTATTAAATCATATTCATTCTCTCTCTTATTTCTATCTACATGGTTAAATTGACATGTAACTGAAAATCCTCCCTAACCCTTGAAACAAGCCCCTCCATGAAGTGGCTTACATGGGCTCTCTGGTGTATAAGATGAAGTTATGAGCTCTGTCTCACCTAGGAGACAAGGACCCCTGACGACTAATTATAGAAGAGTGACTGCAGATTGGATAGCCACATAAAGTTGGTCCTAATGATTACCTGTAGACCATATAATACCCTTTGCTAACTCAAGCTCATTTTGCATCCTCCCACCTCCCCTACTGTATCAACCGATAGTCAACCTCCATACCAATATTGACATTTGCATATAACTATACAAGGAAATGTGAGACTTATCATTTGTCTATTGATCACATGGTCTCTAATTCTATTGACCATCTCTTCTTCCAATGTCCGTTAGCAGATTATCTTTGTTCCAAGCACACAAATATAGTAGACAACATGGTCACTTTCCTTACCTGTGGATAAGAGCTTTTTCACATTTGCCTTGTCTGGGCATGACTCCAATTCAAGTCATAGATACCATGTCCCATGTTTTATTTGTTGGAGTATATGGAATGAACGATTAAAAGAATCTTTGAGGAAACTTCTAGGCCTCCACATATACTTGGGCAAATTCGTTCCAGCATTAAACAAACAAATCTCATTGCCTCCCCCATGCCCCCAAAATTAGTGTCCTCATTTGCTCTCTAATGGTTGTCCAAATAAAATTCTATCGCACCTTCCCCCACTTCAAAATACAACCAACCTCAAGTGATTGCCCCTAGCCAAAATGTTCCTAAAATTAAACTTTGATGGCTACAGCATTGGAAATTCGAACGGTAATTGCCTATCTAGAACAATCTTAGTGTACACGTGATCCAAATTCAAGTCTTATCTTATTCTCCATATTCCACAACCATTTCCTATATTTGAACCTTTTTACTCTCAAGACCCCACTATTGACCAAATAAACCACAAAATCCAAAACCAAACATGCATCCTATTTAGACCCACACCTTACCCCACATCCCATTACATCCCCCTCTTCACTAGCGTCATGCCCCCTTCATCCTAATCCCTACCACATTAATCCTCAATCCCTTACATCCCTACATGTCCCAACTTTATCCATTCATCTGTAATGTTGCACCTTAACAAACCCCCAATCACATCAATGTTTCTTAAAATCACTCCACCTCTATACAAATGGGTTTTCATACATTTTTTTTTCAAATAATATTGATCAAAAGCTTAAACCCTGCATTTCTCGTACGTATCTTTCCATCACAAGGGTGGGACATATGCATGGTCGGTGAAATACCACTAATGTTCCTTAAGAAAACCTGTACACACCACCATGCAGCTGCATTCACCTAGTCCATCATTGCCACTCCCATTCTAAAGTGTAGCATAAGGTTTTACTGCACTCATTAATCTGTTTCTTGCTAACAAAAATTCATGGCAGCTAGTGTTAATATTTTTTTCCCATCAACAACCAAGTCCAGCATTGATGGCCAAGGACATTCTGAGTAGCAGAGAAACCCTTGCAAAGACAACTCTCCAACAACAAAGGAATAAATCTCATTGGAAAACTCCTCTCAATTTACTTGCCAAGCACAATTCTTTCTTTTCAACAGCAGATACAGACACAACCATGCTTCCCCCATTATAAGTATGGCTTATGCTTCTTTATATGGCAGTTTTCAGCAGAGAAAATACTTCCTTCGTCAACTTTCTCGAGACATTTCATATCTTCATGTAGAAGAGGATGACGGTAGACAACGAACCTCAATAAAACGTCATCCTCTGGCCAAAAGCGTGCATCCTCTCTTCCCCTCAAGGAATTAATGGACCTACTAGTATGCGATAAAAGCTCGTGGTGGGCACTTGTGTCCGTGTCAAGCTAAGTGTTGCCATGATTGAGCCACAATACAAGCTACAGGGCTTCCCACAAATACTAGTGTTGACACTGTGGATTGCACCCTTTGAAAAGGAAACTCGGCTCCTTCCCTCCATGTGGCAAAATGGAGACACTCCTCTTGCTGTAGGTAGCAAACCTGAAGAGTGAATCTCTAGATTAAGAGCTAGCTCCCCTTGATGCACCTTGAGGCCTTGGATTTCTACTGTTAACAATGGGGGGGGGTGAAAAGAGAGAGGGATACTACCAAAGCAGAACCTAACGAAAGTGGTGATGCACCAGTTGATTGGTCTACTCAGTTTTTTACCTACACTTTGCACCAAAGGAGTGGACAAGCACTTCATTTGCATAAGAAACTAAACTGCATCAATGCTTCAACAAGGGGTTTTATGGAGGTATGAGGAAGAACGTACCAGAGGTGCTCCAAAGGCACACTGTTGGACGGTTGCTCACCTGCACCTATTCTTCAACCTAGACGCTTCCTGTTGACCTGCAGAAGAGGATCTAGAATGCGCTAGATATACTGGCATCAACCTATGAAAGCATTTAAAATAAATTACTGAACATAAGACAATACGCAAGCATATGCAAAAGTGCCAGGATCAAATGGAGGTAAAACACTTCTTTGGATTAAAGGTAAATTTCTTCAGGGCTTCACCCTACAAAACCGAGAGATCCCTTTGAAAACTGAGAGGTTACAATGTATAGAGAAATTGGAGAAAGATCCTTGACTTGTTAAGAGCAAGAGGTCCATACTGCATTCAACACTCCTGCAGCAAAGAAATTGCCCATACTGTTGTCGCTTCTTATTAAACGTCCCTGTGAAAGCCATGTTGTAGGTGTCTCATATATTGACTTTACTGCCTGGGCGTTTTAAACACTCCTGCAAGAGTATGGGTCGCTTCTCTCAGCAACCGACAAAGCCATCTCTCCTCACGTCCTAGGCCATGCTCTCCATTGAAAGCTCACACAACTGTCCACCTAGCGGGTTCTGAGTATTTGTCTTATTTGTGCGTGGCCGTGTTTTGGATTACCCACTCTGCTTTCTCTTTTCTTGCTATTTATTGTCCTTTTCTTGGCAATTTGGGCTCCTTCCTTGGCAATTCAGGGCTCTTTCCTTGGCGGGCGCTAAGTCTCCCTTCGGGCTACCTCCTTGGTGCGTCTTTGAATTTCTTCGAGAAAAATGCCCGAAGGAAATCCTTCGGACACTTTGTCCAAAGGAACTCTTCCTTCATGCTTGCCACTTGTGAGTTCTTTCAGACATTTTGTCCGAAAGAATTGTTCTTTGGCCTCTCTCCGACGGTTAACCCATCACCTTAAAATTGATGTCCGCTGTCACCAGCCATTTGAAAACCAACGGCTATTTCACTACCTTGAATTTGACGTTCGTGGGCCCGTCAATAGACATTTGAACTCCAACGGCTAGCTTACTACCTTAAAATTGACGTCCATGGGCCCGTCACTACCCTTTAGCAATTTTCTCGGCTTTTTGCAAACAAACTTTTCTGAAGGGAAAGTGACCCTTCGGAAAATGGAAAGGTCTTCTTCTTATGGCCAAGTGTCCTCCGAAAGGGCACCTACTCTTTGGGTTCTTGTCTTGTCGAATTTATTCAGAAAAAAAGTCCGAAGGAATTCCTTCGAACATTTTGTCCGAAGAAATTCGTGCCTTGAACGTTCTTTCTTGGATTTCCTTTGGACATTTTGTCCGAAGGAATTCCCTTTTGGCTCGTCATGTTCCCCAAATGAATCCTTCCTTGGCCTCTTGCAAGCGGACCTTCTGCCCTCCGCAAGGACACTTTGAGCCCAAGACTGCCCTTCGGGCCTTTTGAAAAGGTCCTGTTCTGCACTCGAGTGCCCTCCGCAAGGGTATCTACCCTTTGGACTTTTTGTAAAAGACCCTTGTCTCTTTAAACTTGGTCCATTTTGCCGATCAAAGGCCCACCCGAAGTAATCTGTTTGCCCTGCTAAACATCTAGGATCAAAATGAGTTCCAAATCAACCCAAGTGCTTGCAAAACTCAAAACACTTGGTTTTCAAAAGGAGAAAACACTTGGTTTTTCATGAAAACAGGTTTGTTACAGAGAAAACCCATAAAACTATTGTGGGATGAACTTGTCAGAAACTGGTTAACAGACCCTGCAAGGAAAAGGAAAGGGAGTGCTCAATTTTGGCCTGCAAGACCAAAATTGGTCAACAACTAGCAAAAGCCAAAACTGGCAGAACAAAACAAAAATTGAGCAAGCTGGCCTCTAAACCTGGAGCAACTAGAGCCAATAACTTTCCCATTCCCTCTTGTTACAGCAGCACTTATTGCACAACTGCGAACACAACATTTGCCCCAACAGTAATGTTGTTGTTGGATTATTTTATGATCCAAAAATATTTAGTTTGTTTTTGTTTTATTTAGTTTTAGTTTATTGTTGGTTGTCGGGTCGGGTTGGTTATACCCGTGAGTTGGTTTTATTTAACCAACTTCTTCTCCATAAGCTTTTTAAAGCTTACCTTGTAAAAAAATAAGATAGCTTTTATATTGAATATATTTTGTTGAATTATTTCTCCTCGGCCTAGTTGTAACAATGGTATCAAAGCCACATCTTAAAGGATGAAGCCATGGATTTGAAGGTGGAAAGAGAGAGAGCCACGTAGTAGGATTAATAGCACACCTATACGATGACAATCACATTCTCAAGATTTCCAGTCTATGATGTGGAAGAGTGGCACAACGGACTGTGAGTGACGCCATTGTCATATTCAGTTTTTTTATGGATATATTTTTAATTCTTGGTTAAACGCTGCCTTGGTATGAATCTTTGACTTGCTTGAAACAAAACATTCCATTGTATGTTACACCAATGTTTGATGTCATAAGTTGTATCTTTTGAACTGAGGACTCATCAACAAGTATTGAAGGCAATTTCTTCTCTGTTGTAATAACAACTCCATTTGCAGCTTTGATTCCAAGTGATGTTTGACCAGATCCAACAGCCATTAAAGCATGCACGATCTGTACAAGCTTTCCCGAAGGACTGAAAGTGGTGAGAGAAAATGAATACTCGCTTTCTCCCATTGTTCACGATTACTTCACAAGTATCGGTGCGTAGAAGAGAAAATAATATGAGAAGAGCTAGAGGAATCAAAATCAAATGTTAAACGAGAAAAGGGTTTTGAATGGGAGAAAATTTTGCTTTCGCTGAAAGTTTTAAATATATGTATTTTTTTATTTTTTATTTTCCATTAGGAGATAAAGAATACATGAAGTATCTTGTATTTTGATTACTAAGTTTGTTGATGGCAAGATGGCTAGTCAAATTTTGTTAGTCCTTTAAAAAAATAAAGGAAAGGAGTCTCGAGTTCAAAACTCATTGATATTATTTTTGGTCAATTTATTTTTGTGACATCATTTTGTAATAGGAGTTATAAGGTGTCAAAGTCCCATAATTTTTTGTATTTGGAAGCTATTTCGAAGGTAAAGGTAAAACTTAAATAGCATTCTCATGTTTATTCTTTTAGCATCATGGCTAAAATTGTCAGTCTCATATCTGAAAACGGAAAATTGTCACCTAAAAACTACAAAGAATGGAGTAGAAACATGGAGAACACTCTTATATTTAACGATTTGTGGGAAATCACTGAGAAAGAAACCACACCACCAACTAAAGCAGCGAAATTAGTTGAATATCAGAAACGTGATAAGCGTGCTCTCACCCTATTGAAATCATCTTGCACTGAACAGGTTATCATTCATATTGAGGCGGTTAAAACTAATGCATGGAAAGCATTAAAAGATTTGTATGGCAAGCAACCTACATACAAGAAGATTGACCTTCTTATGCATCTTTTGAACAATAAACTGGCAGACAGTGAAGACGTCTCTGAATATCTTTCTTGCATGAAAACATTGAAACAAGAATACTGCACAACTGGTGGTAAAATTGATGATGACATGCTGATTTCTATCACATTGAATGAGCTTAATTCTACATACACCAATTTTGTTGAAATGTTGTAGTTTAGTGATGAGCTTAATGGTGCCACATTTGACTCCATATGTGAGTTGTTGATTCAACATGAATGAAAATTTGCAAAGAAGAAAAATACACCTATTGAAGAGGCTCACTATGTAAAGAACATGTACCAGCATAGAGAACATTGCCATATACAGTGACAGTTTTAGAAGAATTCTTTGAAACACTCTCAACGATATTCTCCACATCGTTCTCGACGATCTCCATAGCATTCACATTGGCACTCTCCAAGGTCTTCCAAATGCAAACATCACCATCAACATTATTCTCACTCCTGCAGTTCTTCTACTGATTCAACTTCCTCTAGATCTTGGCATCATCGAAAACAGCCAAAATATTTCAAATGTGGTGGTATTGGACATCTTGCAGATGCCTGTCCTTCTCGACGACCCCACCCTCCACATAAAAAGAAAGCTGAGGTCAATTATGTGGATCATTCTAGCAGTCGATCTTCTGATTACTCTAGTTCTTCTAACACATCCTTTGATCAAGTGTCCTATATGGCCAAGGTCTATGGTCTCGATGGACTTGACACCATATTTTGAGTGATCAGTGATTCACCCGTCTTGTACGAGCTACTAGGCTCAAGATTGGGATTTGTTATAGTAGCAGTATTTTGGCTTCTGTTCTTGCTTTTAGTTCCATTTTTGGCTTTCCATACCTGATATTCATGTCATGGAGTAGACATGATTGTTTGATTTTGTTTCTCTCAATGCATGGCTTCTCACCTCTCCCCTAATAGGGGGAGAAGATATTGCATTTGTTGGTCTTCGATCAATCGTCGGTGACAGTACGAGTTGATAGGGGTTGCTAGCACCTTCAGTGTTGAGCAAAGTCGTCAGCATTTGTTGGACATCACAGAGATGTGCCATACATAGTACGGAGTTTGTCACTTGGACAGGTTCCTGTGTGAGACCTTATGTAGGTCGATGTAGTTGGACATGCTTGATTGTGTTCTACTACAGTACGGTATGATAATCATCGAGGATGAGCAGGTTTGATCGTATTTGTCGGCCACTTTTTTGCCAAACGCGCAGGGGCGAGATTCTTTATGGGGCGGCATCAGTTTTTGATCAGTGCCAAAGGTATAGTGCACCACTTGCAATTGTGACAGAGTTCATTTGATGACTTCATAGTCATTGCTCCAGTTCTTTCTTCTTCTATACCACTTTGGATCAAGGGGGAGTTTGTTGGATTATTTTATGATCCAAAAATATTTAATTTGTTTTTGTTTTATTTAGTTTTAGTTTATTGTTGGTTGTTTGGTTGGTTATACCCATGAGTTGGTTTTCTTTAACCAACTTCTTCTCCATAAGCTTTTTAAAGCTTACCATGTACAAAAATAAGATAGCTTTTATATTGAATATATTTTGTTGAATTATTTCTCCTTGGCCTGGTTGTAACAGCTGCTAGCCATAGTTTACGATGAATCAAACACCACAAGCCCAATCCATACTCAATCTTCATGTTGGCTCAACCCAGACCTCGCCATCACTAGGGTGGCAAGGATATTTTCTTTTTTTACATAAGCATCTCGACACAAGCGAAATGCAAGATCTCATAAGGGCACTTCATATACAATTCAGATCCCTAAATAAATATACTTCTCAAATGCAACTACTGCTAAATGTTGTCATGAAAAATTACTTTACTTGAAATATTCCTCCTTTCCACCCATCAAGTACAATCAACATGGAAGCTTGTTTTAGAAAATGGATATGGGAGAGAAATACAATCTATAAAATAAGAGTCTTAATGCTTCAAGTAGGATTACACACCATATATCTAATACAAAAAGCCTATGTTACCAGATCCTTCACCCCAAACCCCTGAATCCTAGTTCGAATGGTTTCAGATATGGATCCTGGACCAATCCAGCCAGGATACCATGGGAGGACCGTAGATACTCCTATCCCAACTATTCGGATCAGGATCCAAGACGTATCCGAGATGATCCACAGTCCTCGCACGGTATCATGGCTGGATCAAACAAAGATCCGTATTTGAAATTGTTCAGACCAAGATCCGGGAGGATCCACATACCTCCCATAATATCCTAGCCCTATCAGGCAAGATCTGCGGCCCAAGGACGGTTTTTGTTTTTTATATTTGACTTGACAAAAAATCAAATATGGACTTCAAAAAACAATTAAAAATAAAATAAAGTACATGGAAAACCCTAAAAGCAACTTTCACACTCATTTTAGCAAAAAAACAACACATTTACCTTTCATTGCAATTTTTACATCTCATTGCACATTTGCTCTCACCTTCATTTTTTTAATTGTTTAGGATTGAAACTCCTTTTGCCAATCCTATGCCATTACAACTACCCATCTAGTGCCAAGAGTTTAAAAAGGTTGCAATGAAGAGGATTGTTGATTTAAGGCAAGTTTTTGGGGTTTTTTTAGTTACAAACTTCAAAACATTTGTAACTAATTTTAACTTTTTTGTTATTTTTTTAAACATTCTTTTAATAAATACCAAATGCCTTAAATTTTAATAGTAATTTTTTTTTAAACCAGGGGCTATAGGGATTTGCTAGAATGACTCACTCTACAAGTGCTAGTTCTGTGTGCCTAAAGACAACCTTCAAAACCAATCTTTTCTTGCCGCTTTGGAAGTATGTGACGATGTTAGAACAAGTACCAAGTGGAGAGTGTTGCATTTGAGCTTGCTCTGAGTGTAAGGTGAAATATAAGAGCTCATAAAGTCAAGTGAAAGCCCATTTGTGTGTGATTCTTGGCCTTGGAATCAAAACTTGTGATGGGCCAAACATTAATGGAAAGCTAGGAATGGGGTTGCCACATGCAAAGATCCTCACATATATCAGAGAGAAAGAAGTGGATGTCTCTACTGCCCTAAGATCGAAGCATCCTTTGGGAAAGAAAGGATCTAAATCTATCAATCCACTTGTTTTTTCATATAATGCTAATGTCATGACCCCATCACGCCTGTTTCTTGATTCACCCACCTTGGCCGCAAAGGAAGAGGATTCACCTCGTAGTCGTAATAGAATAAAAAGTTGAGGCCCATTGGAAAGGGCATTCCAAAATGAATGCAAGGATATAGTGGAGCACAACAATGCACGTTGTGTTTATGCATGTGGGCTGCCATTTAATGTTGTTAAATCACCATACTGACAGGATATGGTGAATCAATCAATGAAGCCACTAAAGGGTTCATCGGCCTAGTGTATGAAAAGGTGCGCACCACCTTGTTGGTAAAAAAAAAACGTCAAATATGCATTGCAACCTATCAGGGATTCATGGATCTAAACAGGGGTGTCCATTTTGATGGATAGAAATATATGGAAAATAGGACATTCAATAATGTGGTCGTAGTGTGCCCTAAAGAGACAATATTTCTTAGGATTGTTAATTGTGAGAGGCAAATAAAGAATGCATGATTCAATCTTGACATTCAAATAGAGTCCATTGAAATGGTGGGACCTCAAAATGTTGTCCAAGTTATAATGGACAAAGCAAAAAATTGCAAAGCTACGGGCATGTTGGCTGAGGTGAGGTATGCACATATTTTGGACACCTTGTGCCATTAATTCCCTCAACCTTATGTTGCGAAAATTGGGCACCAAAATTTACTAGATCAAACGAGTTTATGAGGCGAGCGAAATCCAAATGTTCATAAGCAACAATCACATGTCCCAAGGCATTTTTAAGTCCTCAAAGTTGCAGTTGTTAAAGGTAACTATGTTTTTAACTTTTTTTTTACTCGTGCATGCATCATGTATAAATTTTAAAGTTCGTAACTTGTCGATTTTTTTTTTTTTTTTTGTATTAGGTTGTTGAGACTCGGTTTGCCTCATACACACTCACCTTGAGACGACTTGTCAACGTGCATGAGGCTTGAGTGGCATGGTTATCAACCACCTTTGGGGTGTATGGAAGCAATCAAACACTAAGAGGGCCACAAAGGTGAAAGGGTTGATCCTCAATGATAGGTGGTGGGAATATATGGAGTATTTGCTCAGTTTTACCGAGCCCATCGTGAGTATGCTGAGATTTGTGAATATGGATCATCCATGTTTGGATGAGATTTATGATGGAATCAACTCAATGATTGAAAAGATTAAGTCCATCATATATGCCAAAGAGAAAGATCATACGAAGGGGTTCTTCAAGGAAGTGCGGTCTTATCTCATTAAAAGGTGGAACAAAATGACCACCCCATTGCATCTTCTTGTTTTTAGCTTGACTTCCAGATACTATAGCACATAGATCCTTTCTTTGCCCAAAAGGGTCCCAACATATAGGGATGTTGAGATTAGTTAGGGATATAAGGCAGCATTCTCTAGACTTTTCGTCAATCTAGAAGCAAAAGATAGTTACAAAAAAGTTTGGGAATTTCATAACCTCCATGGATCACTCCCTTGACACTCTTAGTGACAAGTACAAGAAGGATGCTCATATGTGGTCGTACCTCCATGGGCAAACATCCAACCACTTAAAGTAAAATTCTATCAAAAATAGTATTTTAATTTTTTTAACTCTCTACCTTTCTTTTCAACCTTTTTTTTAACTTTTTACTTCTATAAATTTTAATTGACTATGTGGCTTGCCTCAATAAGTTGTGAGTTCTTATTCAACTGAGCAGAGTTGGGGTACATACACCTTTATCCACTCAATTAAGCACAACAAGTTGGCAGCAAAAAAAGTGGAGGATTTAGTCTATGTGCATTCCAATCTGTGTCTTCTCACACACAAGCAAGATGAGTACAAGCAAGGGACAAAAAAGTGTTGGCATGTAGACCCAGGGATTACTGACTTGGATGCCTCCATTGTCTAAATTTCATTGCTTGACACGAAGCTAGTGCATTCTTCACACGACCTACATAGTGGAACTTCTGGGAGTGGAACTACTATTGCTTGTGGTTCTAATGAACCATATGATGATGCTCTTGATGAAGACATTGAAAACTAATATGAATATAATGAATATGTTGATTTGTCTTGATTTTTGTCCATACATTGTTATATTTACACTATGCACTTGTTCTAAGACTAATCTAAGTTTGACCACTGAATATCATGACATTTGGCATTGAATTATCCATATGTTTTCTGGTTATTTAAATTATTTTGTTTACTCTATGCATATTATGTGGTTAATTTTGCTTATTTGGATATATTTTTAATATTTTATATATCTTTTGTACGGCCATATCCAAATACATATCTAGGGCCCAAAAAAATCATTGTATCCAATATCCATATCTTGTATCCGTATTTGTCCCAGTATCAAATCGGCTACTTAGCGAAACGACGTTACATTTCCCCAAAATAAGTCTCTAAGACTGAAATTCCTCAAACCAATATCTTCCTACCCCTACTTCAATATAAAAGGATACAACATATGTACTGTCCCCAATTTGGAAAGAAGATAAAAAAGAAGGTTTTCTAACAAACCCTAGGCCAATCCAAACACCAAAATGAAATCTGAAAATTTAAAACCAACCAAACCCTAGCTGGAAAAATTATATGATATTCAAGTTAAAGAGCATCCAAATAATTCCACAAAAAGCTGAAAATTATTTAGAGAGTTAAGTACCTTTTCTGGGGTCAAATAAATTATGAATAGCTGGAAATACCTCCCAAAAATAATATGATTTTTCTCTAAAAGTACAGCTATGTTTTTCACCCCTTAAACACCCCAAAATGCTTCTCAAGTGGATCGCCACACCTCAAAAAATTAGTAGAAACAATTCTGAAAATTATCCCTTGGATTTCTCTCACCAAATCACCTTCTGGAACTCACCAATCAAGTCGCCCAAGTGCCAAAATTATTGTAATAATTTCTAGAATATTTGAGGGTCTAGAATGTCCTTTCATGCATAACAAATTGTTCCGCACAATTCAGTAAATGACTGAAATAAATTGTGAAAATTACCTTAACCCCCGAATAGGGTTTCAAAAACCAAATCTCCTTCTTGTGAGGGATCACCACCCTCCCAAAGGAGGTCACCACACTTTGGAAGAATTCAATCTTGTTCTAGGGCTTCTCCACAGAGTTTGTCCACCTTTTTAACCTACAATTTGAAGATTTCTAGCTTTTTGAAGGATTGTACTAATTCCTTAATGAAGGTGGTGTCCAAAGACACCTTTGTAGAATTTCTTGCATACACTTATGCACAATTATGGCACAATTACAGCCCCTTGAATAGAG
Source organism: Torreya grandis (assembly GCA_037957365.1). Classification (NCBI taxonomy): domain Eukaryota; kingdom Viridiplantae; phylum Streptophyta; class Pinopsida; order Cupressales; family Taxaceae; genus Torreya; species Torreya grandis. The sequence continues at coordinate 1,366,944 of JARHVA010002820.1, forward strand.
CTGCCCTAGTAAAGAATGGAGGTTCTCGTCCCCAAACCCCTTGGTACACTTGAAGGGTTTCGTCCTCAAGTCACTTGTTCAAGCTTGACATACTTGCACAAGAATTTCAATATCAAAATTGCATAACCCTTCAAATGAATCTTTATTTGCCTTTATATACCACTCTTCCAAGTGTGGCGCCCAAAATTGGAGGAGAGAGTTACTTTTCTTTTTAAATGTTAAAAGATGCTCTTAATTTCTTGTTACCTATACTGATAGCACCCAATAGAGGTCAGATTCGCTCAAGTCTGACCCATACCTCGACTAACATAGGAATGGTCTAAGGCTTTGGGATGCCTTAGACCTCTAGGATTTAAAATTGGTTGGGGTGAAAAGAGTTAAGAGATTTGCACAAAGTAAAACCTAATTTAACATATGGTGATGCACCAAGAATTTATCAGACCCACTCTTAAGCTTGGACTCCTTAACACACCACTGAACTATGAAAGAAGCTAATGCAGTGTTTACTTTCGTTTCTATGCAACAGTATTTCGTATAGAGGTCAGTTTGATACACTTAGACTAGGGAGGAATGAAAATAAGGTCTAGTTGAAGATACTTAAAGTCGGTTGTCCACTATATCTTTGAGAGATCAATGTTGAGACACACTATATGACCTACAAAGAAAGTTTCTAGCACTCAAGTTGAGTTTGGGCATACAAAAAGAAGATAACAATCACATTTGCATATTAAACAAACACAAAACATTAAATATAGATTAGCAAATGATTGCACAAATACTCTATTCACTACTCTAAGAGGTGTCAAATACAATTTTGGCAAAGTCTAGTCATACCACCCTGAGGGATGCAAAACAATAGCTTAGAGGCTATATTTATAGAAGAAAAGAAGCAAGAGAGAGGGAGTTTTGGTGCTCAAAAAGGAATCAAATGAACTCAAATCCATTTGAAAAGTTATTACAACTGCCTCCGCAAATCAAGCTCACTCGAACCGTTCCTGATTGATCCAAGTCACTCCAATCTGTTGCATCATTACATTATTCTCTCGGTGATGTTCCATGGCGGCTGCAATGGCGGATCAAGTTGTCTTTTTACTTTATCCTGGTGCAAAACTGCTGCTCATGACTAGTTTGTTGATACATGCCAAAGTGGAGAGGGGAGTCACTTTCATGTAGTTGGCTCTGGCGACTGCCGTTGGAGTCTATGTGTCTGCCTTTGCTTTCCATGCCATCTATGACTTGTTAGTCATTATGAGGACCAAATCCTCATGCCTTGAAACTGACAGAGTTATGTCATTTGTACTTTGAGCAGCGGTTTGTCGAGTCATGATGAGAAGCCCCTACCATATCTCATTTATCTGCCCCTGTAGAGTCTTAATGGCACCGTCCGATCCCAAACTATCCGCTCCTAGCCCAATTTGGATCATGCTTGAGCCCAGTTCCGCTCATGCTTGTTTGCCTTGGTCGAAAACTAACCCTTCGACCTCCATCTAAGTCATTTGGGCTCACCTTTGTTTTGATTGGTTGTTGAAACTAACTCGGATCATTGACCCCTTCCCTCATCTTGCTATGTTGATCTACCTGATGCGAACGAATGCGATCCTTAGATTCTTTGCCAGGACTCATGCGCTTGTGCCACTTGATCACGTCTTTGCACTCAAGGTTTGCTGACTCTTTGACTTGCTCACGTGTCGTTGATCTTGAATCCGCGATTGAACGTGAGCCATAGATCCTTTTGGGCCCAGTATCCTGTCTTTACCTGCTCGCCGTTAGATTTGGTCCGGGCACCCAAGATTTAGACACTTGTCAAGCCTGCGCTCAGTCAAGGACCCCTTTGATGATTTTTGAATGCAAACGGCTATTTCATGAGGCCCAAACTTGACGTCTGCACGAACATCCTTGGATTTTTAAATCCAAATGGCTACTTGCAGGGGCCCAAACTTGACGTCTGCACACCCGTCAATTGATGTCCACAGGAACGTCAATTACATCTACGCGATCATCAATCTTTGGGCCCCGATGGATGATTGCTGAGCTTGTACTTTGACACTTGCACGAATGTCACTCTGCTTCCCATGCATTTTCCCCACAGGGCCACAACAAATAATTCTTTCAGACTTTGTGTTTCGGCCTTTTGCTACAGACCATTTTCCTCGAGCTATGTGTCTCAACCACTTTCTCTGAAGGAATCTATTTGCCTTATCTTTGCCTTGAACAATTTCTTGCACACAGAATGTCCGAAAGAAATCGTCTTCAATCTTTTGCCTTGGAACAAAAACTCAGAAAGAATTTTGCCTTCGAGAAGATTGGCCTGGACAATTTTTTTGAAAGAATTGTGTCCTTAGAATTGCCTTTCGGCCTTTGAAAATGCCCTTTGGAACTTTTGAAATATGCCCTTCGGATATTCTGTCTTGGTCACTTTCACGAAAGAAAAAGACCCTTCGAGAAAATTGTTCAGATAATTTTCCTGAAAGAAATGACACTTCCCCGAGAGAAATACCCTTCGGGAGTTTTGTTTCGGACAAAATGTCTGAAACAATTACCAATACTTAGCCAAATAAAGTGGATAAAAACTCCGGAAAGAATTTTGCCTTATACTTTTGTTGCGGGCTTTGTGTGGAACAATTCCTCTGAAGGAATTCTGAATTTTCTAACACTTGGCCAAAGTTGAAATATTTGGCTAAGTGTAAACTTAGGCTTTTTCTAGACTTGTTCCTGCAACTGTTCAGCACCATGAGAAACTTTTTGGATCCCTCCACTTGCAATGTTGAGCCTGCTTCTAAGCCACCTGATCCACTCAACAATTGGGACCCTGCTCATCTATTTAAACCAGGCGAAAGCTTGGTATGTGGGCCAAAATGGCCAACATTTCCCTTTAGGCCTTCAGTGCCCAAGACCTATAAACCCCACCACCTAAGTGAGATAGAAACATAAGGTGTTTTTCATAACTCAACTCAAAATTAGAAATATAAAGTAACCTTTCCATTATTAACTCCTCACAAGTGGCCCACAATGCTTCCTCTCATTTCTCTACCCTTGGCCATCGGAAACAAGAATGGGCTATGGGTCCCACGAGGGTTTAGATAAAAAATGGGGACATTACAACATATGCCCAAGTATCTGCAAAATATGTCAATTGAAGATTATATTATCCTCTAATGTACTAAATCATGTTGGTCTTCATCAAGGCTCAAAGTACAACAGCATATAGATAAAGACAATGTGCAAAGAGATAGTATTTCCACAGTCCATGAGTTAGATTGTAAAGATTTTTGGATATAAAAATCAACATTTCAGCGCAGTCTCCATGAACCATCATCAGAATGAGAGAATAAAATCCAACACAATTTTATCCAAAAATCTTTACAATCTAAGGACATGTTCCTCTAACTACTATATATATATATATGAAATTCATTCTCCATCAAAGGAGTTATTTGCATTAGCAAAAACCATGCAAATATCCAGAATGGTTTGGTAGATCAAGGCCTCCTTGGACCCAAATAATAATACAAGAGTCCATCCCAATAAAGGAAAAACCTAAGCCAAGGTGTTGCTGCTCATACTAGCAAGGTTGTTTCAGCATTGCTCCACAATGACATTTGGCTTTGGGTCATAGTATTAAAGACTTTAGAGAAAATAAAATTATATTTAAGTGATAAAACAACAGTTTGGGTGAGGGAAGCATTTCCCATCAAATATTAAAGGCAAAAAGCTATGTCCCTGCTCCAACTAGCTTCCTTCTCCCTCCATGGCTCCCAATAAGAAGCAACCTGGGGATTAGAAGATAACTCGGGATTTGCACTTCCAATTGGACAAGAATTGCAATCACCTCTACCTCCACGTAAACAATAAATAAAACATCGGTTGTAATCACATGAATGCCTAAAATTTGGTTGTAATGTAAGAATGGCTCCATCTAGGCTTTAAAATATCAATGGCATCAAACAAATCCCCTGTATATATTTTCCTACCCACAAACAATGGTTGAAACAAGGAAAGGGGTCTGAAAACCATGCACACATTTTGTTCATTCCTCTAGAAGTTCGTATCTCCACAAAGAAACATACACACAATGGAAAGGGAAATTTTAGAGATTAGACCAGCCATTTATGTCTCCATTAGGGTTCTTTAAGCATCTGATACAACCATCAGGTTTTTACAAAATCAAGCAAACCAAAAACACATGGACAGCAAACCCTCATCTCTGTCTCGCCCCATTCCATTCATACCTTCTTCCAAACATAAAACAAGAAGGTGAAATATCCCAAAAGGGAATATTCTCTGAATTTTGGTTTTTACTGAAAACCATAGCAAAAAAGATGATTTTTTCTGATTTATGACAGCAAACCCTAGCTGCAACAATCCTCCAATATTAGTATAAAATTCTGTCAAACACTACGCATCAAATGTAAGATCTTACAAGCAAGATTAACCCTTCAAATGTTGAACTCTTTCTCCAAACCTAGATGTCACGCAAGGAGAAAAATACTGAATTAAATCTAGCCCTTGTAATTCTGAAAATAGTACCTTTGCCCCCACAAGACAGCCCACTGATCAAGCAAAGCATTTCTGAATTTATTTATCAAATAAATACGCAAAATAGAACTCAGTTTCAGATCTGAATATTGGACCAAAAGTGGCAATTCTTCAATCTATAATTGCTGAAAATATTCCCCAAAAATAGGGAATTAATTATAGAAATTTCAAATAATATCAAGGCCCTAAAGACCATCAAAATTCAGTAGTCAATGCTGGAATAAATATATAAAATTCAGAATAGGGTATGGGTATGAAATAACCCTCAAACCCAAACACACAAGCCCCCAAGCCAAGTTGCCAATGCTGGAAATACTTGATTCCAACCCTAGAACCTCACAGCCCCACCAAGTAGGGGTCTTCAACCTATCAATCAGATCCTAAGGTCTTCCAACCCTAGTCACCACTCTTCCCAAAGCAATCAGCTCCTCCCAAAAGCAAGTCGCTCACATTCCAATCCTTCTTTTTGGTATTTTCTGAATATTTAATCTCAATGGCAGCCCCTAGATGAAGTTGCCTCAATGAGGATTGAGGGTTTGCATCCCCAATCCTTCTTTGGCTTGAAGGTTTTTGTCTTCAAGTCAATGGTTTAAGCTTTTCGTGCTTAAAGCTCCAGTTTCAAATATATATCATAGCATACCTTCAAATGAACCCCTCCATTGATTTTATAGTTTTCCCCTAAGGGGTATGCCCAAAATGGTGGGAAATACCTTTTCAAAATATATAAAAAGAACATCTTTTATAATCCACTTAAGTGGATTGGGTGCCCGTGACCCTCAAAAAAGCTCCAACTTAAGTGAAATTATAACAATAAAATGCTTTTTACAAGTGTTCTTAAGAAAACCAAATGTTTCCCTTCTTTTTTCTTTTTTTTCCCTTAGCCCTTCGGAAACTAAGCAAGGCTAAAGGTCTTCAATAGTGGCATGGCCAAAAGGGGGACATGACAGAAGGGAAGAGAGAGAAGTGAAATAAAAACCTTTTTTAAAGTTTTTTTACATTTCAATGAACAGAAGAAAGGATTCTGCAAATACTTCCCTCTCCTCCAACAAAGGGATAAAAAACAACAAATTTGACAGCATTGGAAGGCTTCCTAGCCTTCTCTAACCTCCACCCAAGCTAATGTTCCTAAGACTTCAAACTAAGCATCAACATTCCTCTCCACAATCAAATGGTCACCTAATTTAGGAGAAAATTCTTTATATGCATATTAAATTGTAGATGCAAATAGGGGGATAACTATAGAAAGCCTGGAAAAATGGGATAAAATAAAGAAATCAACAACCAAGGGTTTTCAAATAACCTATAGAGATTAAGGACTATTTTGATGGGGTGCACCACTATAGACTAGAAATCTAAGATCTAGATGGAAACACAACAAAAGAGGTAGATATGGGATTTGGAAGGGTGTAGATCCAACCATAAAGTAAAGCATGCAATATAACAAGATAACAGTAACCTCAATATAATCACAAGGCCTTAATATTTTGATTGAGAGAAGGATTAGAGAATGCACTATTCAAGACTTCCTAATTCCTGTATGAGATAAGATGAATGCAATATAAAAATTAAGTCCTAATGCAAATTTATTGTGTTATATATGAGCCCAAACCCTCAATATGCAAAGATAGCAGTAATATAAAAAACCTTCACCTTACTAATGTAAGGTTCCCTCATGTCCACTCCACAAGAGGCATGTGCAGAGACTATTAACCAATTTTTAGGAATTTCAGGTTGCATAACAATATTGTGGGAGGGCTAGTGCATCTCCTTGATTGTACCCTACCAGTGAACCAAGTGGAATATCTGTGAAAATGTGATAGAGCAATGTCTTAAAATGAGATTCCAACTGTTGTTGCTTCTCCTTGGCTTTTTATGCCATGACCAAGTGCCAATCCACAACCTTAGTCACATAGGCCATGTTTTCCAAAATGGGTTAGAGGAATGCGTCCTCCATTAGATCTATTGATATACTACCTCTCTTCAACTCGGATGGATACACCTCCCACCACAAAGAAGTGTGCTAATCATAGTGGCACATGGCCATAGTATTGAGACTCTAAGTACTCGCTAAATCGCAAGCAAAAGCAATCTCAGGAATTACTGGCCGAGTCTACTAAAAAATAAAAACAATTAAAAACATTCATTAAAATATATATATATATTAAAAAAAAATCACGTTTTGGTTGAGTTCTTTCGATGAGTTCAAATTCAAGTAAAAAAATTGCTTGTTGAATACTCCAACTCTAAGTCTCAACAATATGGGAAACCCTCTCATATAAATATTTCTCCAACCAGGCCTTTTTGTAGGCCTCTGAAATTTTGGACACTATGATGCCCATCCGCAACTCCCAAGACCTTGCTCAAATTCAAAGATCTTTGGGTCTTCTAGCAAGCATGATGGATCTTTATAAGGTTCTTTTGGATTAGAATCCAGATCCTTGCGTTGGGCTTCCCCTCCTTCCTCATGGAAGAATAAATCGCACCCCAATAACATTTTTTGCTCCTTGTCACTTGGATTAGTGCCCTCCTCTATGCGCGCCTCAAACCCTTGTGCAATGGTGCGCTACATGCACTAGTGTCTCCCCTTGTTTGGACTTGCTACTCTAAACTACCCTCGAGGAGTAAGTCCACATCCACTATCCCTCTTGACTCTACTCAAATGTCCATATCATTAGGACCCAACTCAACGGTCTCGTTGTCCTCTGCTTCTCAATCTCTCTCCAAGTCCACATCAAAGTCATCTTCCACCTCTAGATCATATTGTCAAGTATTGCTAGAAAGTAGCATGTCGGTGAAGGAAGAGGTCCGAGACTAGAAATTCATGAAGTCCTCACAGGCAATTGGATAGGATCAATAGTCTGGGTGACGAATGTTGTGGTCAAGACACCCAAAAGATGCAACTCTTGCTAAATCACTTCCCTTGGGCACCAATGAAGCTTGTCAAAGTTAACTCCTCCCAAATTTGATGTGAGACACTATCTCCTCCTCAAAGACATCACTTCCCTTACTCCTCATCATCCTCCTCAAACCTCTCCTCATAGTTCCCCTCCTCATAGTATTGTTCCTCATTAGAGGAACACACCCCAGATTCCCTCATCTTCACATTCGTCTACATAGAAGGCTAGGTCCATGATTGAACACTTCCCCTCAAGTTCATATTATAAATGATCACCTTCCCTATCGCCATGTTTAATGCATATGAATCTGATGTGAATTAGCCTCGGAATGGCCATTCCTTTCCTCGTAGGCTAGCCGCTTCTCCTTTTTCTTCATTCTTCTTGGCAGCAGCTTCTAGGCAGGTAGTGGGGAAACGTCCATCCCCAAGAACTCCCACTTGAACACCAAGGGTAATCTTGACTCACGCAGGGATTTGGAAAATAATTAGATATCACCTCCCTCTCCTACCAAGGGGATACCTCGCATAAAAATTTGGTCATACACTAAGGCTACTACATGCAAACTCATGTAAAATCCCTTCAAGCATCTAGCTAACATGTCCTTCATATTTGAGGACAAAAACTCTAACCAAATACAGTGTTTTTTGTCCTCAAGACCCTACATATAGGGTATTAACAATAGAGGCAAGTCAAATTTTCTTGTCTCCCTAATCAATCTGCAACCAATCAAGACATGCAAACTCTTCAAGGCATCAATTTTAAGTTGTATTATCCAAATGCCACGACTATTCTACACTATTGGTCGGGCTTTCTCATCTTGATCCTCCTTTTGAGTCTCCACCTGCATGTCCTCGTGGTCTCAAGGAACATCAAAACAAAAGACATCAATAAATTCTTAATTCTCCTCTCTTGTTACCTTTTTGGTCTCAACTTTCTATCATGTCCATTGTAACTGTTGTAGGCTACAATTGCACCCTTTGTGGGAGAGTTTCTCGGGGTCTCTCACTCCCAACTACAAGTGTTGGGACAACCTCAGGCTATGGGTATCCTGTAGTGAGGTTGAACCTCCGAAGAAGGTCAGCTTCCTCTTTGATGCTCACCTAAACTAATGCCAAACTAATGATTCATAGGGAAAAGGGTTAGAAAGGGGATAAGGGCTCCTAAGAAAGCTAACCAGGTGATCCACCAAAGTAAAATGGACACTCACCTATGCTTGAACCCACACTAGATCAGTCATAAGACAACTATGGCTTACACAATATCGAGATCAAGTTAACACACTGGAAGAGGTTTAGGCAGAACACTAATCCAGACCTGCAAGAGCTTGAAAATACATTAAAGAGGCAAGCAGAAGGCTGATAGACTAGGAAGAATCTCCTTCACAAATCCACCAAGCACAAACATACTAAGGCACTGATCAATGACAAGAGATAGGCAAAGAAATCATCTTATTACATCAAGAGGTAGTTCTTACAATAGACTTAACAAGGTCGAACCTAATCAAGCAAAGCATACTTTGCAGTATCTCAATGAATGTCCATCTCTTAGAAAGATGAAAAAAGTCTAAAAATTGGGAACTCTTTACAAATGAGAAGAAAGGGCTATATAGAAAAAAAAGGGGGGGAGAGAAAAGGATGGGAGCTTGCTTGGGACTTGACAGATGAGCCGCCACACCTTTGCAATGAATGTTCCACCATCGCTTTGGTCAATCAGGGCACTATTCTGCGTTTTGGTGATTGAACCTTTGTTGGTCCCAATGATCTTGAGTTCTCCCACTGATTGGGCAACATGCTAAAAGACAAGAATGCTTCCAGAATGCCTTTAATGTTTGAGCTACTTTCTCTAACCACTAAATCTCTCAGTTGATTTGCACGCTATGTTTCAATTGTCTTCATGATGAGGACAAGATTCTCATATCTTTATGACCCCGATGGAGCCGTGCCTTTGAGCGGTGCAGGACCTGTCTTGTCAAGGATGAGGCCATGTTTTTGCATTGATCACCCACCTACCCCATGACTTGAAACCTGGGCCTGGATTAACTATAGGTAAAAACCAATCCGAGATCCATTGGTTTTCCTATAGTCCTTATATAAATCCATAGAATATACCGCCCCTACTGGACTCCCATTAGGTCTAAAAAGGCCAAAACAGTCTTTACAGGGCTTCTGTTCACAATGGCGAATACATCTGAACAATTTGACCCTATATGATATAAATTTGTGATCCACGGGTCCGTTCTTTAGCTTTAATAGCGTCCCCCTTTGTTCCTTGCGCTTGGCTACATCAATTGGACCACTTCATGGTGTTTGAACGAGCTTTAATAGCCTTGGGAAGACCCTGCAAAACCTTGTTCTCTGGCCTTGCGTCCTTTTCCGCGGGTCCCTTTTGCTTCCGGACCCTTTTTGCTCTTTCGGGCCTTTTTTCCCATTCGGGCCCTCGGGGGCTTTTACACCATGGTCTTTGGCGACTTTTACACTTTTTGCTTAGAAGGTAAGTGAGGCAAACTAAAAAAAATACCGGTGCTTAAAAAACCCCGAGGACCTACCACATGTCCTTTTCTTGGCTCATCGGGCAATTCTTCACCTTTGCACCATCCTTCACAAGCCCTTCTCGACAACTTCATTCGGGGAACTTTGCCTTAGGAGAATTCCTTCGGAAATTTTGTGAATGACCATTTCCTTCGGGCTTTTGAAAAAACCATTTCCTTCGGGAAAATTGTCCCGGACAATTTTCTCGAAAGAATTCCTTCCGAAGGAATTTCTTTGGAAACTTCTCCCTTTTGTACTTAGACACTTTATGAACAGTACCCTTCGGATTTCTTTTTAAAGGATCTTCAGCTTTGAAAATGAACCTTTCCGAAAGGCACATACCCTTCGGACTTCTTGTTTTGGTCTTTTTGCTCCAAAAGTGCCCTTCGAAAGAATTGGAATTGCCCTTCGGAAATTTTGAAGTGGACTACTTTGACGAGAAAAGTGCCCTTCGGCTTGCTTCGGTTTTCTCATGACTCGCAACCTACTAGCCAAATTAAGCAAAGTACCTGAAATCCTCCACCTTGTACTTTTGTAAATGTTGGAGTCCATAGATGTTCTGATGGAGTTCGTAGCTTTTCTGATGGAGTCCGTAGATTTTCTGATGGAGTCCGTAGCACTATGTAAGCCTAATGTTGCTACATTTATGACCCCTAAGTGCTTGGTTTCATCATGAAACTTGCTCAAAAACCTCTTCTTTGCTCTACAGACCTGTCCCTTAGAATTTGACAAAATACACTTTAAGCAAACTTAAAGTGTTTCAAAAGCTTTATGAGTACTATAAGATCTCTCTGGTCCACTCATTCCATCCAGAACATTTGTTCATTCACTCATCCATTAGCAATTTGATCCATCTAGGCACAGCTTGGTATGTGAGCCAAATTTGGCCAACAGTGACCCTAGGATTTTGTGTAAATCCTTGGCATTGAGCAACACCTTGACCTTATCGTCCCCAACCATGAAGCTTGAGTTGGAAGTTGTTGGGTCATAGTTTATAAAGAGGGCTACCATGACCTCTTGCTAAAAGTTGCCCTGCTATCAAAGACTAGCATTTGATCCACATAATGCACTTCTTCCAACCATAAATTCTTCGATATTGGGTGGCCCTAAGTTGTCTTCCGCCTATAATAAATACAGTTTGGTAGAAAGATAGAATTTCAGCTCCTCTAGGCTCCCCTTCTTGTTGAACCTTTTCTTCTTCTACTACAACTAGAAGCCTACCCTTGGGGGTGTGGCTTGGCACTTACACTCTTCAAAGGAGTCGCAGATAACAACGCCAAAATTCGAGATAATGAAGGTAAATGCACTTATTGATACTGACTCGCAATCTAATTTGATTTTTGGATTAAGTTGTTAGGAAGCTTGGTTTGTTGATCATCCTTACATAGATCGTTTAGATGGGGTGAAAAAGGGTGTAGAGATTCAAGTGACTAAGATATGTAAGTTGAAATTCAGTATTAAACCACAATATGTTGATGAGATAGAAGCAAAAGTGATTCCACTCGATGCTCTTGATGTGGTGTTTGGAAGTCCTTACTTGTATCTTAGGGATGGTATTTTTCATGAGAAGGACAAACATATATAGATGGGTCAAGGATGGGATCAACTACATCATCAAGCTACATAAAAGCAAGCCCAAGCTTGTCATGGTAAGTGCCAACCAATCAAAAAGACACATTCAAACAAATAAGAACTTTTATTTACTTCTTTTAAAGGATTAAAAAAAGGATGGGCTAGAAATTTTTAAAATTGATTGCGCTAACAAGGGATTCGAAGATTTAGGTGAATTTTTGCATGCTATTCAATAAGTGTTCCAAACTCTTAAAGGTTTGTCTCCAAAAATAGAAGTAAAGCACGAGATTCAATTGCTGCCCAAAACTCCTTTACCTAACATTGGTTTGTGCATGCCATCAATTTTAGAGAGTGATGAAGAGACTGAACAACTTTATGAGTTGTTAGAGAAAAAGGGTCATACACCCAAGTACTTCACCATGTGGGCCATCCATTTTGATAGTACAAAGGATGAAAAAGAAGGCTCATGGATAATCTACATAGACTATAGAGCCTTCAACAAAATAACCATAAAAAATATGTATCCACTCCAGTGGATTGATGACTTGTTGGACCAACTTCAGCATATGTCAAGTTCTTCACAAAGTTGGATCTTAAATGCAGGTACCATCAATTTTGCATGAAGAAATGGGATATATCGAAGATAACTTTTAAGACAAAACAGGGTTTGTATGAATGGTCGGTACTTCCATGTGGTTTTTGTAATGCACGTACTACATTTATGAGATTGATGAATGATGTATTGAGGCCTTACATAGGTACATGTATCATAGGGTATCTAGATGATATTTTGGTTTTTAGTGCTACATGGGAGGAATATTCAATATCTAACTCATTTAAAACAAGTCTTGCAAATGTTGAAAGAAAAACAACTTTTATTCAATATGAATAAATGTGAGTTTACAAAACAATCACTATTCTACTTAGGGTAGGTGGTTGGAGGAGACGAACTAAGAGTGGATCTAGCAAAGGTTGAGGCTATCAGTAATTGGCCCACATCTAGAAGTGCCACAGAGACGAGGAGTTTTGTTGGAGCAGTACAATAAATGAGGAAGTTTATTCCAGCTTTCTCCACCATTGTGGCACCTCTATATACTATCGTAGCAATTGGTAAGATTTTTCGTTGGAGTAAGGAACATGATAGTGCTTTTGATTTTTTAAAATATAAAATCATCTATGCACTAGTGCTTGCTCTTCCTAACTTGTAGCAACTATTCAAGATAGAGACAAATGTGAGCATGTTGCAAGGAGGTAAGCCAATTTGTTACCATTTAGAGGTATTTTCATCAGCAATAAGAGGGTATCATGTATATGCTAAGGAAATGTATGCACTAGCTCAAGGCATTAAGAAGTCCAAACACTATTTGCCGGGGAAAAAAAATTATAGTGCATAATCACCACAAACCCATTCAATATTTGTAATTACAAAATAAGTTGTAGCAAGCAAAACATTACAAATGGATGGGTTCAACACTTTCATTTGGTGATCAAGTATAAGAAAGGAAGCCCAAATGTTGTGGTAGATATGCTATTTAGGCCAATAATCACACAAGAAGTTTCAGCTTTTGGAAACAGTTTCACAACTTGAGGTGTTTGCAAAAGAGAAGGCTTCTAAGAAAAGTGAGCAATTCGCAAAAGAGGATGCTTCTAAGAAAACCTATGCACAACGTGTAGATTTTGGGCCGACAATTCAACAACTGAAGATCAAGATAGTTGATGTTGAAGGCAAGGGTGAATGCTACCTCAAAGATGGGCTACACTAAAAAAAGGATAAACTATTTGTGCCAAAGGAAGGAACACATATATTGATGAGGGAAGCACATACTTTTAGAGTTTTAGGCCATTTTGATTTTGGCAAGACCAAGGCTCATTTGCAAAGGTATGTACATTGGCCCAATATTCAAGAAAAAGTAGCTAGATTCATTAAAGGATAAAAATTATGTTGTACGAGTATGCTTGAGGTTAGGAAAGAAGGATTGTGCATGCCTCTACTTGTGCCTACTAGACCATACAAAAGCATCTCTATGGATTTTTTGGGAGGGTTGCCAATGCTAAGCACGGTCATGACTATCTATATGTTTTTGTAGATAGATTCAACAAAAAGTGTGTTTTGATTCCATTTAGGAAGAAAGTAGAAGGGCATGAAGCAGTGAAATTATTATTTTATAATATTTGGGTGCATTTTGGTTTACCTAAGTCCATTGTTTCAGACAGATTCTAGATTTTTGGGAAATTTTTGGACCACCTTGTGGGACAAGATGGATACCAAACTCCAAAGAAGTGTAGCTTTCCATCCTCAAACCGATGGATAAAAAAACGCTGTAAATAAGACTTTGGTACAGCTTATAAGGGGCTACAACAGCAATTATCCAAGGATGTGGGGTGTCTTCCCTGTGTATCCAGCACTCATACAGTAGGGCAGTACATACACCTACTAACAAGTCACCTTTTCAAGCATGTTTGGGTTATTTTCCTAGTAACCCACTCAATGTTGCAATGGGACAACAAAGAGATGGAGAAGAGCTAGATTCAAAGGCAATAAGAATAACAAGAATCATTGAGATGATTAGCTAAAACCATCTCAAAATAAAGGAACAATTAAAGAGGTATCATGCAAAGTACAAGGCTAAATATGATCAAAACCAAAGGAGCACACGCTCAAAGTAGGAGACAAAATGTGGTTGTAATTGTGCAAAGAGAGACTTCAAGGACAAGCTAAGAAGCTCAAATCTCTGAGTACAGGCCATCCACCATTTTGAAGTAGATTGAAGAAAATGTTTTCAAGTTTGGTCTTCCCCTATTCATGCAGATGGACTCAGTAGTAAATTGTTAGGACTTGCACCTATATGAGCCATTTATATTGGATGAGGAAGAGAAACAAAAATTGCTACCTTCTATAGAATTATTTGTCTTGAATGCAAAAATGGAGTTAGAGGAGGATGTAGTGTTGCGGCAAAAAGTTAGATAGACTAGAAGAGATCCACATGAATCTTGGCAAGTCAACATCAAAGGGAAGACACCATGGAAAGCACTATGGTACCCCGAGGAGAAACTGAGAGAGCTTTTCCCACATCTCCTCAACCACTAAGCTTTTGTGGGACCAAAAGCCTCCCAGAAGGGAGGTATGATCCATAAGAATCACGAAAAAAAAACCTCTTCATCATCAAACAAGATAATAACTAGAATCGGTCAACAAGCAGGACTAAATTTGAGTATTTCTTGTAAGGTAACGAAACTGCCAGTACATGCAAGGGGCAGTTGTGTAATTTTTGTTTCCCTTAACTACCAGTTACATAATTACTAGTATCTGTAGGAGTGATTTCTTAATTGTCGGTTAACACAAAGTGCCAATTTCGCCTGAGTCAGTTGTACAAACACAATAACAAAAAATGATGATCTCTTCAGTTCAAAGTCATTTGGGAGTCCTTTAGTGCATGAAAGGACATTTCTAGAGTATGATAAATAAGAGGCACGAATCCAATGATAAGCATGAATGTGTGAGAAGCACAGTCGGTGTTCAGTTGAATGTAGAATTTGTTCTATTGATCTCTTTGCAAATTGTATTTGCCTAGGAGAATTAGGAAACTAAGCCAGTGCTACTTCCAACTGATTTTACTCACGCTAGGGTTTTCAAGCTACAATTGTGTGTTCATTGTTGTTCTTTCTTTTGGTTTTTTTGTCCATAGTTGTTTACATTCATATTTACTTGTTGTAAGTTTTTTTTTAATGTTTCCAGCAACACACTACACCTTAAAGCATTCAGAAATTTTCAATTTGGAGTAGAATTCAAGTAGGACAGCATATTGTGTCTCTGTATATTCCAATACACAATTGTACTTGAGAGTTTACAAATCACAAGGCCCACTCATCACATATTATTTTTATTATTATTTTTTGTCGAAAAACTTTAATTTTTTTTTCAATACTCCTATGTTTTTTATTTCACTAGTTGTCCCTCATTCGTGCTATCACACAACTTCACCTCCATACCATTTTTTGTTTTTAGAAAATGGTCAATCTATCTATTTTTAGTCATTTTTCTCTTTTATCCTCGATTCTCGAAATTGTTCTCTTCGACTATCCACTTTCCCTTTCCTTTCTAGGCTTGAAAACAGGCCAATATATGGCCTTTGTCCTTGCACATTGCACACCAACACTCCTTCATAGTTGGTCCATTGAATGCCTACATAAATAATCTTTGATGTCTTTACCCATGCTTTATCTTGGCATGCTCTCTTGTCCCTATCGTAATTTTCTTCGTAACCACCCTCATCTCAACATGGCTTACTTTGTATAGCTTTAGTTTGGAGCAATTAATTGCATCCACAACCACCTGACCATCAAGTTTCTCCAACACAACTACTTCATCGCCCCATACTTTGTTTATTCAATAGAGAACTAACCATAAAATTTTAAATTTCCCGAATTTAATTACTCTTTGACCATTAAACTTTGGCATGATACTCTTGGTCAAGTTCATCTATCTCAAGTGTTTGTCATGTCAATACTTCCTTCGTCTTTGGGAAATATTGATAGCCCATTGCGCGTTCATCCTTTTCTTGTCTAACTAAATCAACTTGAGTAGTCTTGTGGTTAAGATATCCTTGTCACCTAACCATTTCTTAAAGGCAATCCTCAAACCTAGAACCACGAATTCCATCTAAACCCCTGCCTCATGCCCATAAATGAGTTGGAACAGGGTGTGTCTCGTCATAAATTTGTAACTTGTCCTCTATGCCCACAATACTATTGCAAGTTGCTCCCGTGGAAACTATGACACTTGCCATGTCATCCTAGGCAACCAAGTATCATAAAAATATACAAATGATAATTTCATAATAAGGTTGCATTTTATAACAAAACAAGAAGTGGAAGGTGTTCAACACTATGACACCTATCAACTCCCATTTACCCTTTACCTTGAAGTGTGTTCTAGATTGGTTGCCTTAAGTTCAATTCAACCCATATGACCTATTGATTTGAGCCAAGCCGCGACAAGACATGCTCTTACTTTGGTTGTGCAAGAAAACTCACGCACATCAATGCTAGACAAAGTGCCAACACCAAAACATATGGTGACAAACTCGAGTGCCATCACCTCAGTAGATCGATGCTCCCCCACTTAGCTCCCCAATCAGCACTCCACTCAATTGGAACTCCACAAGTTGGTGCACAATGTAGAGGGATTCCAAATAGGTGCAGTGCCAACCTTCAAGCGACCCTAATTAGCACTCCCATGGTTAGTGCCATGTCAACAAACCAGTCCGCATAGTGCACATCTATTAGACGAACCAACACATAAATAGGAAGGTGAATCATCAATCTTTATAGAATTTGAACTGTTTTGTAACCACTCCTCTTTGTAACCACCTTTCTAGTATTGTGTATATAAATCCATTTGACACCTAAGGTTGACAAGCAAATACACATGCATATTTCATTCCAGTTAAGGTAAATCAACTAGGAAGCCTTCCCCTAGTTTATTTATATCATAAAAATTCACATTCTCAACCTTCTCGGTTTTTGTACTCATGTACTTGTTGACCAAATTTGACTTTTAGTCAAATGAGGTCAACCCCTATCATTTTAAACTTTTTAGAAGGTTTACACACATCCTACGAGGTCTCATATTGTCCTAAATATCTCGCTTAGCCATGTCCTAGTCTTGGTTAAAGTTTTTCCCTCTTGAATTGGCCTAGTCAACCATGGTCAACTTGGTCAAACCCTAGTCATATCTGGTCAAAAGTTCATTTGGTGCAATTTTGTCTTAAAAAGGTTTTTATAATGTTTTAAGAGGTCTACAAGTCATGAATTGTCCATTTCCTAAGTTTCATGAGCAAAAAGGGGGTCTTTTGGTCAATTTTTAGCTCATTAATGAACTTGTACGGACTTCTAAAGATACAAAATGTCACCAAAGGCAATTGCAACGTTGGAGAGGTCAGGATCAGTTAGATTGCAGTCATAAATCAGTTGCATCCAAGAAAGGTGAGTTTCTCCTTGTTTTGAGGGAGTTTTGGGCACTTGTACGGCTCCCATGATCAAGTATGCAGCTAAAAACGTCGGTGGGGTGTCTCTTCACCTCCCCAAACCCATTTCCATGCTCAAACTTCGAGGAGAATCCAAAATTTGCTTTTGCAACTCATTTTCTCTTTTTCTTCATTGACATGCAAAGAAGGTCCAACTTCAAATGCTCACCATGGGCCATACAGGTGGAATCAGGGGGAATGGTCTTGGGGGTGGATAGTACTCTTAGTCCACTTCACTTTCATGAAAAGAAGTCTCAGATTGATGCATTGTTAACACTCCAGGCAGCCTGTTATAGAATTGCATTGAAGAGGGGTATACTTATCAATCTGTTTCCGAGTTTCAGAGGTCCTTGGAGCTGTATGATCTTTGTGAGGTGTTTTTAGGCTTAAATAACTCTCTCTCCATGATGTTTTCATAGCTAACACTTACCTTTTCATTGCTTTTGAAGGAGTTCTCTTATAATGCATGTTTCATGAGAATTTGCAAAAACGAGTGCAGGGCCTGCGTTTTCAACATCCAGGAAGCTTAATGGTGGTCATATTTTGTCCAAGGTTCATGCATAAAAGGATCCTTCATGAAATCATCTTGTGGAAGATCCAATTGGTATCTTTCCAAAGCCAAATTGCTCATTGTTTGCCTTGTTTGCTGCCTTGCCACTTCCAGTCAAGTTGTCTTGGTTTAATGGAGGTTGTACAAATAAGGAAAAGTTGGGAGTGCATGTTGTATCCATTTTGTGCCTTAACACTCCCCAAGATCCATAATTCTCATGTTATGAAGGTTTAAGGTGGTATATAAGCAAGTTTTCACTTCAAAGAAAGTCATCTCCATTTTGGGCTCTGAGTCCCTGAAGATTGCAAACAGTGGTCCTGATGCTTTTGTGAATAAAGATTAGTCATGATGAAAGAAGATTTTATCAGTGTTCTTGCTTTAGTCTTGTACCCCTATGCACCTATTATGACCATGCCAATTTTGATAGCAAAAGGAAAAGTGGGAGATAGTTTTTGAAAGCTTCAAAGATGGCAAAAAGTCACTAAAACTAAACAGTGATGTCTACAGGACTATGAGAGGGAAATTGTGTTCGCACCATAAAAGGAAGGCCTAGGTCTATTCTTGCAAGAGGGAATGAGTCCAAACACCTTCACAAGCATTCCTAATCACCTAGATTATGAAAGAAGGAAGTGATTGCATGAAATGTCTTTCCTGACTTGTCTCAGTCTGTACACAGGGCAGAATAGGTAGTGAGAATAGTATTTGAAGGTTTGCCAACAAAAATGATGTTTAAGAATCCATGAATGAGCCAAGTCTTGGTGCAAGTGCTATTAGACCAGTTGTAAGCTCCACAAGCCTTAGACAAGTTGGAACATGATTCAAATGCTTTGGATGCAATCTACAGGCCTATACATAGCATCCTACAGCCAGTCCATTTGAAAGGTGATCTCAGTCAATGATAGAGGGGGTTTTGAGGCAAATTGAAACATGTAAGTGAATGAGATAACATTGAAAGATGCTAGGAAGGAAGGCAAAGGGAGTTTCATGGACTTTGGAGTCAAAGACTTGCCTTGAGCACCTACAACCAAGGCAAAGGATGCAGCTACAGGTCAGACAGTGAGAAAGGAGCATGGTTTGGTAAATTGATGATCTAGAGCATAATTGCATAGGTCCCAGGTATGGAATGATAATCATAAAGGATGGTAAGATCTCCCATAAGCCATGCCAAAGACCTAACCTATACAAACAATGAAATAGGGGTATCCTTCAAGCAAAACTCAGTCATTCTCAAACAATCCTGATCAGTGGCATTCTAAGGAGCCTGTTTTGAAGACTGAGGGGTTTGAACGTCAAATGATCCAATCAAGAACCAATTCTTTGTATGGAGAACCTAGGTCACTCTTAGAAGCTTACCTAGCCCCTAACTTGTTGATACAAACATAATAGATATCCCCCGTTTTGTCTTAGAACAGGGGTACCTTCCTTAAGCAAGATACAGGCAGTTGTGAGGAAAAAGGGGATTAGGTGGATAAGGATGTTGGAGGCCCTGAGTAAAGGTGATTTAAGCATGGACACACTTGTCACAAGCCATAAAATCAACTTAGAAGGTTTGAAACTAAATAGGATGGTTCCACATAATAAGATTTGCATACAGGCCTAATAAAGCAACATACATGCCAAGCTCCAAAGGACAGGTCAAGGGAGTAATGAAAGGTTGGAATACTTTCATTGAACGAGTGGAACTTCAAAAAACCTTTCTAATACTGGGTTAGATCCTTTGGAGGCAAGAAATCACAAAAAACACAGTCCTTCTCCCTCTAACCCTGCAGGCAATTTCTTGGAAAACTCAGTCTTGAGTTTTGAATCAGTTGGAGGGTCATCTCTCAGGGTCAGGATCTCAAACTTTGTGGAGGTCATCCTCATGACCCAGGGTATCATCTACAATAATTGGGTTTTGAGAAGAACAAGGGAAGTGCCCCCTGTTTTGTCTCAGACAGGGGTCACTTTTCCCTTGCACAGACCTTACAAAATTGAGAATTATGACCAAAGCCACACATCAGAAGTAAAGGAATGTTTCCAACAAGGTTTGGTGAGTTCAATCACACCTAGTACCATCATTAAAACTTGATTTCACGAATGGAAACCATGCAAAATGCTTGGAGCTACTAAGTTTGCAGGAGTAGCCAGTTGTGCAAGCAAGGGGTCTAATGCCAAATAGAGGGTCATTCCTAGTTCTAGTGTTTGGGAAGTCTTCTAATGTTTTGTTCCATGTGTGATAAAACATATTTGAGGTGTCTGAGCTATCTAAGGCCAGAAATCATCAAGAAAGAGTTGTTCTTGAACACAAGGATACAGGGAGACTCCTTGCACAAGGTTTAGGCCTAATCCTAAAGAGGAACCATTCCTGTTTCTAGTTCTCAATGAGCTATCCTAGCAGTTTGAGGAGATGAATGGGATATATATAGAGGTGATACTTTTAGAAATGAATACTTGCCGTTGCGTCAAAAGGTCGACCTAGGTTGACAATTCCGTCGACAATTCTGTTCACTTCCGTCGACATTTTCATTCACTTCCGGCAACAATTCCGTTGACTTCTGTCGACATTTCCGTTGACTTCCGTCAACAATTCTGTTCATTTCCGGCAACAATTTCGTTCACTTCCGTCGACATTTCCGTTCACTTCTGGCAATCAATTCCATTTACTTCCGGCAATAGTTCCATTTGACATCAATGACAATATTCCAACAATCTCCCCCTTTGTCATTGATGGCAACCACAAACTGAAACTGCTCCCCCTTGCTGCACTGTCTCTTCTGTCTAAATCTTTCTTTGTTGTAGCTCCCCCTTTCTGTGACATCCTCTTTCTGTACTTCTCCCCCTTTGACATCAATGGCAAAGAGTCTATCCAAGAGCTAGTACTTAGCTCCCCCTCAGCTGATGCTTCCCTTCAATGGCAAGAAGCAAAAGAAATTACTCCCAACTTCTGTCATAGGTACTCAAATGTTTCCTTTGGAAGTGGCTTAGTGAAGATATCTGCCATCTGTTCGGATGTGGAAACATATTCCAATTTTACTTGTTCTGCCACCTGTTCTCTCAAGTAATAATACTGTATAGGGATATGCTTAGTTCTAGAATGCATAACTGGATTCTTTGAAATACTTATCGCACTAGCATTATCGCAAAATATGGAGATTGGATGATTATGCTCTACTTTGATATCTTTCAAGGTTTGTTTCATCCATAGAACTTGTGTACAACATAGCACTGCCGCTATGTACTCTGTTTCTGCTGTGGATAGAGATACAGAATTCTACCTCTTACTCAACCAAGATACTAGGCTATCTCCAAGAAAGAATGCTCCTCCACTTGTGCTTTTTCTATCATCTACACAACCTGCCCAATCTGAATCCGTGTACGCTACCAATGTAAAGTCTTTGCCTATTGGGTACCACAACCCATAATCCAAGGTTCTCTTTAAATATCTAAATATACGTTTCACGGCTTGCACATGTGTTCCTTTTGGAGCTGCTTGAAATCGTGCAACCATACCTACTGCTTGCATGATATCTGGCCTAGATGCCGTCACATATAGTAAACTCCCAATCATTGATCTGTAAAGAGTTTGATCAGTATTCAGAGATTCATCAGATAAGTACTCACGGGAGGCTGCTAGTCTATGTCACAAATCCCTGAAGGGGACGCTGGTGATTAGTCCAACAATCCCCCCCTCAGCGTTACCCGAGGGGATTTGAACCCATGACCACAGCTCTGATACCAATTGTTAGAAAGGAATACTTGCCATTGCATCAAAAGGTCGACCTAGGTTGACAATTCTGTCGACAATTCCATTCACTTCCGTCGACAATTCCGTTCACTTCCGTCGACATTTCCGTTCACTTCCGGCAACAATTCCGTTCACTTCCATCGACATTTCCGTTCACTTCCGTCAACAATTTTGTTCACTTCCGTCAACAATTTTGTTCACTTCCGTCGACATTTCCGTTCACTTCCGGCAACAATTCCGTTCACTTCCGTTGACATTTCCGTTCACTTTCGTCAACAATTCCGTTCATTTCCAACAACAATTTCGTTCACTTCCATTGACATTTCCGTTCACTTCTGGCAATCAATTCCGTTTACTTCCGGCAATAGTTCCATTTGACATCAATGACAATATTCCAACAAATACAACTCTCATTTGGCAGAGGGACTTCCCTAGAAGTCATTTTAGACCTGAAAGGTGCTCAACCCCCTGCAAGAGGCAAAGAATGGTTTTAATGACCAGTTTGAATTGCTCACATCTTTCATAATCATTTGCATGGAGCCCTGAGCCAATTGGAAATGCTAGAGAGGGTCCTTAAGGAGATCTTGGTGGAATTTTGTAAGGGTTCCAACGTCTGACCTTTATGAACGGAGGTTAAGAGTCCAAGCCTCTCAAAACCCTTGTAAAACCCTCACAAGGACCCGATTGGAGAGAATTGTGAGCATCTGAATGTAGAGGGATGACCATGAAACCAACTGAAAGTTATAGAGGATTCTATACATGTGCTTTTCTTGTACCGAACAGGGGCAAACCAGGCTTGTTTTGGCCATTTTAAGTGGTGGGAGAGCTATAAAAAGAGTTAGGAGATGAAACAAGTTTTAGAGGGAAGCTCTACGCTTGAGCTAACTCCCAAAATTCATCTCACCTCATGAAACAAATTCTAAGTGTCCCAACTAGACTCTCACTTTCAGCCAGTCTAGTGAGCCAGAATAGTGAACACTTGGGAAAGTGATGAAAAGCAATTAGAGAGACCTTTTAAAGGCTTTTTCTTGAAACTGATAGTGTGGGAGATTTTGACTAGTGTCATGCCCTCTTGTGCATGGATCAGTTGTGAAAATTGAGGAGTTTTGAATGACAAATGGAGAAGGTGCATAGAAAAGAGCCTTTTGGAAACTGCCAGTGATGATTTTGCATGTCCACAGTATGGATGGTCAGGCATCAATCCAATGAATGTGGGGGCTTGTTTGTAACCCCTCTTGTTTAGACCAACCATCAGACCTGGCCATTTGCAGGGATAGAGGCAGTTTTGGAAGACAACTCAGGTGGGCAGTTTCTTATGCCAAAATGACAGTTTTATGCCACTTTTCACTATCTTTATGACTTGTTTTGGACAAGTATACACCATGACTTGGCATAGCTCGACCCATCTATCTTCCACATGCAATTGTAACTGAAATTATCAGCTTGACACATGTCCAAGTGACTCTTGGACTTCCCTTCTCTCGACCTTCCCAATTCTTCTATAAATTCTGGCTTTTTGGCTATTGTAAGGAGGACTCCACTCGGGTATGGCGAATCCCTGCCAAAATTTTGTCTTGAATCAATAAAGATAGCTATTGTTTGCCTCATTCAAGAATTTTCTAAATGTATGTGATGGTTATTGTCTTGTGCAAGTGTATCTTAGCTTACCTTCACATGTCAATTTTCCCAATACCTTGTGAGTTCAAAGACTTTTCCTTGCAGGTCAGCAAGAAGTGTCAAATGGAGTTGCAGGTGTAGTCAATAGCTTTTCTAATAGTGTGTCTTATACACCTATTGTCTAAGTCTTCCTATCCTAAGCCAATTCCAAGACCCCATGTTGAAACATTGATGCAAGAAGAAGGTTGTTATTGGATGTAGTGTATGTTAGGCTTCTCTTGGTTCAAAGTACATGTCAAGAGTGTGAGTAGAGTAGACATTTGGTGCATCACCTCTAGTAGAATAAGTTTACTTTTCATGCTATTCTTAACCCTTTTCATTTCCCAGGTTGTTAGTAGTAGGAACATGAGCTTAAATGATGCATCAAGGGGAGCTAGTCCCTAATCTAGAGATCCACCTCCTAATAGGGATACCCACAGCCCTGGGGTGGTTCCATTGTGCCACTTGAATGAGGAGAAGTTAGTCCCATCTCCTCATTGGGTGCATTCAAGTGACAACAATACTATACTTGTTTAGTCTTGAACAGAGGATCATTATTGTGCTAAGTCATTATTTTCACTATGTAAAGGTCTATAGGTTATTTTGTTACATGTTCATTTATAACTTAGTAATTTACTAGCTAGGTTATTGGGTTGTCCAACGTGCAACAATCTTGGGCCCCATGCCTATAAACACTCGTGCACAAAACCAAAAGGAAGGATTGATACTTGGATTTGAATCAAACTACTCAGAGGAACGTCAAGGCAAGTGTAAGATGGTTGATTCCCAAAAAAAATCTTTCGATGCCACCCCACATTTCCAACAACTCATCAAAGATGCTCTTGGAGAGCAATGCATTGCATTCTTGGTTAGTTTTTCAAGCTCAATATGCAACTAGGTCCCCAAACTACATCACCTTTGTCTGCCTCGCATGCCAACATGTTTCAGCATCAAAGCCCATTTGAGGTCCAAGTCAATATAGACATTCTAGGGCATGAAGACAAAATTGACACCCCAACATTGGATGACTAGATTTGACAATTGTTGGCCTACTTCTTCGTCAACCACTTTGCTATTGCTGCAAATATCACCTTCATCAAATGGAATATGTCCATGTCAATCCATATTGGTGGGAAGCTTAGATCCTATCATAAGCAAGACTTTGAACCTATCAACACTTGGAACAAGTTTGACAATGTTGTTTGCAAAGAATGGTATACTCTAAAGCACTACAAGGATGAGTACATGAAGTTTCAGCAATTGCACCAAATGAAAGACCAATCAGTACAAGACTACACAAATGAGTTCCATGACTATCTTGCACGCCTACAGAATGACAAGGAGCAACATAGGGTGTTGAAGTACATCTATATACTTTCTCTCCATATCTACACCAAGATGAAATTCCTGACCTCCGACACATTGGGGCAAGCCTATCCCAATGCCCCCAAGATTGAGGCCAAAGCCAAGATGAAGCAAAATATTACCTCTTCATCCAACACCATGCGCAAGAGTAAGCCCACACCTAGTGCGCCAAACACTCCAGTATGGAAATAGAAGCCTTTGTACCAAGGATACCAACCAAAACAGCCTACAACACAACAACAACAAGCGGAAGCAAGATGAGAAGTGGTTCCAACGCCACATAACCAACACCCACAACAATTCCAAATGCCACATGTAGCAGACATTGATCATGCAATCCACATCAAGTCTAATACAAGTGGAAGATAGCGATCGAGATGCTACTTATCTAAGCACCAACACTTCTGCTACAACCACCTCTAATAAATAAGAGCGCCTCTTCCACACCAATAGTTAATTCAAAGGTCAACCCCTTCATGTCATCATCAATATTGGGAGTCAAAAGAACATCATTGTGCAAGGTGCAGTCCAGGCCTAGTTATTACTACTGAAGTGCATCCCCATCTGTAATTACCAAGATGGCTACAATGTGGAAAGGATATTCAAGTCTAACACCGAAGCATGAGTATGGAATTAAGCAAATGTGCAATACAGTCACCTTTGACATAGCATCATTGGAGGTATGTGATATTGTACTCGGCAAGCCATATGTCTATGACCGAGACAACACCTACAAAAAAAATCCATAATGTTGGTCCATTAAAAGTCAACAAGAATATCTACAACATCCCAAAATCCCTTGTGAAAACCAAAGTCACTTCGGAATCTAAAAAGTAATGCCACAAGATCTTGTCCCACATGCGAAATTTTGTTTTGTTCATGGTCCATCTAGAGACATTGGGATGCCAAAGCAAGCATGCATCGAAAGCATGCCAAGTTATACGCCCAAAACAATAGAAACAACTTGAAAATCTAATGTAGCAATATGGAGATTCCTTTGAAGAACCCAAAGGCATCCCAACACACTACGTAGTAAAGCATCAAATCAACCTGGTTCCAATATCTCCACTTTGAAACAGCCCACTCTAGCATACATCCATTTGAGAGAACAATGATATATAATGCCAGATCCAAGAGCTCAACAATCAAGGAAAGATCAGGGCAAGACATTCTCTTTGTGGCAACCCAATAGTCCTAGAGCCAAATTAAGACTGCTCATGGCACTTGTGCATCGACTATCACACTTGACAAAAAAACGCTGTCAAGAATCAACAGTTGTGCTACTTGTGAAATATCCATTTTTGGGGCTGCCAACTAAAAATAAGGCTTCCCACAAACCCTATCAATTATTTTATTTTTATGATTCTTATACGAACCCTAGCTGCTGTAACAAATTTCAGAATGCTGGAAAGAGGCCAAAATCGCCACAAAATAATATTTATTAGTTCTGAAAAATTATAAAAAATTCACAGTAATTCCAACCAACAAGATGATCCTTAAAACTGAATTTTCCAACACAATATTGCGGAAAATGAACTACAAAATTATTAAAAATAACATGTTGCTACCTAGCTACGAATGAGGCTAAATAAGCCCTTGAAATCTCTTCGCTCAGCCCTAGGGAGGGATCGTTGACCTCTCCTAAGCATTCGCTGCCCCCTCCAAGTGAAATCGTTGATACTTGAGACATTACCGTTGACGTAGAGTCCCCAAAACCTATTCGCCCACCTATAGGAAGAAGAAATGGTGTTGAAAACACCCTTTTGTTGCCAAATCTGCTCAATACAACTTCTTGGTGAAGTTGCCCTAGGTCTGAAATCAAGGGTTTCTGTCCTTAGTTCCAAACAACCTTCAAGGGTTTCATCCTCAAGGAAAAGTCCAGCTTTTCGTGCTTAAGACTTGATGAATTCAATTATCAAAAATAACATGAACCTTTCCACAAGATCCTCCCTTTACCTTTATAGCCATTCCCTCAAGGAGTGCGTCCAAAAGGGAGGGAAAAACATTTCAACTATTAAAAAGGACCCTTCCTTACAAGCTTTCATTTAAACCATTGGGTGCCCAAAATCCTCAAGTGTCCCCCACTTAAGTGAAAATAGAATCATAAAGTACCTTTTAATGAATGCACTTAAAAACCCAAACGTTTTCCTTTCACTCACTTCTTCCCTTAGCCCTTTGGAAAACAAACCAAGCTAAGGGTCTTCAAAAGAATCATGTTGAAAACGGGGACATAACAGTCCTCCCTTCACAAAATTGCTTGCCCTCAAGCAATTGCAAGCTCGGATGTTGCAAGATGGCTACCCCTTCCCAAGTAGCATCTTCAAATGGCAAGTCTTTCCAATGTACCAAGTATTTGATGACGACTCGGTTTCTAAGCCTCCTTTCTCTAGTCTCAACAATAGAATCCGGAAGCAAAATCAACTTACCCTCATCATCAAGGGCTGGCAAATCAGTGGAGGGAGTGATGTGCTGCCCAAGTGCCCTTTTTAGTCATGACATATGAAAAACATTATGGGTCTTGCTATTTTCCAGTAGCTCCAACTCATAAGCCATTTCACCCACCTTCCTTAAGATCTTGTAGGGACCATAGAACCGTGGTTTCAATTTTTCTGCCCCACTTTGCTTGATAGATAATTGTCTATAAGGCTACAACCTTAAAAACACCATGTCACTTACCTCGAAATGCCTTTCCATTCGGTGCTGATCCGCATATACCTTCTATTGGTTTTGAGTATGTTGAAGGTTCTTCGTGAGCTGTTCTAAAATCTTTGTACTTTGCTGCACTAAATCAGCAGCCCCGGGCACTCTACCATCACTCCAAATCAGATCTAGGACGGTGAAAGCTTCATACCTGTTGGCCAAATTTGGCCCACATACCAAATTGTGCCTAGATGGATCAAATTGCTAATGCATGAGTTCGGAAGAACATACTGGCCTTGGAAAATCTAAGTGCAAAACCCATTTTTTGGCTAAGTCCTTACTTGGCATAATTGTTTCGGGCTTTTGCTTTGCTAAGTTCAATTCTTGCGGACCTTTTTATTCAGCTAAATGTCGATATTTTGGGCCAAGTGATAATATTTGTTTCGGGCAATTGTGTCAGGTTTTTTAACCAAGTGTTGGGGACTTTTTTGGGAAAATTGTCCAAGGCAAGGATCTCGCAGACTTATTCCTTTCTGGCAAAATTCTGCAACAATTTTCCCGAAGATCTAATTCTTTTCGGGAAAATGTTTGACAAAAGTTCCGAAGGGCAAGTTACTTCATTTGACTAAGTGTCAGGAATTGTTTTGAACATTTTGTCTGAACAATTTCCCCAAAAGGGCATCTTCCAAAAGCTAAAGGCACTTACAAAATTTCCGAAGGGTTTTTCTCGGCAAAATGGACCAAACAGAAAAACCGAAGAGTTCTTTCCTTTCGGAAAAGGCATTTTCAAGAAAGCCGAAGGCACTTTTCTCGACAAAAAGGGGGCTTTTTCGAGAACCCAAAGGGTCCTTTCCCTTCGGAAAAGATAATTTTTCAAGCCGAAGGGTCCATTTCAAAAAGCTCGAAGGGTATTTTTCTTGAGAAATTGTCCAAAACAAGATTTCCGAAGAATCCTTTTCCAAGGAAAGTGTCCTATATGATTCCCCTGAAGGGTCATTTCTTCAGGAAAGTGGTCAATACAAAAAAAATCCCAAAGGGTATTTCTTAAACAAAAAGCCCGCAAACAAAAGTCTAAAAGAAATGGCCCGGGGAATTGGTTTTCTAGCAGAGTAATGACAGTTGTGCAAATGTCAATTTTAGGCTACAGGAAATAGTCGTTTGAATTCAAAAGGTCTAGGACAGTTGCATGGACGTCAAATACGTTCGTGCAAACGTCAAAGTGAAGCCTCATGAAATAGATGTTTGGGTTCAAAAAATAGGATCGACGGCTCGCATTCAATCATATAGAACATCCAACGGCAAACGGCGATTGACAGGTTAATGGGCTTAGACAAATCAATGGCACGCGTCCAATCGCGGATTTCGATCAACGGTGAGCGAGGAACAGAATAGGTCTTTCAGACCTAGTATAGATCAAAGGTCAGCAACTCATCAATGAAAAAAGACCAAGCATTGAGCAGAGTGTCATATATTATAACTATAGAAAAACCAATAATTTAGATTGGTTTTCAACCTATAGTTAATTCAGGTTCAAGTCCCAAAGCGTAGAGCAGGTATGTGATTAATGAAAAGAGCGGCCCGAGCCATGCTTTCGACAAATTGCCGCTCAAAGCACACACGGCATGGCTCTATTAGTTTTAAGATATGAGGGCCTTGTCCTCATAATGAAGCCAAATGAAAGGTATGGTGAGATTCACGGAGCAAATTTGGGAGATTGGTGAAACAGTTGGAGCATTCAATGATGATCAAAACCTTTGAAGATACTTTCTCCTTGAAAGGATCACGACTCACCATATAAAACAAACTCTTGTCCTCTAGTGCACTTTTCTCAACCAATAAGAACTTGAGAACTAGCTGGAGGTATTGAAGGATAGATGTTGATGATGGACTTGTCCTAATTGGACAAAGAGGTGGTGGGGCATCCCTTGAAAGGTGGAGCTCATTCAATGATCATGGACAACGTGCCCCTCTCCTTTCTCTCTCTATCACTCTTCCCTCTTCTATATATCCCATTCTTTTCATTTTATATAGGGGTTCTCCAATTTGAAATTTTGAGAAACTAGTTCTCTCTAATTTGGAAATTTTAGAGGAACTGGGGAACTTTTTGAGATATTGTAAAGGATGCTCCTCTTGATTAGGCTCAACCCTGTCAAGCATTTGTAAGAACTACCTCTTGATGCAATATAGAACTTTCCTTACCTATCTTTTGCCTTGAATCTGTGTTTGGTGAGCTGTGCACTCTGGCATTGTGTGAAGAAGAATCTTCCTCGTCCGTGGTCCTTTTTGACCTTGTTTAGGGAGTTTTCAATGTTATTTGCAGGTCTAGATTAGTGTTCTTTCTGCCATTAACATGAGCTTTCAGTGAGTCTTAGAACTCCTCTTTGTTTCTATTCATTGCTTCCTAAACCTCTTCCATGAAACACTTATGCAATCAACTTGATCTTGAGATTGTGTGAGCTAATATTGTCCTCTGCAGATCTAGTGTGGGTTCAAGTTTATGGGAGTTCCCCATTTTTTATTTGGTGCATCGCCTAGTTAATTTCCTTAGGAGCCCTTTTCCCTTTCTAACTCTTTTCCCTCTGAAGCATTAGTTTTAGGTGAGCATCAAAGAGGAAGTCGTCCTACTCTAGAGGTTCAACCTCATTACAGGATACCCACAGCCTAAGGTTGTTCTAATATTGTAGCTAAAAGTGGGAGAGCCTGAAAAATTCTCCCAAAAGGGTGCAATTCTAGACTACAACAATACCCATACAAAGCCTTGAAAGGAGACATACCTATTGACGTATGGTATGTCGTGTTGTAGAAAAACTCAGCCATATACAACCACTTATTCCACACCTTTTGCTGCCCCAAAACATAATTCCGTAGGTATCCTTCCACCCATTTGTTCATAATTTCAGTTTGCCCATACGTTTGGGGATGGTAGCTAATGCTTGGAGACAACTCGGTGCCCACCAAACGGAAGAGCTCTTGCCAAAAGTGACTCATGAACTTGTTGTCCTTGTCACTTATAATATTTCTAGGCAAACCATGAAGTTTGAACACCTCTCTGAAAAAGATATCAGCCACCATAGGTGCATTGTAACGGGATGGGAGTGCAAAGAAATGAGTGTATTTTGTGAGTCTATCAACCACAACGAACATAAAATTCTTACCTTGTGTCATGGGCAGCCCCGTGATGAAGTCCATGGAGATGCTCTCCCATTTTTGATGGGGTATGGGTAGACATTGCAAAAGGTCTACTAGAAATGTGTGCTCTTCTTTGTTTGGTTGGCAAACAAGGGATTCCCGGATGTATTGAAGTACCTCTCCCTTTAGACCCTTCTAAATGAATCTTTCTCTCACCTCTTTGTATGTCTTGAAATACCCCGAATGTTGTAATGTCCCCCTTTTCAAGCTAGTCTTTCGGAGAGACCCTTAGCCTTTTCGTTCCCAAAGGCTAAGGAATTTAGAGGCAAAAAGGGGAACATTTGTGAGTTTGAAAAGCATTTTATGATAAAGCACTTTATTATCTAATTTTGGGACCTTCTTAAGGGTCATGTTCACTTAAAGACTAAATTGCTTTTATAAGGAAGCTTTTTAATATATCTTTTTTAAAGAAAAAGGTAAACTCTCCCTCTTTATTTTGAGCGCCACATTTGGAGGGGAGATATAAAAAGAAATGAAAGGCTCATTTGAAAAGGTTATGCATTTTTTATATTGAATTTGTTGTGCAAGTATGTCAAGCTTGTTCACCACAACTTGAGGAAGAAAACATTCAAGTGTGACAAGGGTTTGAGGACGAAAACCTCCATTCCTACTTTCATGACAGCTCTATTCAAGGGCTGCAATTGTGCTTCAGATTTGCATGGTTGCATGCAATTGGACCTACAAGGATGTTTTTAGACACCACCTTCATCAAGGATTGTTTCAAACCCTACAAAGAGCTGAAAATTCGTAATTTGTAGGTTAAAGAGGTGGGTGAACTTGATTTGAAGAGTTTGGTTGATATTGGAGGCCATCCCTAGGGTGGTGACTTGCTTTGGGAGAGTGGTGACCCCTCTTTAGAGGGCTAATTGGCTTCGGAACCCTCTTTTAGGGTCAAAAGCTAATTTTAATATTTTATTCAAACTTTGGCGAGTTATTTGTAGATCAATTGCAGGTTTTTAGGGACATTTCGTGCCCTAAGAATATTCAAAAAATTTATAGAATATTTTGCAACTTGGGTGACTTGCTTGGGAAGGTTCGAAAGAGTGGTAGAAGGGTAAATTCCAAGGATTGAATGTCTGATTTATTTTCCCTAATTTTTCCTAAGTGTGACGACTCACTTGACGAGGTTTTAAGGGCATTTTGTGAGTGGAAATGCAGCTGTTCTTTCACACAAAAATCAGAATATTTGCAAGATTGTTTTTTAGCCACTTCGCCAATATATCTTGGCCAAAAAGGTACCTTGTTTTTAGTTTATTATTCAGCTATTTTTGGAGCTATTTTGGTGTGTTTGCTTGGAAATTCTTCAAATTTTCCATCTAGGGTTTGCTAGTTTTGTGAATCATATTTTCAGTTGATTAGCAATTTTTTTCTAAGGGTTTGTTGGCAAACCCCAACTTGGTCTAATTGTCCCATTTGGGGACACTACAGTGGTATTAGAGCCATATCTTGGCTATATGTGGGATTCAGGGTTTATATCAAACAGTAACATGGACAAGGGAAGGATTGAAGGTCTTACTCAAGCCCAGGATCATGGGAATAGGCCCCTCAAGGTGCAGGACCAACCTTTGGTTCGTCGGGATTTAATGAAAAATTATGATGAGTACTTGACACTTGCACCATAGTACAGAAATGGAAGGAGCTTCAAGGATTGGCTAGCTTTGAGATATGGCAAAGGGCATCATGGGCACATAGCTACGCATGATGACATAGGGAAGATAGCTCTTCCAACTTTTGATGGCGATCCAAGTATTCTGGTGAGAGCTTGGGTGGACAAGGTGAGTGAGTACCTTGATTTGAGGCCTAGGGGTAGATAAGATAAGATAAGTATATTAATGTTCAACTAATGACCACAAAAGTAGGTCAAAGGGATTGTAGATTACAAAAATGTTTCAGGAAAAAGCAGGAAACCAAAAAGGTCTCCAAAAACCAAAAAAACAATGCAGAAAGAAATAGTATAAAAACATGGCAAAGAGTGACTACGCTCAGAGCCAAACCACTAAAGGATCCAACCACGCTCAGGTCCGAAGAAGGGAGCAAAGAAATGAGCAATCTCCAAGAATCTGTAAACATTGGGAGCACGAGGATGATCCCTAAGAAAGAAGAACCAAGAGGGAACCCATCAAGAGTTCGATCCAACTCTCCTAGCATCTAAGGTCGATCAGAAGAAGCTCTGAATAGAAGTCTGACCCGAAGAAGGGGAGGTATGATGCCTAATCTATCCTCTAATCCTCTGCCTAGAAGGAAAAGTCCTCTGTGAAGGTCTAGTAGATCTAGCCCACCTCCTGATGCCGAGTCTGAGGTGCATTTGCTAATGAAAACTCGAGGAAATGTGAATAGTGTCTCTGGACCTCACTGATCTTGAATGTGGCGATATACTGATGTCAATATGTCGCTTAGTGCCTCTCCTTGAAGGTAGCACCGTGAAAAACGAAGTAATCTGCTGAGTGGAGACTAGTCTAGTGAGTCTTTGAATAAAATGATCGCGAAGCTTAAGAGCTTTTTGTACATATAAAGCCAAGCATCTCTGGTCCTCATATTTGAAGAAGTCAGAAAGATCTGTCCTCCTAAATAGGCAATAAAACATCCCTATGATCTCATAGTAAATGGGACAACAAAAGATGAAGTGTTCCTCGGACTCCGTCTCCTTGATGCTGCATTACTAACAAATCTTGTCTACTTGATCTATCTAGTGATCTGTTTCAATCCTAAGCCGGTGAGACCCCACTTGAAACTGTCCTAATGGGATGCGAAGAGAGTGCATCCAGTGGCAGAATGTATACTGTGGACGAATGATAAGCCCATCACTCAGCTCCAAGAAGAGCTCTGCATAAAATGCCAATTAGGACGTAACCCCTAGGAGGGTTTACCCAAGTAGTATGGGTAAACTGTCTGTAGATATCATCCCTAATAACCCAGTTCAACACCTGTCTAGTGGGTAGAAGATGAGCTGGTGCATCCAAGGAGTACATAAATGGAGGAAGTTGATCCATCCTAATTCCCAAAAACTCCAATAGATCCGAAACTCTTGTATACCAACAACGTCCACGGGTCGAAGGCGCTGAGAGAGCAAAATTCTCTGAAGAACAGTATGCTAAGTATGGGTATCTGTCACGTCCACTCGCAAAATCAGCAATCCTTCGTATGCGATGTATGAAAGTGATCAGATCAAATATAGTCTCCAGTCGAAAGGGTCAAGCTCCAAACTCTGCAAGAATAATGTGTTGGAGAACTGTCTGCTTACATCTGATCATGCGGCGAAGGAGAAGTGTATGGACCCTCTCAACAACATCCCAATCACCCTCATGTAGAGAGGGACCCCAAACTACAAATCGATAGAGAACTATTGGTCGATAAGTGTATCCATGAGTGACATCTTGGAAGAGATATCCTGAAAGTGATGCCGAAAACATTGTCATTCAAGGAGAGCTAAAGAACCATAACCTTTGTTTATTCTAGACTGGGGTGTTTGCCTCAAGCTGAAACGTGGACCAAAATGGTGTACTACCATATAAGTGTGGGAAGTGGTAATCTCAACCTCCTTTCCTCTGAAGAAATGGAGGTGGGAGGTCTTCAAGCCATTAAATACCATGACCTAGGTTTTCCCCAAATTAATGGTCAGCTATCGGAAATCACAAAAGAGAGCCAAAGCATCCAACTGCCGTTGTAAGCCCTCAGGGGAAGAGGCTAGGAGAACCACATCGTCCGCAAACAAGAGCATAGAAATCAAAACTTGGTGAAAAAGACACCCATCACTACACTGAATATGTTCATGAAGAAAAGTCTCTAACTCATCAATGTATATCCCAAATAAGGTTGGGGACAAAGGGCATCCCTACTTGACCCCAATGGTACTCCTAATAATGTCTGAAATCCCATGAACCGTGCAGAGACAACCAAGAGCATTCTCGTATAATCTCATAATGGCTGCCAAGAGGGTCTTAGAAATGCCAATATTCCTAAGTCTCTGAAAAAGTGCCTCTATCAGAACAAAATCAAACGCTTTCCTAAAGTCTACAAAACAACAATAGACTTTGGATGAGCGATGACATGCCTCCTCAATAATGGCCTTGAATGTGAAAATATGATCAATGATCTGATGGGCTGGTCTAAACCCTGCCTGTCCCCTAGCTCTGGGGTGTCTCTGCTCTAGCTCTCTTGAAAACTGCATGTGTAATACAGTAGCATACAATTTTGAGAATGTGTGTCCAACCATGATCGTCTGGTAATTATTAGGATTTGAACAGGAACCTGATTTGTGTATTGGTTGAATAATGTGATTTGCCCAAGAGGGTGGGAAACCCGAACAAACCATGTGGTTGAAAAGATCAACCAAATAGCTTCCACGAAGAACTCAGCTTAAAAACCTTTTTCATCGGCTGCCTTGCTACTATTCATCACCTTCACCGCCTCTCTACATTCTTGAATGTGAAAAAGTGAGAAGAAGATGGTGGAGAAGCAACATGGGTTTGCATTGGACCAGGAATATCATAAAGGGTGGAGGTATGGGAAATCATGGATGTGTGATTAAGCTCAGTGGGGAGGGGAGAATGTTGTGGGAGGATGGTCTGCCAAAAGAGTTTGGGGGAGTGAATGTACGAAGCCTATAAGATCTTTCTCCTTTGAGAAATAAAAAGGCGTTTCTTACGTCGGAGAAGGCAACGATAGTATGATTTTAAGGCTAGGTAAGAGGGGTGAGAATGGAGGAAGGCATACCGAAGCTGACAGTGGAGAGTCCTGCAGTCATTATCATACCACTTATTCATGGGGTAAGATCTTTTAGATTGATGGGAAAGAGACATAGATCTGGTGTAGTTAGGAAAAGATTTTAGGGCAGCGTCCCAAATAATGGAGGAAAGACATGTGTACTTCGAATTAACACAACCAAGTGAGAAGAACTGGGGTTATAGAGGTAGAAGCTGACGGATGTGAGAAAGGAAAATGTTAGAATCCCCATCCTCAAACTAGAAAATGGTACGTGGTATACTGAAAGAGGGGGTTGTAACAAGAGGGGAGAAATCAGCCCGGATGGAGAAAGAGAGAAGAGCATGGTCCGCAAGGGTAAAGGGGAAAATGGAAAAATGATAGATGAAGGGCAAAAGGTTCTGACTGGATAAGACGTAATCCACCAGATTCTTACCTACCCCATGAGGTGTACATGTGAAAGAGTGTGAATTTGGAAAGCAAAGCAACCCATTAAGAATCAACAAATCATGAGATTCCGCCAACTGTAAGAGGTCTTCCGTATGTTGTGTAAGGACCTAAAGCATCATCTGACCTCCTATGCAACCCCACTGACTCTAAATCAATCCTCTGTGTGCAAAAGGAAAGCCCTAATTTTTGTCATCCAACATTTGGATTGGGCTGCCCATGAATGGTGGCATCATGGATGGGAAACGCAAGGGCACAACATCATTGGGACACATGAGGAATTCTTTAAGAGAATCGTTGATGAGTTTGGTGGTAAGGTGGAGCCCTCAAAACCAAGAACACTAAGGGCACCAAGCAAGGGTTTCTAATTGGATGAAAGGCAGCCGTTAAAACAATTAACTGAGCCTAATTTCCAATTGTACAAGGGGCAGCCACTCCACAAGCTTGTTAAACACCAAAATTCAGTCAATCATAGGACTCTTGTGATGGGTGATCAATTGAAAATTAAATCAGAAAATTCAAGAAAATTTAAGGCATGTAAGGCTGAATTCAAAGGGCAGCCACCAAATGAAGGGCTTTTGAAGTTTGGACACCAAAATTCAGTCATTTGTGGGCCTATTATGATGGACAATCAGCTCGGATTAAAATCAGGAAATTCAAAAAAATTAAAGACAAGTAAAACTGGAATTGAAGGGCAGCCACCAAAGGGAGGACAATCAGAAAATGGGGAGCAAAGAAATGAATTTTATGAAGATAAACGAAACTGAAATTGAAGGACAATTACATAAAAAAAAAAAAGACAGCCAGAAGGTGTCAAAGAAAGAGGTGATTGCTACCCTATCTAGTGCTACTAGTGTTGACCATTTTTGGTTCTACTGGCCCAAAATCGGTCTCCCTTCCTTCCCTGTTGTCCTGAGTAGTCAGTCTTTGATGTATTTCACCTTACTGCAATTGTGCCATTTCCCTTTGTAATAGACCTGTTTCTGTAAAAAGCCAAGTGACTTGAGTCTTGTAGATGTTTCGGGTTGATTTGAAGGCTTATTTCGCTTCAGCAAATCACCTTGGACAAACTTTTGGCAAAGGAATGGGCCAACTTCAAAGAGATAAGTCTTTCACAAAGCTCCGAAGGACAAGTGCCCTTGCGGAGGGCAGGCAAGTGACAAATTGGACTGTTCAAGCAGGCTCCGAAGGGCAACTTTGACCCAAGTGCCCTTGCGGAGGGCAAAGAGCACCTTTGAAAAAGAGCAAGGCATAGGGCCTAAAGGGGAGTTTTCCTTCACAAATTTGACAAGGCAAAAGGGACAAAGGATTTCTTCGGACTTTTGTTTGAAGAAAACCCATGTAGAACCAAAGGGTGAATTCCTTTGGACAAAATGCCCGAAGGAATTCCTTCGGACATTTTGTCCGAATAAATTCACAAAGGAAGAAACCCAAGGCAAATTCCTTTGGACAAATGCCCGAAGGAATTCCTTCGGACTTTTGTGCGAAGGAATTTATCAAAAAAAAAGACCGGGACTTTGAAGGAAAGATTTCCTTCGGGCAAAATGTCTAAAGGAATTCCTTTGGACATTTTGTCCGAAGGAATTGAGAAGACAAAGGAGCCCGAAGGGCAAGTGCCCTTGCGGGGGACTCTCGACTGCCGAAAGGGGACGACCTCTTTTCCGAAAGGTCACCTTCCCTTCGAGAAGATTCAATTTGCAAAAGGCAGAAGGAATTACCAAAGGGATGACATGCCCGAGCACGTCAACTTTAACATAATGAACTAGCCATTGGAGTTTCAAACGTCCGGTGACGTGCGCGTGAACGTCAAATTTAAGGCAACAAAATAGCCGTTGGTTTTCAAATAGTGACAGGCCCGCAGACGTCAATGTCGATGGGATGCGTCGGCCGTTGAGGAGAAGCCAAAGGACCAATGCCTTCGAACAAGCACCCGAAAGATTTCTTTCGGGCATTTTGCCCGAAAGAACTCATGAGAAGTGGCCGAAAGCACTTATGAGTGCGGGCCCGAAGGAATTCAAAGGGCACAAGGCCGCAAGGAAACTCAACGACTCGCCAGAAAAGATAGCCCCGAGGGCCGAAGAGCCAGGAAAAGACAAAAGCCAAGCGCAGGAGTGGATAGAATAGTCCAGGTGGCACAAAAAGCGTCGACAGAAATAGTCTCCACCAAGTGGTCATCAAGGGGAGCGCGGGCATTTAATAGAGTGGTCCGTTTTTCTTCATTTTACATTAATGAGCAGATAGTTGCGTAAACTTTACTGAGAAGCGGCCTTGTCATTCAAACAACAAAGCAACCCATGCTTTTGCAAGAACATTTAAAATGGTTTAAGCTGCAAAGTCAATACTTGTGACAAGCGACAACATGGTTCTTTCAGGTTGTTTCTAGAAGGATGACACCAACATGAGCAAATTCCTCTTTCCTAGGTGTTCAACACAGCATGGGCCGCTTGTTCTGGAAGGCGCCAAAAGTCTCTCTTCATGCTATAAATTGTAACCTCTCAGTTGAGAAATGATCTCTCACTTGTGTAAGGCAAAGCCCTACCAATTTTACCTTGGAATCAATATAATGTGTTTTGTCTCTATCTGACTGGTTATGCTTTTGAATATGTCTGAGTATCAACTCTGTGTTTAGTCATTTCATCTTGATGCTTTCATAGGTTGACACTAACATATCTAGCATGTCCAAGACCATTTATGCGGGTTACCAGGAAGTGCCTCATCTGGAGCATAAAGACAGGAGAGCAGTTATCTGACAGTGTGCTTCTACAACACCTATGGTAAGTTCTTTTCATTTATATTTTCATTAAGGCCCCTGTTAAAGCGCCCATATAGTATGATCTTTGTTCAGATGGAGTGCATGTTCGCTCTTTGGTCTAAAGTGTAGATATAAGCTAGTGGATCGATCATTTTGGTGCATCACCATTTTTAGATAAGTTCTGTTTTGTTATATCTTTCTCCCTTTTCACCCCCCTATTATTAACAGTAGTAGTCAAAGACCTCAAAAATGCATCAAAGGGAGCTAGCCCTTATCTAGAGATTCTTCCCTCAGTTTTTGCCAAACCCACTGCAAGAGGAAAGTCTCCATTGTGCCGCGTGGAAGAGAGAAGCCAAGCCTTCTTTCAAAGGTGCAATCCACACTGTTAACAGTTTTTGGCATGCCCAGTGGGACCAATTTTAATGCTCAGAGAAGTTTCAGGATTGGTGTTGGTCCTATTACTGCAAGAATGAACAACCAACCCAGCATCTGGTGACTCCATTTTTAGGAACATCAATTTTTGGTCTGAGATCATCTTGACATCCCATGCCTAAGGTCACCACAAGATCTTCTGCCAAGGGTGTCCCTTTCGAATTCATTGAGCTGCCCTTGAACTCAACAGTTTTTGGCACAGCTGGTGGGGCCAATTTTAATGCTCAGAGAAGTTCCAAGATTGGTGTTGGTCCTATTACTGTAAGAATGAACAACCAACCTAGCATCTGGCGACTCCATTTTTAAGAACATCAGTCTTTGGTCAGAGATCATCCTGACATCCCATGCCTAAGGTCACCACAAGATCTTCTGCCAAGGGTGTCCCTTTCGAATTCATTGAGCTGCCCTTGAACTCAGCAAAGCGGCTAAAGTTTGCAAGGACTCATCCCTATACAGCAAGACATTTTCCCAGACCTACTATAAAATATACTTACACAAGAAGGCCCCGGTTGAACCTTGTCATCGCCATGGCTTTACCTTTTGTAGCCTTCCATGGTTAGAGCTCTTTAAACCTTTTGCATTATGACCCAATCCCAGGGACAACCCTTAAGAGTGTTCCTCCCTCTAATGGAGAGGGGCCTATTACCGCTATTGAGCACATCAGGGATATCGCCAACCTCTATAACATTCATAATGTCACCGAAGAAAACATAGCCATCAGGTTGCTGGCATTGTCTTTTAAAGGTAAGGTTCTGGACTGGTATGGGACTTTGCCTATGAATTCAGTTGGCACATGGAATGAATTAGGCACTCTCTTGACAAACGAATTTGGGGAGAAGAGTGACCACCTCTCTCTTGCTAAGCAATTAACCACCATGAAAAGAGCTCCACATGAATTCATGCAGGATTTCAATACCAGGTTTCAAAAGACCTGGGACAGAATCCCCATTTTAGTGAGGCCGACCCTAAGCTATGCTTTCTCATATTACTTGAAAGCTTTGAACAGCGACATTGCTGTCATGATACAGTCCATGGGAGGACAAGTGTTACCTGTTGCTTATGAGATAGCCATAGCTGCTGAAAATTGCCTGGCGCAAATAGGAAAGATAGCCCTTAGACCTTATATGCCGCTCTTTCTTGAATTGCCACTTCCAGTTCAAACTGTTGCACCCACCTTAGCTCTTCTCCCTGGTGTAGAAAAGCCAACTGCTACCTCGTCCAATGACCTCCATGAAGTTAAAATCTTGTTACAAAGCGTGACCAACAAATTAATAGCTCTCAAAAGGCAACAAGCTCAAAACTATCGGCCGAATCAGAGATACAAGTAGTTCGGACAAACAAATAGACCCCATTTTCAAAATTATAATCAAGGACAGGGTCAGTTTGCACAAGCCGGACCGTATCAAGGTTATAATCCAGGGGCTTCTTCATCGTCCAAAGCTCTTGTTCCCACTCAAAATAATCTGGTGCAGGAACAGTCTAATTGCCCATCCCTGGGATATGGTCAAGAACAGGTTGCTTATACAAATGAGTTGTCAAATCAATATGTGAACATGCAAGACAACCAAACAGCCTAGTTCCCAAGTTTTGAGGCATCAATGCAACCTGAAATGGACAACAAGGAGGCTCAGTCCAATTCCTCTCTCATGAATCACTTGGAAGGTGAATTATATGCAGTAAATTATGTGGGCAACATGAACAACTAGGGTGATTGTGTTGTAGCCAACACTAGGTCCAAAAGGAGAGCTATGGAGGAAGCTTAGACAGCTGCCCAAACGTCCGCAACATCTTTTTCATCACATGTGAACCAGAAGTTTCCAAATTCTAGGCCATCGGTTGCACCCTCAGCTCCTCAGCGTGCGTCTCAGGGTGCAAACGCTCCCAAAGAAAATTTAAAAGGGAGCAACCCTCAGATCAATGTGGTAAACCAGATGAATAAGCTGCACATGAATATCTCTTTGTGGGATTCATTAGCAATGCCGGGACAAAAGGACATACTCCAGAAGGAATTGCACAGGATAAATGAACAAGCTGTCCCAGCAAAGGCTGATAATGTTTTGATTATGAATGGGCACCCTTCCATAACAGGCCAAGCAAAGAAGGATGAAAAGGTTCCTCCTTTCTACCTATCCTTAGTCATTGGAGATTTCTTGGTTCACAATTGCATTATTGACAGTGGGGTAAGCACCTCAATAATACCCAAATGTATAGTGGATAAGCTGGGACTCAAATACGAAGAGATGACCAAGGGAGTTCTACAGCTAGATGGATCACCAGCTAAAACACTAGGAGTGGTACGAGGTTTGAATCTAACGTTACATGCCTGTCCAACTTTCTCAGTTCCCCACGACGTGGTAGTGGTGGATGTTCCTCCCTACTTTGCTCTCTGCTTATCCAGGGATTTCACATCTAAAATAGACAGGTACCTAGCAGCAAACTGGTCTTACATGGTTTTTAGAACCAAATATGGAACTAAGGTCAAGATTGAGTCGGAGCCAATCCACAGAGATCATCTGGAGCCGTACTCACTCAAGGCGGCGAATGTCAACTACGCCATCATTGATGAAGAAGAATTCCAAATGGACCAATCTCTGCCCTCTTCTCTTGAAGGAGTTGCTGACCTACTCTTAGATGAATAGGGAAGTGACAACTTTGAACATGACCCATACAAGTTCATAGAAGAGGCAGGGTTTGGAATTTGTTGCATGCATGAAGAGGGTACTTTCGTACCAAATTTGATGAAAACAAACCAAGAGAGCTCGGGTTTATGGCAACTCTTCTTTGATGGCTCAAGAAGCAAATTGGGAGCTGGTGGTGTAGTGCTAATTTCACCCTCAAAAGAGAGATACTTCTCAACTTTCAGATTCCAATTTTTCTGCACTTGCAATGTTGCAGAATATGAGTCTCTCATTCATGGTTTGGAGTGGGCAAGGAAAAGAGGAATTAAAGAACTACAGGCTTTTGAAGACAATGAGTTAATCGTAAATCAGGTGAGAGGCCGAAATTTGATCAAAAATTTCTTGCTTAAGTCTTACAAGCACAGGGTGTGGGACTTAGTGGAGAGTTTCCTTGCTTTCAATGTTAATTCCATTCCAAAAGAGCAAAATAAGCAAACAGACAGACTAGCAATAGTTGGTGCCCAGTTTGACATTCCCAAGGAGATAGGCCGAGACAACAGTACGTGCCCTTTAAAAGTGGTAATCAGACCCTCCGTTCCTGATAACGTCACCAACTAGCAGGTGTTTGACAGTGATCAACAGATAACGCTCTTCTTGCAGGACGCTGAGTTTGCAGCAGTAGTACGACGGCCAAATTGTTCAGCTGAAGAACAACAAACTTCTCAAAGGCTTGGTCACTCTCGAAAGCATCTTCAACGAGGATGACCAACTGAAAAATGACAAAGCAAGCATCACAACCAAGAAAAAAAACTACGAAAAAGTTAAAATATTCAAGAACATGCTGCTTGCACTTGGGAAGGTACGTACGAAGGATGAGAGGCATTCTTTCATTTTGCTATGTCAAGAGTTCGTCGATGTTGTTGCCTAGGAGTATAGTGACTTGAAGGGTTTTGACCCAAGCTTGGCCCAACACACCATTGAGTTGGAGGAAGGCGCCAAACCCATCAAACAAAGACAAAGGCCGATTAATTCGAAGATTGAGCCTCTCATGTGGAAGGAACTCACCAAATTGATTGAGTCCAAAATTATATTTCCTATCAAACACTCTTCTTGGCTGGCCAATCTAGTTCCCGTTAGGAAAAAGAATGGAGAGATCAGACTATGTGTGGATTTCAGAGACCTCAATAGAGTCTCGCTGAAAGACCATTATCCCCTCCCAAGTACGGAACAGATCCTCCAAATGGCGACAGGGAGCGAATGTTTCTCCCTCCTGGATGGGTATTCAGGGTACAATCAGATTCTAGTGCAAGACTGTGATCAGAATAAGACAGCCTTCACTACCAAGTGGGGAACTTTTGCTTACCGAAAAATGTCATTCGGATTGTCAAACGCTAGAGCCACCTTTTAGCGAGCCATGGACATGGCTTTTCAGGGCCTGATAAATAATATTGTACTGGTCTATCTTGATGATGTGACACTATTTTCTAGGGATGCAGGCCAACATCTGAAACACCTGAGGCAAATCTTTGAGAGGTGTAGAGAGTTTGGTATCTCCCTCAACCCAAAGAAATGTGTGTTTGCTGTCCATGAGGGTAAACTTCTTGGCCATGTTGTTTCGAAAAGGGGCTTGACTATTGATCCAAAAAGAGTACGCGCCATCCTAGCGTTGTCCTTGCCTAAGCACAAGAAAGCTCTGTAAAGCTTCTTTGGCAGAATAAATTTTATTAGGAGATTTATCCCAAATTTTGTCGAGATAGTCAAGCCACTGATTTCCATGTTAAAGATAGACGAGAAGTTTGCATGGACAGCGCAAAGGATAGTTTTGAAGGGATCAAGCAAGCTATCGCCCAGGCTCCTACCTTGATCAGTCCTAACTTCTCCAAGGATTTAAACCTTTACACTTTTGGAAATGAGGAGGTAATCTCCACCATGCTTACCCAAGCAAATGATGAAAACCTTGAACAGCCTCTTGCGTTCTTTAGCCAAGGTCTAGAAGGTTTTGAAATCAGGTACACATATGTTGAAAAGCAAGTGCTTGCGATCGTAAAAACCCTGAAAAAATTCAAACATATGCTGTCAAACAGTAAGATTCATCTCATGGTGCCACATCCCAACATCAAAGATTTCTTGATTAGCCGTGATCTAAATGAAAAGAGAGTAGGATGGATCACCA
Source organism: Torreya grandis (assembly GCA_037957365.1). Classification (NCBI taxonomy): domain Eukaryota; kingdom Viridiplantae; phylum Streptophyta; class Pinopsida; order Cupressales; family Taxaceae; genus Torreya; species Torreya grandis. Next base: position 1,410,750 of record JARHVA010002820.1, read on the forward strand.
AAGTAATGGAATATGACGTGGATATCAAAACCACCAAGCTGGTAAGGGGAAAAGCGCTGTGTGAACACATTGTTACAGACCTTCAACAGTAGAAGGAAGGCATTTTGCTACTCTATGATGAAGCTACAGCAGAGGAACCAGCAGTCATGAAGGACTGGGCACAAGACATGACACATTTCCTTCTCACCGATGAGTGCCCACAGGGCCTTGATAGGACTAAGAAGAGGTATTTCAAACTCCAATCTTTTCTTTATGTCCTAATTGATGGGGTGTTGTTTAAAAAGGATTTTTCAGGAGTACTCTTGAGATGCATAGACTCAAGTCAGGTCGACAGGGTACTATCCGAGTTTCATGACAGGCCAGTTGGTGGTCACTTTGCTCCTAAGCCTATAGTTGCAAGGATTATGAGGGCTGGTTACTTTTAGCCCACTTTATTCAGAGACACTCATGCCTAGATATGGAGGTGCCAGAAATGTGCTCTCTTTGATGGAAAGCAACAGCTGGCTGCAATGCCTCAACAACCTATTCAAGTAGAACAGCCATTCATGCAATGGGGCCTAGACTTCATAGGAATGATCAACCCTCCTTCCAGTGTTGGCCACAAATGGGTCTTGACTGCTATAGACTACTTCACGAGATGGGTAGAAGCTGTTGCTTTGAAAGAAGCCAACGAAAGTGCAGTCCTAGACTTTTACGAAGGCCTAATGACAAGGTTTGGAGTCCCAGCTACCATCATCTCAAATAACGCATTGGTTTTCTTGGGAACCAAAACAAGTGAGTGGGCGTTGGGATACGGCATCTACCTCAACACTTCTTCCAATTACTACCCACAAGGAAATGGGCTGGCTGAGTTTCCCAACAAGAATCTGATCAAAATTATCAAGACTGGAGAAAAATCAGAGAACTTGGCACGCCAAGCTGAAAACAGCGCTGTGGGCAAACAGGTTACTCCAAAAAGGTCAGTTGGCAATTCACCATACACGCTTGTGTATGGAAGGGAAGCTAGACTTCCTATTTCACTTGAATTGTCAGCATTGGATCTTGCTCACCAGCTGCAATTGGAAGAAAGTGACAGCATGGAGGTTAGGCTTTGTGAATTGATGGAGCTTCAGGAGGCAAGAGACCAAGCCATGGCTTCCATGACCAACTGTCAGCAGTAAACGAAGAAGCACTTTGATAAGAAATACTCATCAAAAGGCTTCTCTGAAGGCGATATCATCTTAAAATGGGATGAGGACCGAGCTAAACTTGGAAAACACATGAAGTTCGATGCCTTATAGAGTGGTCCGTATGTCATCACTCAGTGCAAGTAGCATAACGCATTCCAAATCTCCAGGTTGGATGGTGGGGAACTACATAACCCAATTAATGGGATATGTCTTAGGCATTGTCACTGAGCTTCTTCTCATTATGTACATATTTTTCTTATTTTTTCCCTGTTTTTCCTAAGTGCTTTTGGCGCATGTTCGTAATTTTTTAGCTTTGTGTGTGTTTTGTTTACCGTTTGGGGGTAAAAGCTTCATGTTGATTCTTTAGTCTCTCAAGATTATTGTCAGCCTTTCAGGCTGTATTTTGACTCCATGCCCAACAGACTTGTAAGCCATTGGTTTTCCTAAGCATAGCAGGCATGCTTCCCCTGAGAATCGCTAAATTTGTTGAGCATTTTTGGTTCTACAGGCCCAAAATTGGTCTCCCTTCCCTGTTGTCCTGAGCAGTCAGTCTTTGATGTATTTCACCTTACTGCAATTGTGTCATTTTCCTTTGTAATAGACCTGTTTCTGTAAAAATCCAAGTGACTTGAGTCTTGTAGATGTTTCGGGTTGATCTGAAGGCTTATTTCGCTTCAGCAAATCACCTTGGACAAACTTTTGGCAAAGGAATGGGCCAACTTCAAAGATATATAAGTCTTTCACAAAGCTCCGAAGGACAATTGCCCTTGCGGAGGGCAGGCAGGTGACAAATTGGACTGTTCAAGCAGGCTCTGAAGGGCAACTTTGGACCCAAAGTGCCCTTGCGGAGGGCAGAGAGCACCTTTGAAAAAGAGCAAGGCATAGGGCCCAAAGGGGAGTTTTCCTTCGGAAAAATGACAAGGCAAAAGGGACAGGATTTCTTCGGACTTTTGTCCGAAGAAAACCCATGTAAAACCAAAGGGTGAATTCCTTCAGACAAAATGCCCGAAGGAATTCCTTCGGACATTTTGTCCAAATAAATTCACAAAGGAAGAAACCCAAGGCAAATTCCTTTAGACTTTGTTCGAAGGAATTTATCAAAAGAAAAGACCAAGACTTTGAAGGAAAGATTTCCTTCGAGCAAAATGTCCGAAGGAATTCCTTCAGACATTTTGTCCAAAGGAATTAAGAAGACAAAGGAGCCCGAAGGAGCCCGAAGGGCAAGTGCCCTTGCAGGGGACTCTCAACTGCCGAAAGGGGACCTTCTCTTTTTCAAAAGGTCACCTCCCTTCAAAAAGATTCAGTTTGCAAAAGGCCGAAGGAATTACCAAAGGGATGACAGCCCTAAGCATGTCAACTCTAACATAATGAACTAGTCGTTGGAGTTTCAAACGTCTAGTGATGTGTGCGTTAACGTCAAATTCAAGGCAGCAAAATAGCCGTTGGTTTTCAAATAGTGAGGCCCGCAGACGTCAATGTTGATGGGATGTGTTGGCCGTTGAGGAGAAGCGAAGGGACCAATGCCTTAAGACAAGCGCCCAAAAGATTTCTTTCAGGGATTTTGCCTGAAAGAACTCATGAGAAGTGGCCAAAAGCATGTACGAGCGCGGGCTCGAATGAATTCAAAGGGCACAAGGCCGCAAGGAAACTCAGCGACCCGCCAAGAAAGATATCCCCGAGGACCGAAGAGCCAGGAAAAGACAAAAGCCAAGCGCAGGAGCGGATAGAATAGTCCAGGTGGCACAAAAAGCGTCGACAAAGAAGTTATTGCTGCGGATGAAACAATCTCCACCAAGTGGTCATCAAGGGGAGCACGGGCATTCAATAGAGTGGTCTGTTTTTCGTCATTTTACATTAATGAGCAGACAGTTGCGTAAACTTCACTGAGAAGCGGCCTTGTCATTCAAACAACGAAGCAACCCATGCTTTTGCAAGAACATTTATAACGGTTTAAGCTGCAAAGTCAATACCTGTGACAAGCGATAGCGTAGTTCTTTCCGGTTGTTTCTAGAAGGATGACACCAGCATGAGCAAATTCCTTTTTCCTAGGTGTTCAACGCAGCATGGGCCGCTTGTTTTGGAAGGCGCCAAAGTCTTTCTCTTCATGCTATAAATTGTAACCTCTCAGTTGAGAAATGTTCTCTCACTTGTGTAAGGCGAAGCCCTGCCAATTTTACCTTGGAATCAATATAATGCGTTTTGCCTCTATCTAACTAGTTATGCTTTTGAATATGTTTGAGTATCAACTCTGTGTTTAGTCATTTCATCTTGATGCTTTCATAGGTTGACACTAACATATCTAGCATGTCCAAGACCATTTTTGCGGGTTAACAGGAAGTGCCTCATCTGGAGCATAAAGATAGGAGAGCAGTTATCTGACCGTGTGCTTCTACAGCACCTATGGTAAGTTCTTTTCTTTTATATCTTCATTAAGCCCCCTGTTAAAGTGCCCATACAGTCTGGTCTTTGTTCAGTTGGAGTGCTTGTTCGCTCTTTGGTCTAAAGTGTAGATATAAGCTGAGTGGATCGATCATTTTGGTGCATCACTATTTTTAGATAAGTTTTGTTTTGTTATATCCTTTTCCCTTTTCACCCCCCCCTCATTATTAACAACAGTTGTCAAAGACCTCAAAGATGCATCAAAGGGAGCTAGCCCTTATCTAGAGATTCTTCCCTCAGTTTTTGCCAAACCCACTACAAGAGGGAAGTCTCCATTGTGCCGCGTGGAAGAGAGAAGCCGAGCCTTTTTTCAAGGATGCATTATGAGTTTTTGGTCACTATGGGCATTATGAGTTTTTGGTCACTATGGGCATTATGAGTTTTTGGTCATGCCCTTTGAACTCACTAATGCTCCTACTACATTTCAATCTTGTATGAATCACATCTTCAAGAAACTATTATGGAAATTTGCGCTAGTGTTCTTTGATGACATTGATTTATAGCAAAACTTGGGAGGAACATTTGCACCATTTGGACATTGTTTTGAAAATGTTAAGAGCAGCAAACCCTCTTTGCAAAAAAGTCCAAATATGACTTTGCTACTTCTGAAATTATATATTTGGGACATGTAATCAATGCACGAGGAATCCAAGTGGAGCAATAGAAGATTCAAGCCATACTTGATTGGCCACCTCCCACTACTATGACTCAATTGAGAGGGTTTCTTGGATTCTGTAGTTATTATCGAAGATTTGTGAAGGGCTTTTCCCAACTTGTTACCCCCCTTACAAATTTGACAAGGAAAGGTGCCTTTGTGTGGTCCCAAACCGCTTTGGAGACCTTTGAGAGACTCAAGGTGGTGATGAGTTCTTGTCCCGTGTTAGCTGTTCCAGATTTTTCACAACCTTTCACATTAGAACGTGATGCTTCAGGAGAGGGGATAGGGGCTGTCCTAATGCAAAAAGAATATCCCATTGCTTTTGAGAGTAGGAAATTCAAGGGGAAAAGAAATTTTTAATTTATGAAAAGAAAATGTTCGCTGTTATGCATGCTTTGGCCAAAAACTGTCAATCCTTGATTTGTGGAAGATTCATAGTCAAAACGGATCACAATAGCCTCAAATACCTCCTCACACAATTTGATTAGGCAACAAAAATGAGTAAACAAATTACAATCCTATGATTTCAGCATTGAATATATGAAGGCAAAAATAATGAGGTTGTTGATGCATTGTCAAGAAGGCCCTATTTGTGTTCTTTGAGTGAATTAACAGCTGATTGGAGGGTTGTAATTATAGCCGAATATGCAAAGGACAAATGGGCTACAAAGATTTTGGAAGGAAAGGTGATAGACAATAAATACAAGATGCATGAGGAGCTGATTTTCTATGAGGGCAGAATTCTTTTGGCTCCTTTATCCAAGTTAAAACACCAAATTATAAGGGCTGCTCATGATGATACTATGGCTGGTCATCAAGGATACTTCAAAACATGCAAGAGGGTGAGGGAAAGATTTGCTTGGAAGGACTTAAAAGATATTTTATTCCATGTTCGGGAGTGTGTGGTTTGTCAAAGAAATAAAAGGACTACATTTCCAGTCGGACTCTTGCAACCCCTTCCTATTCCCCACCAAAAATGGGAGAGCATATCCATGGACTTCATCACGAGATTGCCTATGTCACAAGGTAAATGTGAAATTTTTGTAGTAGTGGATATATTGACAAAATATGCTCATTTTTTTGCACTTCCAACCAAGTACAATGTTCCTTATATAGCAAGAATCTTCTTCAAAGAGGTATTCAAGTTGCATGGATTACCCAAGAGCATCATAATTGACAGGGGCAGCCCGTTTATAAGTCACTTTTGGCAAGAGATTTTTAAGCTAACAAGTACCAAATTGCTTCCAAGCACTAGTTATCACCCCCAAATGAATGGGCAAACTGAATTTGTCAATAAATGGGTGGAAAGATACTTGCAGAATTATATTGCGGGGCAGAAAATAGGTTGGAATAGATGGTTGTACATAGCATAATTTTGTTATAATACTTCCTACCACACGTCCAGTGGTATGTCACCATTCAAAGCTTTGTATGGATATGAAGCTCTTTCATTTTTTGACCTTGTTTTGGAGGATAGTAGGGTGCCTGGGGCTGTTGATTTAGTGCAACAAAGTTCGAAAATTTTGGACCAGCTCAAGAGGAATTTGCAACAAGCTCAAAATCAGCAAAAGTTTTATACGTATCAGCATAGGATGGAGAGGCAATATGGGTTTGGAGACGATCTATTTGAGATTGCAGCCCTATAAGCTATCCTCCCTCAAACAAAGTGAAGCAGAAAAGTTAAAGCCACATTTCTATGGGCCATATAAAATTCTAAGAAGAGTGGGTAAAGTGGCATATGAGCTAGAATCACTAGAAGGAAGCAAGATCCATAATGTTTTCCATGTTTCTTACCTTAAAAGTGCTCTTGGAAAACATACAATACCTTAAACATTGATTTGCCACCTCTTGATGATAAGGGTAAGTTGGTCATGATTCCCGAGCTATTCTTGAGGTTCGTGAGAGGAGGCTCCGAAATTGCACCATCACAATATACTTGGTACAATGGAAAGATATGCCTATGGAAGATGCAACTTGGGAATGAGCAACCATCCTTCAACACCCAAGTTTACAATTGCTTGTGGGCAAGCAATTTTGAGAAGGGAGGACTGTAGTGTCCCCCTTTTCAAGCTAGTCTTCGGGAGAGAACTATTATAGCGTGGAATTGAGCCCTTGTGAAAGAGTTCTTCAGGGTCTCTCACTTCCAACTACAAGCATGGGGACAACCTCAGGATGTGAGTATCCTATGGTGAAGTTGAACCTCTAGGCTTTTTAATGAGGCTAGTTCCTCAGGTGCCTCACTTTAGCTCCTTGATTCCCACACTAAAATCTACCAATGGCTAAGGAAAAGGGATAGGAGGATTATTTGAAAAGAAATTTAAGCTAAGGGAGGTGATGCACCAAAAGTAAATGATCCACTTGGTCTAGGGAATGACACTAATTGAGCATAAGATAAGTTCGCTTACACAACCTCCTAACCAGCGAACTCGCATAAATATTTCGTAAACTAGGCTCACTGAACCATAAGTGAAGCAAAGAGGGATTTCTAAATCCACATTAAGCATCCATTAATGGCAGAAAAACTCAAGTTCAGACCTGCAACTAACTGGAAAACACCTGAAAATAAGCAAGAAAGAAAGACAATAAAGTTGGAAGGACTCTTCTTCACAACACTATTGTGTACAAGCTAACTCAACACAATTTTCAGACAAAGAGATAGGTAATATAACTTTTATTGCTTCAAAGATCTATTACATAGTGATTTCCGCAAAGTGATTCTATCACCAGTCCGGGGATGATTTGCTTGGCTCCAAGGCCTCTATTTATATAGAAAAGGGGGGAGAGAGAAGGGGAAGAAAGAAGTTGCTGATGGCTAGAGCTCTGATGTTGTACTTCCTTGTTGTCCCTAAATGCACCATCCAGGATCACTAAACAATCCTCTCAAGCCCCTCCCCTCTTTAAGTGTTTCTTTGGCGCATCTGAGAAGCCATGTTGTGAGCAGCTGGAATGTCTCTTCTTGGCACGACGCATTTAATCTTTGCACTCAAGATTGATGTGGCTTCTTTCTCTTTATGTGCCCTGCTGAAAGGACGTGGGTCTCCATGTGTTTCAGTCATGCTGCATTTAAGCGTCGAATCGGCAATTGTGGTGAGCGAACTATGACAGATGAGAGCCTTTATAATTTTCAACTACCAGCCGCTTGGACTCTCCCGTGCTCATTGGTCATCCTTGTGCCACTTGTCCTTTACTGATTGGCCCTTTCTACTTCAACTTACGCCACGTGGTAGCCTTTCATTCGTTGCATCATGATTCTCGCGTTACTGGACCAAGCTTAAGTCAAGCACTTGAAGAATCCTGATTTACTCTATGCAGAGTAATTTGGGTTCTTTGATCTCTCCAACTTCAGAGTTTTCCAGATCTTTTACTTATAAAGCTTTTTAAAGTAAAGTACTTGGAGAAACCCAATTTACTCTATGCAAAGTAATCCGGGTTTTCCAAGCTACTTAGTTTGGACTTGTCCATCTTGAAGTCTTCTTTATTCTGTGGGCTCCTATTTGTCTCGGGCAAATCTCCCGAAGGAATTCCTTGGGACAATTTGTCTGAAGGAATTCCTTCGGACTTTTTGTCCAAAGCTCCCTTCTTGCTTTCTTCCATTGGGAAATTACCTTTTGGACTTTTCAAAATGGACTTTCCTGATAGGTGAGAGACCCTTCGGACTTCCGCAAATGATCCTCCTGAAGGGAAATATACCCTTCGGGCATTTTGAAATGGTCCTTCCGAAGGGTAACATACCCTTCGGGAAACTTGCAACTGTCCACTTGGAGAAGGAAAAGCCCTTGGATATATGAAAGTGACCTTCGGAAAAGTTGATTGGTCTTTCATAAATGTTGAAAAGATCCCATTTGCCGAAAAGAGGCCCTTCGGCATTTTGAAAATGCCCTTCGGATTTTGGAGAAGACTTGTCCCTTGAAGAACTCAAGAAGCACTATTTTTCGAGACCAAATCGGGTTTGTCAAGCCCCTTTACTTATTTCAGGCTTCTGACTGCTCACAACTTATGAAGTAATTCAATAATGCTCCTTGGAGAACCCAAAATACACTGTCCATGAGTAATTCGGGTTTGTCAACCAGAATGACTTCTACTTATAAAGCATTTAGAAGTCAAGCACTGTTGAAAACCCGACTTGCATTGTGCCCTCAGAAACCCGAAGTTGTCACTGCTGGAAAACCTGAAGTCCTCCCAAAGACTTGCCATTTTCTTCCCTGAAAGCTCCCTTTTTCATACTTAGGCAAATTTTGATATGTGGGCCAAAAATGGCCAGCAAGACCCTTAGCCTTTTCATTCCCAAGGGCTAAAGAATTTAGAGGCAAAAAGGGGAACATTTGTGAGCTTTAAGAGCATTATATGATAAAACACTTTATTATCTAATGTTGGGACCTTTTTAAGGGTCATGGTTACTGTTGACCAATTTTGGTCTTGTAGACCAAAAATCGGGCTCCCTTTTCTTTCCTTGCTGTCCTGATTAGCCAGTCTCTGATGTCTTCACCTTACTACAATTATGGGTTTTCCCTTTATAATAGGCCTGTTTTTATAAAAAACTAAGTGATTTGAGTCTTGTAAGTATTTCGAGTTGATCTAGGGCTTATTTAGCTTCAAACAAATTACCTCGGACAAGCCTTTTATCGGCAAAAGAATAGGCCATTTTCAAAGAAATGCAAGTCTTTTACAAAAACTACGAAGGTCAAGTGCCCTTGCGGAGGGCAGGGAGGTAACAAATGGGACCGTTCAAGCAAGCTCCGAAGGACAACTTGGGACCCAAAGTGCACTTGCGGAGGGCAGAAAGCGCATTTGTAAGAGATCAAGGCAGAAACCCCGAAAGGGAAGTTTCTTTCGGAAAAAGTGACAAGTCAAACAAAGGTTTTCTTCGAACTTTTAAGAAAATCCATGAAGAAACCAAGGGGCAAATTTCTTCGGACAAAATGCCCGAGGGAATTCCTTCGGACCTTTGTTCAAAGAAATTTACCAAAAGAAGGCCGAGACATTGAAGGCACGATTTCCTTCGGGCAAAATGTCCGAAAGAATTCCTTCGAACATTTTGTCCAAAGGAATTTGGAAGACAAAGGAACCCGAAAGGCAAGTGCCTTTGCAGAGGGCACTTGGCTATCAAAAAAGGACCTTTTCCTTTTTTTTGAATGATCATTTTCCCTTCGGAAAGGTTCATTTTGCAAAAGCCGAAGAAATTGCTAAAAGATGATGACGGGCCCGAGAACGTCAACTTCAACATGGTGAACTAGCCGTTGAAGGTTCAAACGTCTGGTGACATGCCCGCAAACGTCAAATTCAAGGTAGTAAAAGAGACGTTGATTTTCAAATGATGACGGGCCCGCAAGCATCAAAATTCAAGAAGATGGGTCAATCGTCGAAGAAGTTAAAGGACACTTCCTTCTGACATTTTGCCTGAAGGAATTCGAAGGTTGAGCAACCCGCCAAAAAAGGAGCCAAGAGGAGGCAAAGAATAACCTGAGAGCTCGAATTGCCAGGAAAAGACAAGTAGCAATGAAAGAGATAACAGAACAGTAAATCCAGAACGCAGATACGCACACATACGACAACACTTGGAATGTTCCAAAAGACACGAACTAGATCAGCCCAGGTGGCAAAAGAGGCGTTGGCAGGAGAAGTTACTTCTTGCAGATGAAATAGTATCCACCAAACAGCCATCAAAGGGAGCGCGAACATTCAATAGAGCGGCCCGTTTTTTCTTTGTTTAGCATTAATGAGTAGAGAGTTGCACGAGTTTTTAGGGGAGGCGGCCTTGTCGTTCAAAGAATAAGGTAACCCATGCTTTAACAGGAATATTAAACGCAGTTTGAGCAGCAAAGTCAATGTCTGTGGCATATACAACGTGGTTCTTCCAAACGTATTGATGGAAGGATGACAACAACATGAGCGGATTCCTCCTACCAAGGTGTTTAATGCAGTATGGGCCACTGGTTCCTTGAAATGACTAAGGATCTTTCTCTAAGTTCTATATATTGTAACCTCTCAGCTAAAAAAGATATCTTTCACTTGTGTATGGCGAAGCCCTGACAATTTTACCTTTTAATCAAAAGAAGCGTGTTTTACCTCCATCTGATTTGTTATACTTTTGAATATCTCTGTGTATCGGCATTGTGTTTAGTCATTTTATTTTAATGCTTTCACAGGTCAACACTAGCATATCTAGTATATCCAAGACCATTTTCTGCAGATTAACAGGAAGTGCCCAGGTTGGAGCATAGAGGCAGATGAGCAATTATCTGACAGTGTGCTTCTGGAGCACCTATGGTAGGTTCTTTTTCATTGTATCTCCATTAAGCTCCTTGTTAAAACACCCATGCAGTCTAGTCTTTTGTTCAAATGAAGTGTTTGTTCGCTCCTTTTGATGTAAAGTGTTGATGAAAGCTGAGTAGATCGCATCATTTGGCGCATCATCATTTTTAGTTAGGTTCTGCTTTTGTAATATCCTTCTCTCTTTTCACCCCCCCATTATTAATAGTAGCAGTTAAGGACCTCAAAGGTGCATCAAGGGGAGCTAGCCCTTATCTAGAGATTCATTCCTCAATTTTGCTAAGCCCATAGCAACAAGAATATCTCCATTGTGCCGCGTGGAAGAAAAAAGCTGAGCCTTCTTTTAAAGAGTGCAATTCATAGCGTCAACAGTTTTTGGCACGCCCGATGGGACCATTTTTTGATACTCTGAGAAGTTTCAGGATTGGTGCTGGTCCTAATACTGCAAGAGTGAGCAAACTAACCCAACATCTGGCGACTCCATTTTTAAGAACTCAGTCTCTGGTCAGAGATCATCCTGGCATCTCATGCCTAAGGTCACCACAAGATCTTCTTTCAAGGGTGTTCCTTTCGAATTCGTTGAACTTCCCTTAAACTCAGCAAAGCGGCTAAGGTTTGCAAAGACTCATCCCTACATAGCAAATCAATTTCCCATACCTGCCATAAAATATACCTACACGAGGAGACCCAGGTTGAACCCTGTCATCACCATGGCTTTACCTTTTGTAGCCTTCAATGGTCAGAGCCCTTTAAACCTTCTATAGTATGACCCAATCTCAGAGACAGCCCTTAAGAGTGTTCCTCCTTTTAATGGAGGGGGGCCTATTACTGCTATTGAGCATATCAAAAATATAGCCAACCTCTACAACAATCATAATGTCACTGAAGAGAACATAGCCATCAGGTTACTGGCGTTGTCTTTTAAGGGTAAAATTTTGGATTGGTATGGGACCTTGCCTATGAATTCAATTGGCTCATGGAATGAATTAGGCACCCTTTAGACAAATAGATTTGGAAAGAAGAGTGACCATCGCTCTCTAGCTGAGCAATTAACCACTATAAAAAGAGCTCCGCATGAATTTATGCAGGATTTTAATACCAGGTTCCAAAAGACTTGAGACAGAATCCCCATTTTAGTGAGGCCGACCCCAAGCTATGCTTTCCTTTACTACATAAAGGCTTTGAACAGTGACATTGCCATCATGATACAGTCCATGGGAGGACAAGTGTTACGCGCTGCGTATCAAATAGCCATAGCCGCCAAGAATTATTTGGTGCAAGCACGAAAGATAGCCCCTAGACCTCATATGCCACTCTTTCTTGAATTACAACCCTTAGTTCAGATTGTTGCACCCACTTTAGCTCCTCTACCTGGTGTAGAAAATCCGACTGCTACCTCGCCAAATGACCTCCATGAAGTTAAGAGTTTGTTACAAAGTGTTACAAATGAATTAGTGGCTCTCAAGAGGCAACAAGCTCAAAGCTATCGGTCGAATCAAGGATACCAGCAGTTCGGACAAACGAATAGATCTCATTTCCAAAATTATAACTAAGGATAGGGTCAGATTACCAAGGGCAGACCATATCAAGGTTATAATCCAAGCGCCATTTCATCGTCCAAAGCTCTTGTTCCCATTCAAAATAATTTGGTACAGGAACAGCCTAATTGCCCACCCCTGGGGTATGATCAAGAACATGTTGCTTATACTAATGAGTTGCCAAATCAATGTATGAACACTCAAGACAATCAAACAGCCCAATTCCCAAGTTTTGAGGCGTCAGCACAACCTGAGATGGACAATAGGCAGACTCAGTCTGATTCCACTCTTATGAACCATCGGGAAGGAGAATTCTATGCAATCAATTATGTGGGGAGTATGAATAACCAAGGTGATTGTGTTGCAGCGAATAACAGGTCCAAAAAGAGAGCTATGGAGGAAGCTCAGGCAACTACTCAAGTGTCTATAGCATCTTTTTCATCACAAGTGAACCAGAAGTTTCCAAATTACAAGCCCCCAGTTGTAACCTCAACTCCTCGGCTTGCACCTCATGCCGTAAATGCCTCCAAAGAAAATTCAAAAGGGAGCAACCCTCAAATCCATGTGGTGGACTAAATGAAGAAGTTGCACATGAATATCTCATTGTGGGATTCCTTAGCAATGCCGGGACAAAATGATATACTCCAGAAGGAATTGCACGGCCTGAATGAACAAGCTATCCCAGCAAACACTGATAATGTGTTGATTATGAATGGGCCCCCTTCCATGGCAGGTCAAGCAAAGAAGGATGAAAAGGTTCCTCCTTTCTATCTATCCTTAGTCATTGGAGATTTATTGGTTCACAATTGCATTATTGACAGTGGAGCAAGCACCTCAGTAATGCCCAAATGCATAGCTGACAAGCTAGGACTCAAATATGAGGAAATAAACAAGAGTCTTGCAGTTGGATCGTTAGCCAAAACATTAGGAGTGGTAAGAGGCTTGAATCTAACGTTTCACGCCTGTCCAACCTTCTCCGTTCCCCATGACGTGGTAGTGGCGGATGTTCCCTCTTCCTTTGCTCTCTGCTTATCCAGAGATTTCATGTCCAAGATAGGTGAGTACTTAGCAGCAAATTGGTCTTACATAGTTTTTAGAACCAAATATGGGACTAAAATGAAGATTGAGTCGGAGCCCATCCATAGAGATCATCTGGAGCCATACTCAAGGCGGCAAACATCAACTACGCCATCATTGACGAAAAAGAATTCCAAATAGACCAATCCCCACCCTCTTCCCTTGAAGGAATTGCTGCCTTGCTATTAAATGAATGGGGAAATGACAATTTTGAACATAACCCATACAAGTTCATCGAAGAGGTAGGTCTTGGAGTTTATTGCATGCATGAAGAAGGTACTTTCATGCCAAATTTGATGAAGGCAAACCAAGAGAGCTGCGGTTTGTGGCAACTCTTCTTCAATGGATCAAGAAGCAAATTGGGAGCTGGTGGTGGAGTAATGTTAGTTTCACCCTCAAAGGAAAGATACTTCTCAACTTTCAGGTTCCAATTCTCCTAAACTTGCAACATTGCAGAATATGAGTCTCTCGTTCATGGTTTAGAGTGGACAAGAAAAAAAGGAATAAAAGAATTGCAGGTTTTTGGAGACAGTGTGTTAATTGTAAACCAGGCGAGAGGTCGAAACTCGACCAAGAATTCCTTGCTTAAGTCTTACAAGCACAGGGTGTGGGACCTAATAGAAAGTTTCCTGGCTTTCAACATTATTTTCATTCCAAGAAAACAAAATAAGCAAGCAGATAGACTAGCAGCAGCTGGTGCTCAATTTGACATCCCCAAGGGAATAGGTCAAGACAACAATCAGCACCATTTAAAAGTGATAATAAAACCCTCCTTACCTGATAATGTCACCAATTGGCAAGTGTTTGACAGTGACCAGCATATAGCACTCTTCTTACAAGAGGAGGCTGAGTTTGCTTCTAGAAATCAATCCAAGCTGCAACAGCAATACAACGGCCAGATTGTTCAGCTGAAGAACAACAAACTTCCGAAAGGTTTAGTCACTCTCGAAAGCATTTTCAATGAGGATGACCAACTCAAAAATGACAAAACAAGCATCACAACCAAGAAAGAAAATTACGAAAGAGTCGAAATATTCAAGGATAGGTTGCTTGCACTTGGGAAGATATGTACAAATGATGAAGGGCATTCTTTCATTTTGTTATGCCAAGAGTTTGTTGATGTCTTTGCTTGGGAGTATAGTGCCCTGAAGGGTTTTGACCCAAGCTTGGCTCAACACACCATTGAGCTGGAGGAAGGTACCAAACCCATCAAACAAAAACAAAGACCCATCAATCCAAAGATTGAGTCTCTCATGCGGAAGAAACTCACCAAGTTGATTGAGTCCAGAATCATTTTTCCTATCAAACACTTTTCTTGGCTAGCCAATCTGGTTCCTGTTAGGAAGAAGAATGGGGAGATCAGACTATGTGTTGATTTTAGAGACCTCAATAGAGTCTCGTTAAGAGATCACTATCCCCTCCCAAGTATGGAGCAGATCCTCTAAATGGTGACAGGTAGTGAACATTTCTCCCTCCTGGATGGGTATTCAGGGTACAATCAAATTCTAGTGCAAGACTGTGATCAGTACAAAATAGCCTTCACTACCAAATGGGAAACTTTTGCCTACAGAAGGATGCAATTCAAACTGTCAAATGTTGGAGCTACCTTTCAATGAGCCATGGATATGGCTTTTCAAGGTCTGTTAATAGTATTGTATTGGTCTATCTTGACGACGTGACAGTCTTCTCCAAGGATGCAGGTCAACATCTGAAACAACTGAGAAAAATCTTTGAGAGGTGTAAAGAGTTTGGTATCTCTCTCAACCCAAAGAAATGCGTGTTCGTTATCCATGAAGGCAAACTCCTCGGTCATATCGTTTCAAAAAGGGGCTTGACCATTGATCTAAAAAGAGTACACGCCAGCGTAGCGCTGTCCTTACCTAAACACAAGAAGGGTCTGCAAAGCTAAGGAGATTTGTCCTTAATTTTGCTAAAATAGTCAAGCCACTAACTTCCATGCTGAAGAAGGATGAGAAGTTTACATGGACAGGACAAAGGAAGGATAGTTTTGAAGGAATTAAGCAAGCTATTGCTCAGGCTCCCACCTTGATCAGTCCTGATTTCTCCAAGGATTTCAACCTTCACACCTTCGAAAATGAAGAGGTAATCTCTACCATGCTCACTCAAGCAAATGATGAAAACCTTGAACAGCCTCTCGCATTCTTTAACCAAGGTCTAGAAGGTTTTGAAGTTAGGTACACATGTTGAAAAGCAAGCACTTGCAGTTATACGAACCCTAAAGAAATTCAGACATATGTTGTCAAACAACAAGATTCATATCATGGTACCACATCCTAATGTCAAGGATTTCTTGATTAGCCGTGATTTAAATGAAAAGAGGGCAGGGTGGATCATCAAAGTAATGGAATATGATGTGGAAATCAAAACCACCAAGCTGGTAAGAAGAAAAGCGCTGTGCGAACACCTCGTTACAGACCTTAAACAACACAAAGAGGGCATTTTGTTACTCCATGATGAAGCTGCAACAGAGGAACCTGTAGTCATAAAGGACTAGGCACAAGACATGACTCATTTCCTTCTCATTGGAGAGTGCCCACAGGGCCTTGATAGGACTAAGAGGAGGTATTTCAGGCTCCAGTCACTTCCTTATGTCCTGGTTGATGGGGTGTTGTTTAGAAAGGATTTTTCAGGGGTACTCTTGAGATGCATAGACTCAAATCAGGTCAACAAGGTACTATCCAAATTTTATGATGAACCAGTTGGTGGTCACTTTGATCTTAAGCCTACAGCGGCAAAGATTATGAGGGTTGGTTACTTTTGGCCCACTTTGTTCAGAGACACTCATGCTTGGGTACGGAAGTACCAGAAATGTGCTCTCTTTGATGGAAAGCAACGGCTAGATGCAATGCCTCTGCAACCTATTCAATTAGAACAGTCGTTCATGTAATGGGGTCTGGACTTCATAGGGATGATCAACCCTCCTAGTGCTGGCCACAAGTGAGTCTTGACTACTATAGATTATTTCACGAGATGGGTAAAAGTTGTTGCTTTGAAGGAAGCCAACGAAAGTGCAGTCCTAGACTTCTATGAAAGCTTGGTGACAAGATTTGAAGTCCCAACTACCATCATCTCAGATAACGCATTGGCTTTCTTGGGAACCAAAACAAACGAGTGGGTGTTAGGATATGGTATTTATCTTAGTACTTCCAACTACTACCCACAAGGAAATGCGTTGGTTGAGTCCAATAAGAATATGATCAGGATCATTAGGACAATGGAAGAAAATCAAAGGACTTGGCATGCCAAACTGAAAACAGCCCTGTGGACAAACAAAATCACTCCAAAAAGAGCAGTTGGTAATTCACCATACACACTTGTGTATGGAAGGGAAGCTAGACTTCCTATTTCACTTGACTTGTCAGCCTTGGATCTTGCCCACCAACTGCAATTAGAAGAAAGCGACAGCATGGAAGTCAGATTTTGTGAATTAATGGAGCTTCAAGAGGTAAGAGACTAAGCCATCGTTTCCATGACCAGCCGTCAGCAGTAGAAAAAAAAGCATTTTGACAGAAAATCCTCATCAAAAGGCTTTTCAAAAGGCGACATTTTCTTGAAATGGGATAAAGACAGAGCTAAACCTGAAAAGCACACGAAGTTCGATGCCTTATGGAGTGGTCCATATGTCATCACTCAATGCAAGCAACATAACACTTTCCAACTCTTCAGGTTGGATGGTGGAGAACTAAATATCCCAATTAATGGAATATATCTTAAACATCGTCACAAGACCTTCTCTTGTTATGTACATATTTTCTCTATTTTTTTCCCTGTTTTCCCTAAGTGCTTTTGTGCATGTTTGTAGTTTTTCTTAGCCTTGTGTGTGTTTTGTTTACCTTTTGGGGTAAAAGCTTCATGTTGATTCTTAAGTTTCTCAAGGTTATTGCCAGCCTTTCAAGCTGTATCCGACTCTATACCCAACGGACTTGTAGGCCACTAGTTTTCTTAAGCATAGCAGGCATGTTTCCCCTGTGAATTGTCAAATATGTTGACCAATTTTGGTCCTGCAGACCAAAAATCGGGCTCCCTTTTCTTTCTTTGTTGTCCTGATTAACAAGTCTCTGATGTCTTCACCTTATTGCAATTATGGGTTTCCCTTTGTAATAGGCTTGTTTTTATAGAGAACCAAGTGATTTCAGTCTTGTAGGTATTTCGAGTTGATCTCGGACTTATTTCAGTTCAAACAAATTACCTTGAACAAGCCTTTTATCGGCAAAAGAATGGGCCAATTTCAAAGAAATGCAAGTCTTTTACAAAAACTCCGAAGGTCAAGTGCCTATTGACGCTGTGGATTGCACCCTTGAGAGAACATTGGGCTTCTCTCTTTCATGCGGCACAATGGAGACTCCTCTCTTGCTTGTGGGTCTAACAAAATTGAGGGGAGAATCTCTAGATAAGGGCTAGCTCCATTTAATGCATCTCTAGGTTATTTCACTACTACTGCTAATATATAGAAGGGGGGGTTGAAAAGAGAAAAGGGTTACTGAAAACAGAACCTAAACTAAATGGTGATGCACCAAAAATGGTTGATCGACTTAGCTTGAACATACACTTTCCACCAAGAACGAGCTGATATACACTTCATTTGATATGAGAAATTCTTCTGCATCAGTGAGTTAGGGGTCCTCTGGAGATACAGGGAGGAAGAACTACCAGAGGTGTTCTAAGACACACTATGGCAACCTATTCACATGCGTCTATACTCTGATGTGGACACTTCTGGCTAACCTGTAAAAAAACTCACAATACACTAGACATGCTGGAATCATTCTGTGAAAGCATGAAGGAAAATGACTTAACACAAGATGAAGCCATAGACATATGCAAAAGTGCAAGCTCAAATGGAGGCAAAAATGTTTCTTTTTTATTCAAGGTAAATTTCGGCAGAGCTCTGCCTTACAAGCTGAGAGATATCTTTCTCAAAAGAGAGTTTACAATATATATCCTTTTTTAACAGACTTTGGCGCTTTCTGGAAATAAATGACCCATGTTGCGTTGAATGTTTTGGGAAGAGAAAGTCGCTATTGCTGATATCATCCTTCTAGAAATGGCCTGCTAGAACCATGCTGTGTAGTCACTAGTCTTGACTTTAGCACTTAAAACGTATTAAATGCTATTGCAAAAGCATGAGTCGCCTGATTGTTTTAATGACAAGGCCGCCCCTTTTGTCTGCAAACAAGACCACTTCTTAAAGAGATTCACGCGGTTGTCTGCTCATCAATGCAAAGTGTGGAAAAACAGGCCGTGTCATTCACTGTTTGCGCTCTTTGATGACCACTTGGTAGAGACTGTTTCAACCGTTGGAATAACTCCTTGTGCTGACACATTTTGCCACCTGGATTGTTTTGTCTGCTTCTACACTTGGCTCTTTGGGCTCCTTTCTTAGCGGGTCGTTGAGTTCACTCTTGACTTTTGTCTTTTTTCAGCTTTGTCTTTTCCTGGTTTTATCTTTTGTCATCTCTTGGCTCTTTCTGGCAATCTGAGCCCTCGAGGCTATCTTCTATCAATCCTTGGCATTTTGGGCTCCTTCCTAAGCAGGCTCTTCCTTTTGTCCTTAAGCCCTTTGAATTCCTTCGAGTTCACGCTCAAGCATTTAAAAATCAACGGCTATTTCACCGTCTTAAATTTGACGTTTGCGGGCCTGTCACCGAGCTTTTGAACCTCCAACGGCTAGTTCGCCATGCTAGAATTTGACATCTGCGGCCCCGTCACCCCCCTTTGGCAATTTCTTCGGCTTTCTTTCCTTCGACTTTTTTCCTTTGTCCGGGCCTTTGTCTTTTAACCCTCCCGAAGGGAAGGTATCCCTTCGGACTTTGAGAAAGGTCCCTTTTGGCAGCCGAGAGTCCCCCGCAAGGACACATGCCCTTCAGGGTCCTTCGGACAGCCTTGGTCCTCAAATCCTTCAGACATTTTGTCCGAAGGAAATCTTCCCGTCATGTTTTTTCTCGCTTGCTTTCCTTGGGTCGGGCCTTTTTTGCGGACAAATTCCTTTGGACAAAATGTTCGAAGGATTTGCCTTACCATTTTCCACGGATTTTCTTTCCGAATGGACAATCTCTATTCGGCGACTTGCCTTGTGAATTTCTTCGGACAAAATGTCTGAAAGAATTTTTTCGAACATTTTGCCCAAAGAAATTCAGCCTTTGTTTTATCTTTGCCTTGTCTTTTTCGAAGGAAAACTCTGTATCGTTTCGGCCCTTTTGACCAGCTGCCCTCCGCAAGGGCACTTCAAATCCAAAGTTACCCTTCGGATCTTTTGCAATGGTCGACTTTGCTCATTGCCTGCCCTCCGCAAGGGCACTTAAACTTTGAGCTTTTCAAATTGATCCTTGCATCTTTGAACTGGTCCATCTCTTTGCCGAAAGACTTGTGAAAACCAAATTTGAACTGGCTCAGAACAGTAGGTGAAGAAAGAGACCGATTTTGGCATGTAGGACTAAAATGGTCAACAAATTGGCAATTCCCAGGGGGAGCATGCCTGCTATGCTTAAGAAACTAGTAGCCTCAAAGTCCATTGGGCATAGAGTCAGAACGTAGCTTGAAAAAGTCAGCAACAACCTCGAGAGATCCAAGAATCAATCATGAAGCTTTTTACCCCAAACACAAAGGAAAACACACACAAGTATAAACAAACACTACATGTGCAAACAACACTTAGGGAAAACAGGGAAAGAAAAACTGAAAGCGAACTACTATGTACAGCTAACCAGGTATATTTGCCTCCCTCCTGAATCAAAGGGAAAACTTCTTAAGTCTCCTTCATGGCAAGAAAACTTATGGTGCCAGACAAGTAGCTAAATGGAATGGAGATTTGGTGACTTGTTCTTCTTGCCTGCCACCTTGATTGGCTTGTATCCAAATGAATCGGAGGCAAACATGCTTCCAACATATATGTATTCTTGTTGTTCTTGGAAGCTTGCCTCCTGCTGGTTCTTCATGCTGGTGTGTTTCGCCAAGAAACCAATGGCTGCTAGCTTATCACCATAAGCCCTTTGATATGCATTATGGATTGGCTTGTCTCCTTCTGCCCCATTGAAGACACTGTCAAACTCATCCTCTGCTTGATCATGGCTTTCTTGAAGAAGGGTGACTGTTGTGATGTCTGAAATGAGATCACAAACTAATTGCTCATCCCACAGAACATCACCCTCTTGTGCAAGGCTCTCTTCTTCAAAGCTTTCCTCAAGATGGACAAGCCTCTCCTTTTTCTGCTCAAAGACCAGAGTCTCTAGTTGTTCAAAGGGATCCTCCTGATCCTCCTCCAACTCGGGTTCCATGGCATGGTCATCCTCCTTGATGACTTCAAAAATATCATCTTCAAATTCACTGACCTCTTGAAAGGATAAATCTGAAAGTTTGCAGCCCCTTTGAATACTTATATGAGTCCCAATGCTGCCTCCTCCACCCTTAGCCAGCGCATAGCCTCCTTGAAGAAGAGTGTAACCCGCCCCAATGACTTCAAACAAATCATTCAAAACATGATCAAGAATCTGTCCATGCTCCTCCATGACGTCTTGCAAAGTGAGAGAAGAGTCAAAGATCATCTCTTCCTCATCAGAGATAGAGGCAAAAGTTTGTGACTTGTCTTCTTGTTCATCAAAGAGGGTACCTATGGTGATCTCCTCCTCATCTGCACTCATGAAGTCTCCATGATCAGTCATGAACTGAGCATACTCCTCTTCACTTGCTTCCTTTAAGATGGATTCCTCAACACAAAAGAAACATTCTTCATTTACCAGGCAAGGAGATGGAACACAAGGATTGTCAAAATCAGGTTGGGAATGGAAAACAGGGGATCCTTTTGAAAACTTATGAGAAAACGGGGGCAGACCTTGGGCCAAAATCACTTGATTTTCGTCTCTCCACTTGACCAACACTTCATCAATATCGAAATTAGCTTGAGGATTGGTAGAAGGGGTGTCTTTTGGCGTAGGCTCCTCTCTAAGGTCTGAAACCTCCATCTCTCCTTCACTAAGCAACCTCACCTTTGCCTCTAATTCCTCAATTTGCTTAGCTAGATTTTCTTGAAAGAGTCTTTCTTGGAGCTCATAGGAATCATCATGGAAATGGGGAGTGCATGAAGGCTGCCATGGAGTACAAGAAGCTTCTTGAGGAAGGGTGGGAGGGACTTGAAAAGGACTAGCCTCATTTTGTACCTCACACTCTCGGACGTCTTTCTTCTCCTTGCTGTCCCATGACTCAACGACTTTACTCCAGCTCATGATATTGGGACTGGAAATCTCCTTTTAGGGTGATGGGGCTGCAATGTGAGAGGGTAGTGAGGGTTTGGATTCCACTTCCCTTTCTGCCAACATAGACTGTTGCATTTGAAGATTTGCCAATTCGATCTACTTATCAAGATTGGCCTTAAACACAAGATTTACTGTTTCAGAACTCTCCTCAACATGATTGGGGAAAGGACTTTGACAAGCTTGACTTGGCTCATGAGCAGGGCCTGCGTATGGCTGATATGAAACTTGGGGCAACGGGTATGCACATTTATAGACTTGGTAAGACTACCTCTCATGAATACTCAGCTTCTCTTCCAAAGATGCAATCAAACCACTCACATCCAGCATCTCGCTTGTAAGCCTTTGCCAATTGGCTCTTTCAATAGGAGTCCATTCACTCTTAACCAGATCTAATGCATTTCTTACTTGATGAATGGAATGGTCAAGAATTTCTTAGCCACATCCCCTTCTAGTGTCAAGCTCCACTACATACTTTTCATATCCCAACAGTGCTTGTTTGAAGGTGGAAATGCGCTGATTGGCAAAAGGATTAGGTTGAGTAGGAGAAGTAACACATTGAGAAGACTGGGCACAAGACTGATATAGCTCATGACAAGGCTGAGACTGGTCATATTGGACCCGATAAAGATCAATCCAAGGCTGATAAGGATCAACCCAAGGCTGATAAGGATCATACCCAGGTCAAGGACTTGCTCAAACTGAGAAGGAAGAGGCAAAGCCCGAAATATTTCACCAGCCTGCAAAGGGTAAAACTCATAACCGTATGCATCCTTGTTGCTTGAGATGATTCCATGAACAACCTGAGCTTGATCAAAACTATATGAAGGAACACAAGACCCATGGCTCTGAGCAATGGAATTATACATACCAAAATACGATTTGCTGATGGCACCAGGACTGGTTAACCAGCTGATTCAACTCGGAGTTGCCATTGGTGTTGATGAAAAAGCCTCCAAACGCTGGTTGTTTGAAGAACACACCAAAATTCTTCAACTCTTTGGATAAAAACTAGTTTGTCCCACTGAGCGTGCTAAAAACTATTGACGCTGCGGATTGCACCCTTGAGAGAACGTTGGGCTTCTCTCTTCCACGCGGCACAATGGAGACTCCTCTCTTGCATGTGGGTCTGGCAAAACTGAGGGGAGAATCTCTAGATAAGGGCTAGCTCCATTTGATGCATCTCTGAGTTATTTCACTACTACTACTAATATATAAAAGGGGGGGGTTGAAAAGAGAGAAGGGTTACTGAAAACAGAACCTAAACTAAACGGTGATGCACCAAAAATGGTTGATCTACTTAGCTTGAACATACACTTTCCACCAAGAACACGCTGATATACACTTCATTTGATATGAGAAATTCTTCTGCATCAGTGAGCTAGGGGTGCTCTGGAGATACAGGGAGGAAAACTACCAGAGGTGTTCTAAGACACTATGGCAGCCTGTTCACATGCGCCTATACTCTGCTGTGGACACTTCTGGCTAACCTGCAAAAGAAGAACTCACAATACACTAGGCATGTTGAAATCATTCAGTGAAAGCATGAAGAAAAATGACTTAACACAAGACGAAGCCATAGACATATGCAAAAGTGCATGCTCAAATGGAGGCAAAAATGCTTCTTTTTTATTCAAGGTAAATTTCGGCAAAGCTCCGCCTTACAAGCTGAGAGATATCTTTCTCAAAAGAGAGTTTACAATATATATCCTTTTTTAACAGACTTTGGCGCTTTCTGGAAATAAATGACCCATGTTGCATTGAATGCCTTGGGAAGAGGAAGTCGTTGCTGATATCATCCTTCTAAAATTGACCTACTAGAACCATGCTGTGTAGTCACCAGTCTTGACTTTAGCGCTTAAAACGTATTAAACACTACTGCAGAAGCATGAATCACCTGATTGTTTTAATGACAAGCCGCCCCTTTTGTCTGCAAACAAAACCGCTTCTTAAAGAGATTCACGCGGTTGTCTGCTCATCAATGCAAAGTGTGGAAAAACAGGCCACGTCATTCACTGTTTGCGCTCTTTGATGACCACTTGCAAAGACTGTTTCAACCGTTGGAATAACTCCTTGTGCCGACACCTTCTATTGCCACCTGGACTGTTTTGTCTGCTTCTGCACTTGGCTCTTTGGGCTCCTTTCTTGGTGGGTCGTTGAGTTCACTCTTGACTTTTGTCTTTTTTCAGCTTTGTCTTTTCCTGGTTTTGTCTTTTGTCATCTCTTGGCTCTTTCTAGCAATCTGAGCTCTCGGGGCTATCTTCTATCAATCCTTGGCGCTTTGGGCTCCTTCCTAAGCGGGCTCTTCCTTTTGGCCTTAAGCCCTTTGAATTCCTTCGGGTTCGCGCTCAAGCATTTAAAATCAACGGCTATTTCACCGCCTTAAATTTGACGTTTGCGGGCCTGTCACCGAGCGTTTGAACCTCCAATGGCTAGTTCGCCATACTAGAATTTGACATCTGCGGGCCCGTCACCCCCCTTTGGCAATTTCTTCGGCTTTCTTTCCTTCGGCTTTTTTCCTTTGTCTGGGCCTTTGTCTTTTAACCCTCCCAAAGGGAAGGTATCCCTTCCGGCTTTGAGAAAGGTCCTTTTTGGCAGCCTAGAGTCCCCCGCAAGGACACATGCCCTTCAAGGTCCTTCGGATGGCCTTGGTCCTCAAATCCTTCGAACATTTTGTCTGAAGGAAATCTTCCCGTCATGTTTTTTCCTGCTTGCTTTCCTTGGGTCAGGCCTTTTTTGCAGACAAATTCCTTCGGACAAAATGTCTAAAGGAATTCCTTCGGACTTTTTGTCCGAAGGATTTGCCTTACCATTTTCCACGGATTTTATTTCCAAATGGATAGTCTCTGTTCGGCAACTTGCCTTGTGAATTTCTTCGAACATTTTGCCCGAAGAAATTCAGCCTTTGTTTTATCTTTTGCCTCATTTCGGCCCTTTTGACCAACTGCCCTCCGCAAAGGCACTTCAAATCCAAAGTTACACTTCGAATCTTTTGCAATGGTCCACTTTGCTCATCACCTGCCCTCCGCAAGGGCACTTAACCTTTGAGCTTTTGAAATTGATCCTTGCATCTTTGAACTGGTCTATCTCTTTGCCGAAAGACTTGTGCAAACCAAATTTGAACTACTCAAAACAGCAGGTGAAGGAGACCGATTTTGCCCTGTAGGACCAAAATAGTCAACAGTGCCCTTGCGGAGGGCAGGAAGGTAACAAATGGGACCGTTCAAGCAAGCTCCGAAGCACAACTTTGGACCCAAAGTGCCCTTGCGAAGGGCAGAAAGCGCATTTGTAAGAGATCAAGGCAAAAAGCTCGAAATGGAAGTTTTCTTCGAAAAAAGTGACAAGTCAAACAAAGGATTTCTTCGGACTTTTTGTCCGAAGAAAATCCATGAAGAAACCAAGGGGCAAATTTCTTCGGACAAAATGCCCGAAGGAATTCCTTCGGACCTTTGTCTGAAGAAATTTACCAAAAGAAGGCTGAGACATTGAAGGCACGATTTCCTTCGGGCAAAATGTTCAAAGGAATTTCTTCGGACATTTTGCCCGAAGAAATTCAGCCTTTGTTTTATCTTTTGCCTTGTCTTTTTCGAAGGAAACTCTACCTCATTTCGGCCCTTTTGACCAGCTGCCCTCTGCAAGGGCACTTCAAATCCAGAGTTACCCTTTGGATCTTTTGCAATGGTCCACTTCGCTCATCACCTACCCTCCGCAAGGGCACTTAACCTTTGAGCTTTTGAAATTGATCCTTGCATCTTTGAACTGGTCCATCTCTTTGCCGAAAGACTTGTGAAAACCAAATTTAAACTGGCTCAGAACAGCAGGTGAAGGAGACCGATTTTGGCCTGTAGGACCAAAATGGTCAACAGTGCCCTTGTGGAGGGCAGGAAGGTAACAAATGGGACCGTTCAAGCAAGCTCCGAAGGACAACTTTGGACCCAAAGTGCCCTTGCGAAGGGCAGAAAGCGCATTTGTAAGAGATCAAGGCAGAAAGTTCGAAAGGGAAGTTTCATTTATAAAAGTGACAAGTCAAACAAAGAATTTCTTCGGACTTTTTGTCCGAAGAAAATCCATGAAGAAACCAAGGGGCAAATTTCTTCGGACAAAATGCCCGAAGGAATTCCTTCGGACCTTTGTCTGAAGAAATTTACCAAAAGAAGGCCGAGAAATTGAAGGCACGATTTCCTTCGGGCAAAATGTTCGAAGGAATTCCTTCATACATTTTGTCCGAAGGAATTTGGAAGACAAAGGAACTCGAAAGGCAGGTGCCTTTGCGGAGGGCTCTCGACTATCAAAAAAGGGCCTTTTCTTTTTTTTCGAAGGGTCATTTTCCCTTCGGAAAGGTTCATTTTGCAAAAGCCGAAAGAATTGTTAAAAGATGATGATGGGTCCGAGAACGTCAACTTCAACATGGTGAACTAGCCGTTGAAGGTTCAAACGTCTGGTGATGTGCCCGCGAACGTCAAATTCAAGGTAGTAAAAGAGACATTGATTTTCAAATGATGACGGGCCCGCAAGCATCAAAATTCAAGAAGATGGGTCAATCGTCAGAGGAAAAGTTAGAGGACATTTCCTTTGGGCATTTTGCCTGAAGGAATTCAAAGGTTGAGCGACCCGCCAAGAAAAGAGCCAAGAAGAGGCAAAGAATAGCCTGAGAGCTTGAATTGCTAGGAAAAGACAAGTAGCAAGGAAAGAGAGAATAGAACAATAAATCCAAAACGCAGCTATGCACACATACGACAACACTTGGAACGTTCCAGAAGATACGAACCAGATCAGCCCAGGTGGCAAAAAAGGCGTCGGCAGGAGAAGTTATTTCTTGCAGATGGAATAGTATCCACCAAACAGCCATTAAAGGGAGCGCAAACATTCAATAGTGGCTTGTTTTTTCTTTGTTTAGCATTAATGAGCAGAGAGTTGCACGAGTTTTTAAGGGAGGCGACCTTATCGTTCAAAGAATAAGGTGACCCATGCTTTTGCAGGAATATTAAACGCAGTTTGAGCAGCAAAGTCAATGTCTGTAACATATACAATGTGGTTCTTCCAGACGTATTGATGGAAGGATGACAGCAGCATGAACGGATTCCTCCTACCAAGGTGTTTGATGCGGTATGGGCCGCTGGTTCCTTGAAATGACTAAGGATCTTTCTCTAAGTTCTACATATTGTAACCTCTCAGCTAAAAAAGATATCTCTCACTTGTGTATGGCGAAGCCCTGACAATTTTACCTTTTAATCAAAAGAAGCGTGTTTTACCTCCATCTGATTTGTTACACTTCTGAATATGTCTGTGTATCAACATTGTGTTTAGTCATTTTATCTTAATGCTTTCATAAGTCGACACCAACATATCTAGTATATCCAAGACCATTTTCTGCAGGTTAATAGGTAGTGCTCAGGTTGGAGCATAGAGGCAGAAGAGCAATTATCTGACAGTGTGCTTTTGGAGCACCTATGGTAAGTTTTTTTTCATTGTATCTCCATTAAGCCCCTTGTTAAAACACCCATGCAATCTGGTCTTTTGTTCAAATGAAGTGTTTGTTCACTCCTTTTGATGTAAAGTGTTGATGAAAGCTGAGTAGATCGAATCATTTGGTGCATCACCATTTTTAGTTAGAACTGCTTTTGTAATATCCTTCTCTCTTTTCACCCCCCCCCATTATTAACAGTAGCAATTACGAACCTCAAACGTGCATCAAGGGGAGCTAGCCCTTATCTAGAGATTCATTCTTCAATTTTGCTAAGTCCACAGCAAGAAGAATGTCTCCATTGTGCCACGTGGAAGAAAGACGCTGAGCCTTCTTTTAAAGGGTGCAATCCACAGCGTCAACAATTACTTAAGGCCTAAAGTGCTTTTATAAGGAAGATTTTTAATATATATTTTTTAAAGAAAAAGGTAAACTCTCCCTCTTTATTTTGGGCGCCACATTTGGAGGGGAGATATAAAAGGAAAGGAAAAGCTCATTTGAAAAGATTATGCATTTTTGATATTGAATTTGTTGTGCAAGTATGTCAAGCTTGCTCACCACAACTCAAGGACAAAAACCTTCAAATGTGAAAAAGATTTGGAGACGAAAACCTCAATTCCTAAATTTAGGTTAGCTCTATTCAAAGGCTGCGATTGTGCTTCAGATTTGCATGGTTGCATGCAAATGGACCTACAAGGATGTTTTTAGACAGCACCTTCATCAAGGATTGTTTCAAACCCTATAAAGAAATGAAAATTCGTAATTTGCAGGTTAAAGAAGTGGGCAAACTTGATTTGAGGAGTTTGGTTAATCTTAGAGGCCATCTCTAGGGTGGCGACTTGTTTTGGGAGAGTGGCGACCCCTTTTTAGAGGGCTAATTGGCTTCGGAACTGTTAAATATTGTAATAGATTTAACTAATTTATTAGTTAAGGTCTAATTGATAACTTCTTACAACTGTTGTAACTATGTTTTGTAACTAGTTTTGCTTCCATAAATAAGATGCTCGCACACATCAATCTATCGTGTGCTTTCGAACAATCTCTTCTTTCATTTACTAACAGTGGTATCAGAGCCACCACTCGAAGAAGCCAGGAAAGGTACGGGCAATTCATTCAAGGAAACCCTGATGTTAGGGTACGAACGGGAGGAAGAGAAGATAAAAGTTTGGAGAGGTCATGGAAACTGAATCACGTTTTACAAAATCACGAAGGGATTTCGTGAAGAATCGCAAGTTGCAGTTGTAGGCAGTCACGTTTTGACTCAGTGCCGTGGAAGAAAACACAAGGTTTGCAGTCGTAAAAGGCACATTGCGGTCATGAAGGATGTGGAAGTCACAAGTCGTGTAAATCGCGGAAGAAAGCAGTCCGTAGAAGATTCTCACAAGGGTTTTTTTACCTGTGAAGGTTCGTGGCAAACAATTTGTAGTCGCTACTGAGGGCGAGGGCACACGAAACACGGTTGCAGTATAAGTCTTTTCGACAGTCTGAAGGGTCGTGACGAGTTGGGAGAAGTATCAAACTCGAAAGGCACCAGTCAAAACCAAAACGACACGTTTTAGTCATATACGGAAAGAGACACGGCATATACAGTCAAGTCATGCCAGCAAACCAGTCACGGAAGGGCATGAAACTCCCACACAAGGGCACGAACAAAGTTAAATAAAAAAAAAAGGATGGGCATAGTTCCCAAAAATCTTCCGAGTTTTTTATAGTTTTTCGGATTTTTAAAAATATTTTTTTTAGTTTTTTGAACATTTAACGGAATCAGGGAAAAAAAAATAAAATTTAAAGTTCAATTTGTGCAGAAATTTAAATAGTTCAATTTTTGCAAATTTTTTTTCTTTGGTTTCAAATTTTTTTTCGACGTGAAAAATGGTCAATATCCAAAACCTAGTCCTCCCTGAGGCCCAAAAATTGACTGAGCAAAATTATAACGTGTGGAGTCATAAAATTTTAACGATTGTGGAATATTGCAATTGTGACAAAAATGTTCTTGGCACTGAGGCAAGCCCTGTTACGGATTTTGCGGATTATGACAAGCGTCATAAGGAGGCCTTGTTGTCGCTGAAGCTATTCGTGTCAGAGGATATGATATATGAGGTTCGGAATACCACTACGACAAGTGCGCTATGGACCGGTTTGCAGAACAAGTATCAGACTTCGAAGAAAAGTCGAGTGTTGTCCCTGAAAAATATGTTATTCTCTATCAAGATGAATGAGGGTGATTCTCTGTCATATCACCTACTTCGGATGAAAGATCTCTGAGACCAACTTTCTGCTATTAACAAGAAGGTTGATGAGGACGACATGGTGGCACTGGTTCTAAACAACTTGCCACCATCCTACGAATCTTTTGTGGAAGCTCTTCATTTGATGGCGGAAACCCAGAGAATGACATTTGATCAGGGGAGTTTCTATCTACTACAGAAGGAACGGAGACAAACACAAGCAGAGGAGTCCAGTTTTGGACAAGAAGAGAGTGCACTTGCTGCTCATGCGAAGGGGAAAGGGAAGTGGAAACGTATTTCTACGGATTCATCTTCTAAGTATCAGGGAACATGTTTTTACTGTCATAAGGTTGGGCATATGAAAAATGATTGCCGGAAGCGACAGTTTGCAATTTCCCAACAAACCAATCAAGCAGCAAATATGGCAACAATTGAAGGGGAATCTAAAGAAGAGTATGCCCTTGTGGCATCATACTCACACTCACATACCAGTCGCTGATTCATTGACTCCGACGCATCCAAGCATTTTACATGTCATAAAGATTGGTATGTCAAATTTACTGCAAGTACAAACCATTTTCATTTAGTTTTTTTCGCTGATGGTATGTCATATGCAGCAGAGGGGATAAGAGATGTTCGTATAAAATTGAATAATGCAAAAACAATTATAGTCAGTAATGTTTTGTATGTTCCTAGCCTAAGTAAAAATCTCCTGTCTATTATTCAATTAACGAAAAATCCCAATATTGCTGTAAATTTTTTTGGAAAACAGTGTGTTGTGTTTGATATAAGACAGGGTAAGGTAATTGCCCGGGGTATTGGGCAAGGTGGTCTGTATAGACTCGTTGACTCTACCACAGTCAACGTAGATGCACAAGTGGAAAGTGAATCCACCATACAGGATGTGCTGAAGGATAGGCTTGTTGACCCTGATCCCGTCAACTTACATGCATTAGTGGAGGGAACATCCACCATACAAGATGTGCAGGAGGATGCAATTCCTCAATCTCAGTCGGATCCACTAGTAATTGTGCAGGAGGATGGAATGCCTTGGTCAAATTCACTGGGTCGGACAACTGGGAATAAAGTTGTTTGTTCAGTGGAGCATGGTCATTTTGCTCTAGATTCTAACCTTGGTATGGTACCTGAACAACCAGTTCTACACTCCATTGGATACAAATGAGTGGATACGCTTTGTACTTTGCACAAGTACATGGCTCATCTTGTTGCGAAAGGCTTTTTCCAACAGGAAGAATTGATGAGGATGCTTATACTGTGAAGATGGTCACAAATCAATTGCTTCTCCCCAGATATTTGGACAAGGTCTATATGGTGCACCCTGATGGTTTTCAAGTTCCCCATAGTGATCGTTTGTTTTGTAGGATGATTGAGTCCTTGTATGGACTTTGGCAAGGCTTCACAAGCGTGGGATGTTTTATTTGATCAGCATCTTCAGGGTTCTGGATTCAGTTTTCTGAAGATTGGGCTGAAATCATCAGCGATCGATGATTCATTACCGGTCAATGAATCACTCATCAGAGACTTGGTGGACAACTTGCTACATCTTATGTCCACATGGCCAAATCTTCATTTTGTTGTTGGCTATCATGTTCGGTTGTTGGCTACACCGAAGTTCCCACATTGGACAGCATCACAATGTCCGAAGATTGTGAATTTCATGTTGATATCTATTGATCAGTCTATATATGTAATGACTAAACTATTTGGTCTTATTTTGTTTGTAAAATTTTGGGACAAACCTGGTGTTGTTTTTGAATTAGTCATTAAGGGGGGATGTTAAAATATTGTAATCGACTTAACTAATTTATTAGTTAAGGTCTAATTGATAACTTCCCACAACTGTTGTAACTAAGTTTTGTAACTAGTTTTGTTTTGATAAATAAGATGCTCGCACACATCAATCTGTAGTGTGCTTTCCAAGAATCTCTTCTTTCATTTACTAACAAAAACCCTCTTTTAGGGTCAAAAGCTAATTTTAATATTTTATTCCAGCTTTGGCAAGTTATTTGTAGATCAATTGCAGGTTTTCAAGGCCATTCCGTGCCCTAGGAATGTTCAAAAATTTAATAGAATATTTTGCAACTTGGGCGACTTGCTTGGGAAGGTTCAAAAGAGTGGTAGAGGGGTAAATTCCAAGAATTGAATATCAGATTTATTTTCCTTAATTTTTCCTAAGTGTGGCAACTCACTTGAGGAGGTTTTAAGGGCATTTTGTGATTGGAAACGCAGCTGTTCTTTCACACAAAAATCAGAATATTTGCAGGGTTGATTTTTAGCCACTTCACCAATATATCTTGGCCAAAAAGGTAAATTCCAAGAATTGAATATCAGATTTATTTTCCTTAATTTTTCCTAAGTGTGGCAACTCACTTGAGGAGGTTTTAAGGGCATTTTGTGATTGGAAACGCAGCTGTTCTTTCACACAAAAATCAGAATATTTGCAGGGTTGTTTTTTTAGCCACTTCACCAATATATCTTGGCCAAAAAGGTACCTTGTTTTCAGTTTATTATTCAGCTATTTTTCGAGCTCTTTTGGTGTGTTTGCTTCGAAATTCTTCAAATTTTCCAGCTAGGGTTTGCTAGTTTTGTGGATCATATTTTCAATTGATTAGCAATTTTTTTCTAAAGGTTTGTTGAAAAACCCCAACTTGGTCTAATTGTCCCATTTGGGGACATTACAGATGTCCAGCCATTGGGGAGTCATGAACAACTCTTATTATTTTTGCTTTAAGCTTGGATTTAGGTGTAAAAGGAATTTTGTTTTTGTACAAAATCAGTCCATCCAAAACCTTATTATACCTCTCATCATCCATTCTTCCTTCCATGACAGTCGTGGCAAAGGCATCCTTAGCATACTCAGTAATTATGACAACCTTCCAATCCGCTATAATCTCACTCATGGCACGCAAAATAGGCTTTTGAGACAACAACCACCATATTATTTTTTCCCTTCACATGCTCAATGTCAAAATCATAAGATTGAAAGAAACTTACCAATTTCCGTTGCCTATCATTCAAATCAGTTTGTGTAAAGAAATATTTCAAACTATTATGGTCTTTTTTGACCACAAACTTCCCGCAAATCAACTATTGACGGAATTTGGCCAATGCATGCATGATGGCCAACATCTCTTTGTCATAGATTGAGAATTTTTGCTCAACTTCTTTGAGCTTCCTACTTTCAAACACAATCGGATACCCCCTTTTGCATTAAGGCAGCCCCTATGCCTTCCCCTGAAGCATCACATTCCAAGACAAATAGAGTAGTGAAATCTGGAACAGCGAGCAACGAGCAAGAACTCATGATTTCCCTGATTTCTTCAAATGTTCCCAAAGCTGTTTTGGACAAGCTGAAAGCATCTTTCTTCATCAAATCTGTGAGAGGGGCAGCAAGATGAGAAAACCCTTTAACAAACCTCCAGTAGTAGCTACACAACCCGAGAAATCCTCTCAACTGTTTCAAATTAGTGGGGGTGACCAATCCACAAGGGCTTGTATTTTTTATTGGTCCACATGAACCCCTTGGGCATTGATCGCATGCCCCAAATATAAAATTTTAGAAGTGGCAAACTCACATTTTGATTTTCTTGTAAAGAGTGTTTGCTGTTCCAACACTCCCAAAACTATATCCAAGTGCTGCATATACTCCTCCCACATATTGTTATACACTAGAATGTCATCAAAAAAGACCAAAACAAATATCCTCGAGTATTGTCTAAAAATGTGATTCATGCAAGATTGGAATGTGGCGGAAGCATTGATTAGTCTGAAAGGCATAGCCAAAAACTCATGGTGTCCATAATGACATCTAAAAAGTCTTTTGCACATCTTCCTCTCTAACCCGGATATG
This sequence comes from Torreya grandis, assembly GCA_037957365.1. Taxonomy (NCBI): domain Eukaryota; kingdom Viridiplantae; phylum Streptophyta; class Pinopsida; order Cupressales; family Taxaceae; genus Torreya; species Torreya grandis. The sequence continues at coordinate 1,443,731 of JARHVA010002820.1, forward strand.
GTGGTACCCGATTTTCAAATCAATTTTGAAGAAATAAACAGATCCGTGGAGCTCATCTATAAGCTCATCAATCCGAGGAATGGGGTTCCTATTCTTGATGGTATTCTTATTCAAAAACCTGTAGTCAGTGCACATTCTCATTGTTTTGCCCTTCACAAGCACAACTGAAGATGCAACGGGGCTAGAACTATGTAATGTCCCCTTCTAGTTAGACATAGTACTTTCAACATGATTAGCCTATTAGTGGCCCTCGTAGGATAATACGACATGGTTTGAGGGTCCTCTCTGTAGTTAACCAAATGGCAGTTGGTTTCTTTGAGGAAGTTTCGACATATTCTGAAGGTTTTCTAAAGATTTATTAGAATGTTTCTATTTTTAGAACCTCAGGTTACAAAATAATGTTACTTTGTACTTTATAATATAATTCATTATTTTATATTAAAGTGCAACTATAATATATTAAAAGGGAAAAATAATAAAAAAATATTATGATGTTTCTAGAAGCTTCCCAAATGAAGGAAAAAAAAAGAGTATAAAGGGAGGTGTGGGCTGCCATTATGAATTATCCCGATTTGATGTTGTCTTCGCTATGGTATGCTGGTGGAGCCTAGAGTTTCCTGCAGTAAATCAATTTGTCTTTGAGAACGATAACTCCCACTGATAGCATAAATGAGGGAGTGAAATATCTCTTGAAGGGTTGCATTTTGGAGGTGATATTTCAGTCATCTCAATTGGAGCAAAATTTGTGGCCATTAGCCAATTTTGGAGAAATAGATTTGGTGAATTTGTGGAGGTTGCATAGCTATCTTTTGGTGTTGGTTTCTATATAGCCTGGCATCGATTTTCCTTGATTAAGAGCGCAAATTGCATTGTAGAGAAATCTGATATAAAAATCAGATATTTATAGTCAAGGATGCCAATAGGAGGGACATTTTTGTTTGTGGGGGTTCTATTTTGCATCGATTCTCTACTTGGCTTGGTGCGCCCACTTCCTTGGAGCCTGAAGATGATATTAGATGCTTGAGGCAGTGCATATTCATTGCATATTATTTTAAATTTGAGATCAGATCAGACCAGGGGCGGCTGGCTTGAAAAATTCGATTTGGCTTGGGAGATCATCCTTTCGCTGGGAAATTGCTTGCTCCATCTATTCTCAAGGGCGCCTCAATCCAACAAGGGTTCATTGCATACAATTCATCCTTTAGTATAGTTTATATTTGCAGCTGTAGGTGTGCGTCTTTCATACCAGCATACCATATAATTGTAATTCTTGTTTATGCCAAGAGTTTTAGCTAGTCTAGTGGAGCATTGTATCAAATCATCAATACAAATAAGAATCACAAGTTGTTGGTCATTTATAGTTATCTTTTGAGCATTTGAATTGAGATAATAGGTTGCATGCCAACTGTTCGACTAAATGTCCATTGGCTGTAAGTGATTCGTTTGCTTTGTGAATTCATCCAATTGCATAGAAAAGAACAAAAAAAGAAGGCATTCTTGCATCTAGAACTTAGCATTGACATCCTTGCATTGTTCTATAAACACTTGAAGCTTTAATCCATCGTCATTTAAACAAATCATCAAAACTGTGACAAAAACCAGTAAGAAGAACTTTGCTTACAAACTGTTTAATAAAATTACAAGGCAGCAAATTGAGACAATTAAAGGCAGATTGGGCAAGGATTGTTACAGTGGTATCAGAGCCATGATATTGCAATCCTAGAGGGTTAAAATATCACATGAGAGGTCAGCACAGGTACTATACCCACAGAAGAGCAGAACAGAAAGGGAATTGGCAAGAAGAAGATCCATTTACAGAGGTAGCTTTTGTTGAATGGGTGACAGAGCAGACATGGATCCACACAGAGATGAGAGAAGAGACAATGGTAGAAATGGTGACAGAGAAGTGAGAGACACTCTGAGAGATTTACGAGTTGGCAGCAACAGGTAGCTAGGGCCTTACAGCAGTTGGCAAATACTTTGCAGCAGTTGAATTTACCTAGAAGACAGCCTCAAGTCCAGGAAGATGATAGGAGTGTAGCTGGGCCCCAAAGAGTGCAGAGGGCACCCTCCCGCACTGCAGATAGGCCTACTCAGCCCACATTCCTGAGAAATGAACCAGTTGAGAAGAATATTGAAGAGGTTGATAATCCAACCTATGCTGACACATACATGGCTGCCCATGATGAATGGCAACAATTGACACCTGAAGCACAAAGGATTATGCATTTTGATTGGTTTGTACAATCAAGGATGGATTACTATAGGTCTCGACAGGAGAGAAGACCTAGGAATCAGAATAAGGAACTCCAACACGCTACTAATAAGCTTACAATAACCATGTTTGATGGTAGTGACAAGACTATGGCACAGTCATGGATTCATAAGTTGGATACCTTCTTGGCTCTTCGACCCATGACAGACGAGGAAGCTATCAAATATGCCACTTTGCATCTAGAGGGAGCAGCACACGAATGGTGGTATCATGGACTAGTTACATTGCAACACAGTCAGATCACATATTACTTGTGGATAGATTGATTGAGCGTTTCGATAGGAAGGATCCAGAATCATACTTCAGGGATTTGGCCTAGCTCAAGCAAGTTGGTAGTTTGGAAAGCTATATTGGAGACTTCCAGAAACTATCAGTAATGGTGCCCAACATCTCAGAGAGACGATTGGTGGTGCTATTCATTGAGGGGTTATTGGAGCCTATGCGAGGATGGATTAAAGCATTTGATCCTCCCACACTTCAAGAGGCAATGAAGAAGGCTAGGAGCATGGAACTTGCAACCCCGCAAAGCAAGTACTCATCAAAGGGATCTTCTTCATATCGTGACAATAAATCTTTCTCTAAAAAGAACAAACCAAATTTTAAGGGCAAACCATCAGCACCTCTAGATAGGAATACACTTAATGATTTGCGCAAAAAGAAGTTATGTTTCTACTGCAAGGGGCCCTATGATGCAAACCATGATTGTCCCTTTACACCTAAAGGAAAAGCTAATAGAGCAATGTGGGCATATTATGAGGACTCTGAGTCGGAGAAATCAGATCAGCAATCTGATCTTGAGGATTTAGGTATGGAGCACGAGGAAGATAAGCATAAAAGAGGAGAGCATGAAGGGGCAGCAAGGCAACGTGATGCACACATCACTAGCATCCAGCAGGAGGGATCATTTAGAATGCGTGGAGTTCTAGCAGGTCAAATGATTATCACTCTTCTTGACACAGGGGCCACTCATAATTTTATTGATGCCCGATTGGTTGAGAGGCAAGGAATCAAGGCAAAGGAATTTGAGGGAAAAAGAGTTAAGGTGGCAGATGGTTATACCCTCAAGTGCGAAAGGAGGATATCAAATTTGCCTATGTGTTTGAACAACTATGAGTTCAAGACTAAATTCTATGTGGTGAATATGGGTGATACATATATGGTACTTGGAATGAGATGGTTACATGACATAGGGAAATTCACCTTGGATCTCAGAGAGATGGAAATGACATTCCAGGGAGATGGAAAAACTCATGTCCTCAAGGCTATTCGAGATTCCAGTTTCAGGATGATTTCTTTTAGGAGGATGGAGAGACTTATGAGGCATGACATGGTTGAGTAGGCAGCTGAGTGTGTTTTGATGCTTACACAAGGTGATCAACAGAAGCTAGTTTACCATCCAGACATTCAGGAGTTAAGAATTAAGCACACTCAGGTATTCAGTGATATTCCACCAGGAAGACCACCAGATAGAGGGATTGAGCATATCACTGAGTTGGAGGAGGGCGCTAAGCCCGTGATGGTCACCCCATATAGGCACCCCAAGAGGCTAAAGGATGAAATAGAGAAAACTATTAAGGAGTTGCTGGCCATGGGACACATTAGACCAAGTAAGTCATCTTTTGCATCTTCAGTAGTCTTGGTCAAGAAAAAGGATGGTGTATTATGGATGTGTATTGATTATAGGCTCCTGAATAAAAGAGCAATCAAGAACCGTTACCCCATCACTAGAATTGATGAGTTGATAGATGAGTTACATGGTGCTTGCTACTTCTCAAAAATTGACTTGAGGTTGGGGTATCATTAGATTCGTGTCAGGGAGCAAGACATAGAGAAGATGGCTTTCAAGTGCCATTGTGGAAATTTCGAGTTCGTGGTTATGCCATTTGGGCTAACCAATGCTCCAGCGACATTTCAGTCTACGATGAATAGGGTCTTCCATTCGCAGTTAAGGAGGTATGTGTTGGTATCCTTTGATGATATCTTGGTATATAGCAGAACATGGGAGCATCACATTGCACATCTTGATGCGGTTTTGGGTATTCTTGGAGGTGAATCCTTGTATGCCAAGGAATCCAAGTGTGACTTGGGAATGACATAAATATTGTATCTTGGGCACATCATCAATGCTGAGGGGGTACGTATGGACCCAGAGAAGATCAAGGCGAATGTTGAATGGCCTACTCCAGAGAACCTTACTCAGCTTAGAGGATTTTTGGGATTGTGTGGTTTCTACCGCAGTTTTGTTAATGGATATTCACGGCATGCAGCACCACTCACTAATTTGACGAAGAAAGGGGCATTTGTTTGGACTCCTGAGACATAGGATTGTTTTGAGATGTTCAAACTAATTATGACTTCTTGCCCAGTTCTTGCATTGCCGGATTTCTACAAACCCTTTGAGCAACAGTGTGATGCATCAAGCGAGGGGATAGGTGCAGTCCTTATGCAAGACAAACATCCGATTGTTTTTGAGAGTCGGAAGCTTCGCGGTCCAGAGAGAGTGTACAGCATATATGACAAGGAGATGTTGGCCATCATGCATGCATCGGCCAAATTCAAGCAATATTTGGTAGGCAACAAGTTTGTGGTGAAAACAGACCATAACAGTTTAACGCATTTCCTTGGACAGAGAGATCTTAATGATCGACAAGATAAATGGGTCAGCAAGCTACAATCATATGATTTTGACATATCCTTTGTCAAGGGGACACGCAATGTGGTTGCTGATGCTTTATCTCGACGTCCACACTTGAGTTCTATGACTAAGATAGCAGATGATTGGCGACACTTGACAGTGGCAGAGTATGTCAAGGACAGTTTGGTTGCAGGTATTGTTGAGAGTTTAGTACAGGATACCAGATATGCAGTTGTAAATGATTTAATCATTTACAAAGAAAGGATTTATTTGACTCTAGGATCAGAGATGAACATTATTTTGAGGACCTTTCATGATACACCCATGGCAGGTCATCCCGGGTATTTCAAGACTTACAAACAAATTCGAGAGAGGTTCACTTGGAAGGGCCTCAAATCAGATGTTCTACGATATGTCAGAGAGTGCCCTATTTGTTAGCAAAATAAACAAGAACACACATATCCAGCAGGTTTACTTCAGCCACTTCCAATAACTGATAGGAAATGGGAATGCTTATCTATAGATTTCATTACTAGATTACCCAGAGCCCAAGGACAGGATTGCATATATGTGGTGGATCGTTTGACTAAATATGCTCACTTCCTTCCGATCTCAACTACTTACTCAACAACGCAGGTGGCAGAATTGTTCTTCCATGAAGTATTTAGGTTGCATGGGTTACCTCGGAGCATAGTCAGTGACAGAGACAGCCGGTTTATGAGTCATTTCTGGCAGGGGCTATTCAGGTTGTGTGGGACAGAACTCACTCCGAGTACCAGTTACCACCCGCAGACCGATGGACAGACGAAGATTGTGAATAAATGGAAGGCTATCTCAGGAACTACATAGCAGGGCAGCAGAAGGGTTGGCTTAAGTGGTTATATTTATGCGAGTATTGTTACAATACCACTTCCCATCTCTCCATTCAGATGACACCATTAATGGCGTTGTATGGGTATGATGCGCCGAGCTTTCTGGATTTGTTATTTGGAGATAGCCGAGTGTCTAGTGCTGGTGATCTATTGCAGTAGGAGAACCAGGACATTATGAGAGCATTGCGGGAAAACATATAGAAGGCTCAGAACCAACAAAAGCAGTATGTAGATCAGAAGCGAGTTGAACGCTCGTTTGAGGTGGGTGATATTGAAATATCCCTGATGAATCCCTTCTGTAGATCTGCTGTGATTTGTATTCTGAAATTATGTTTTCCTGCTTCTGAATGTTTTCTTTCCGTAGTAGACAGAAATTTACAGTTTCTTTTGTTTTTGTGTTTTGATGAATTTATAACATAGAAAAGTAATAGAGAACAACAAACATGAAACAAGACTGAAATAAATAAAGTATGCAGCGAAAATCAGAATTATTACAACCGTACCAGGGAGATTTGTCTGAATTATAGAGCCAAGCAATAAATCCAATGTATTTCCCAAAGCGCCATACAAATTTGATGTCAAGCTGGAAGGTGAAAAAGGTTCCCAAATCCAGCATACATTTGGAGATGAATACAAACAATAATCTATACACCACGTGGTGTATCTGCTGTAAATGGCGTCCCACAGGGTGCAATGAACCACGTCCCAGCTGGAAAGATATTCTGCCACGCTGAAACCCCGATGAGAATTGATGCCGTTGTCCTTAATCACCATGCACAATGTCTAAATGCTGCACCAAAGATTGCTGAGGGCTACGTCCCAGCGAATCACTAACCTGGGGTTTGCGTCCCAGACTAGGAATCGCCCCTTTCAGAGCAAATCCGAAATCAAGTTATCAAGTGTGCAAAAGATGCTCAAACAATGAAGCTTCCATCTCCTTATAACCCTTCTCAAATGCAAAGCGAACCCTAAGTGTCTCCAAGTGGCGTTGTGAAGTGAAGGTGTTATAATTTCTTATTTTAAAGTGGTCATGTTACTAGAAAATGACCTTTTTCCTCATGGACAAAAATCCGTTCACTGAATTGCCCTGAGACCAAAGAGAAAGATTTAGAGAATTTCGAGACCTTTCCAATGGGCTATCATACCATAGGGTGTGCATCCAGATGAGGCCAAAAACCCCTTATAACTCCAAAATGGCTAACTTAGCCTTATTTAATTATTAAACGCTAACTTAGGAAATATTAAAAATATAACCCAAGTAGCCACAAAATGTCCAACTGACATCACGAACCAACAAAACATCTTGTCACCTGTCTGTGACTGAAGTCGGAAATCAAGGATCCACTGGCAGTCTCATCCCTAAAATCTAGGGATGCTCCTAAAATCTAGGAAACAAGCCCTATCCCTATGAAACTGAACCCAAAGAGTAATCTCATGGAGTCCCAACCCTGGGCATGATCATATCTCCTAAAAAGTAGGAGTAACCCCCAATATTTTAGGAACTGCCTTCTAAAAAATAGGAACGTCTCCCAACTGATCAGCGACGGCCAAATCACCAAGTCCCCAACACTGTAAAGCCATACTAGATCTCTTTCCAACAATGTCAACCTACAAGACCCCATAATAAGCTGACTCACATGTCTCTGCTAGACCGAGCTAATGAGGGGACATGACAGATATGGTGTATTTGATGCTACAGACACAGACAATCTTCTCTTAAAAAAAGCAGAGCCGAGAAGCTTAAGCAACGATATTATGGGCCATTCAAGATTATCATGAGAGTGGCGAGGTGGCTTATGAGTTGGAGTTGCCAGCCGACAACAGAGTACACATGTCTTCCATGTGTCACGCCTCAAGAAGGCGTTAGGACATCGTGTGGTTCCTTCAATGACTTTGCGGAGACAGGTCATTGGGTAATACTTAATTAAATGGAGGGACTTGCCAGTTCAGGATGCTACTTGGGAGAATGAGGAGATTCTATAACATCCAGATTTGAGATTGCTTGGAGACAAACAATTTCAGGAGGGGCGGACTGTAATGTCCCCTTCTAGTTAGACATAGTAATTTCAACATATTAGCCTATCAGTGGCCCTCGTAGGCTAATACGGCATGGTTTGAGGGTCCTCTCCGCAGTTACCCAAATGGCAGTTGGTTTCTTTGGGGAAGTTTCGACATATTCTGGAGGTTTTCTAATGATTTATTAGAATGTTCTATTTTTAGAAACCTCATGTTACAAGATCTAGCCATGTCCTACCTCTTTTATAAACTACAAAATCATTGAAACTCATTTCTTCCCTAAAGGGGGGTGGGTAGGTCATGTACTCCCCATAGGTTGCCATTAAATCAAATCTAAAGGAGGGTTGTTCCTTCCTACCCAACAAAGTTTCCTCTTTTTGAAGAAGCCTAGGTCCATTAGGTCTTGGCGTAGACCCTATGCTCATGCCCAAAGTGTTGTCCATTACCACCTATGTTTTGTCTCCCTTCATATCCCTCTCTGCTTGAAGGAACTCATCCATCACTTCTCAAACCTAGCTCTATCCATGTCAATGTTTGACATGAAACCCTTATTGTCCCACAACTGGCCAAGAAATGGCTTTGATACCACTAAAATATCCCTTTTTAGGGTTACCAACTGAAAATAAGGTTTCCTACAAACCCTAGCAATTATTTTATTTTTATGGTTCTTATACAAACCCTAGCTGCTGTAACAAATTTCAGAATGTCGAAAAGAGGCCAAAATCACCACAAAATAATATTTATTAATTTTGAAAAAATATAAAAAATACACAGTAATTCCAGTCAACAAGATGATCCTTAAAACTGAATTTTCCAACACAATATTGCGGAAAATGAATTACAAAGTTATTAAAAATACTTTGTTGCTACCCAGCTCCAAATGAGGTTGAATAAGCCCTTAAAACCTCTTCTCTCAGCCCTAGGAAGGGGTCGTTGACCTCTCCTAAGCATACGCTACCCCCTCCAAGTGAAATCCTTGATGCTTGAGGCACTACCGTTGACGTGGAGTCCCCAAAACCTACTTGCCCACCTATAGGAAGAAGAAATGGTGTTGAAAACACCCTTTTGTTGCCAAATCTGCTCAATACTTCTCGGTGAAGTTGCCCTAGGTCTGAAATCAAGGGTTTTCGTCCTTAGTTCCAAACAACCTTAAAGGGTTTTGTCCTCAAGGAAAAGTCCAGCTTTTTGTGCTTAAGACTTGATGAATTCAATTATTAAAAATAGCATGAACCTTTCCACAAGATCCTCCCTTTACCTTTATAGCCATTCCCCTAAGGGGTGCGTCCAAAAGGGAGGGAAAAACATTTCAAATATTAAGAGGACCCTTCCTTACAAGCTTCCATTCAAACCCTTGGGCACCCATGACTCTCAAGTGTCCCCCACTTAAGTGAAAATAGAATCATAAAGTACCTTTTTGATGAATGCACTTAAAAACCCAAATGTTTCCCTTTCATTCACTTCTTCCTTTAGCCCTGTTGTAGGCTAGAATTGCACCCTTTGTGGGAGAGTTTCTCAGGCTCTCTCACTCCTAGCTATAAGCGTTGGGACAACCTCAGGCTGTGGGTATCCTGTAGTGAGGTTGAACCTCCGGAGAAGGCCGGCTTCCTCTTTGATGCTCACCTAAACTAATGTTAAACTAATGATTCACAAGGAAAAGGGTTAGAAAGGGGATAAGGGCTTCTAAGAAAGCTAACCAGGCGATGCACCAAAGTAAAATGGACACTCATCTACGCTTGAACCCACACTAGATCAGTCATAAGACAACTATGGCTTACACAATCTCGAGATCAAGTTAACACACTGGAAAAGGTTCAGGCAGAACACTAATCCAGACTTGCAAGAGCTTGAAAAATACATTAAAGAGGTAAGCAAAAGGCTAATAGACTAGGAAGAATCTCCTTCATGAATCCACCAAGCACAAACATACTAAGGCACTGATCAATGACAAGAGATAGGCAAAGAAATCATCTTATTACATCAAGAGGTAGTACTTATAATAGACTTGACAGGGCCGAGCCTAATCAAGCAGAGCATACTTTGCAGAATCTCAATGAATGTATGTCTCCCAGAAAGATGAAAAAAAATCTAAAAACTGGGAACCCCTCCAAAATGGAAAGCATCCGATATATATAGAAAAAAGGGCCCAGAGAAAGAAAAGGGCTCGTTGGAGCAAGGAGAACTGAGAGAAGAGGTCGTCGATGACCAGGACCTCGGCTGTTGTACTCGAGCTCTTTTGCATTCAAAGCGTGCAACTGCCTTGACCATGAAATGAACCGTCCAAGATCACCGCAAATCTCCTCGAGCCCCTCATGCATTCAAGTCCCTTTTGAATTGACAGGGCCATATCGAAGGTAGCTGCATGTTCCCGCCTGAGGTGAATGAGTGGATCCTTGCATTTAAAACTTGGCGTGCACCTTTTGCCTTTGCATGTCCTACCTGAAAAAGGATGAAATCCCCATTCTCTGAATCAAGACCTAGCCATGTTGCCTCTGATTGAGCGGCCGCTTGTCGAAGGTGAGAGCCATATCGAAAGACAAAGGCTTCTCCATTAATTCGCACCTATCAGCTCCTGCCAGTCGCTTGGGCTTTCCTTTGTTTTGATTGGTCGTTAGAAACTGACTCGGATCCTTGATTTGCACCATCGATCTGCCTGACATGGATGCCTGCGAGTCGTCGATCTCCTGCCAGTTGGACAGGCTTATGCCATTTGTCTCTAACTGATTAGCCCTTCGAATTTGCTGACTATTTGACTATCACTCGTGCCGTTGATCTTTTATCGCGAGATCTCGACAAGTGTCAAGCTCGCAGCAATCTTAACAAACCCTTTGATCTTTTGAATACCAACGGCTACTTGCAGGGGCTCAAATTTTGACGTTTGCGTGCAAGTCAACTCCTTGAGTTATTTCCTTCGGACATTTCCTTTTGGGCAATTTGCGCGGACTTTTTGTTTATCACTTTCCCACGAACAATTTGTCTGAAGGAATTCATGTCTTTGAACTTTATTAAAATGCCCTTCGGGCTTGTGAAATGGTACCTTTCCGACCTTCGGATTTTTAAAGTGTCCCTATGAAATTTTGACAATGAACTTTTTCGAAGGGAAAGAGCCCTTCGGAACTACTCAAAAAGACCCTTTAAATTTTTTGAAATGGTCAGTTGCCCTTCAGATTTTGCCATAGTCTCTTTCCAAAAAGATTCTACCCTTCGGATGTCTTGAAATGAATTTTTTCGAAGGGAAAGAGCCCTTTGGAAATTCTAAAACGATCCTTCAGCATTTTTGCAAACGAACTTTTCCAAAGGGAAAGTGACCCTTTGAAAAAATTGAAATGGTCCTTTTCCATTTGAAATGACCTTTGCCTTTAGAAAAATACCTTTGGAAACTTTGCAAAGGATCCCTCAGGATTTCTGGAAAAGTCCTTTTCTCGCGAAAAGAATACCTTTGGAGATTTTGAAAAGGACCTTTTTATTGAAGAGTTACCCTTCGGGAAAATTGTCCTGGGCAATTTTCCCGAAGGAAAAGGTCTTTTCGTTTTGCTTCGAACATTTTGTCCAAAAGAATTCAACACTTAGCCAAAAGGAGTCCCGAAAGAAAAGAACACTTAGTCCACGCAATGTCCGAAAGAAAGAACCAGAAAAGACTTTGTTGAATAAAATATTTTGCACTTAGCTTTTCCAAGGTCTGTATGTTCTTCTGATGGAGTCCGTAGCTTTTCTGATGGAGTTCGTAGATTTTATGATGGAGTCCATAGATTTTAGTATGTGGGCCAGAAATGGCCAACAAGCCCTTTGAGAAGCAAGCCAAGCTAAGGTCTTCAAAAGAATCACGTTGAAAAGGGGGACATGACAACTTCACACATGCAACTACAACTTCTTTGATTGGGTGTCCCTCTACTCAGCAAACTCAAATTCCACACAAGCTTATGCCCCTCTTGTGCAAGGTGAAGAGGCTGAAATTTTTTGTCTGTCCGACCAACTTCTCTACAAGCTTGAGCATCTATGTGTTCCTATTGGTGCTCCTCACTAGCAACTCATCTAGGAAATGCACTACTCCAAGATAGTAAGACACTTCAAGGTGAGAAAAACTTTGTATGCACTCCATCACTTTTTTGGCCTCATCTGCGCAATGACATAGAGGCCATATCAAGTCATGCATTCTCTATTGCATCACCAAGCCAGCAAACATGAAAGTTAGGCTCTACACACCATTGTTGGTTCCATCCAAGCCTTGGGAATCTATTAGCATGGATTTCTTGTCTGGACTATATATGAAAAAACACCAGAATAACTATGTTCATCATTGAGGATATGTTTTTTAAGATGCTGGTCATGATCATGTCCAAGAAAAGCATCAGTGCACTATATAGTGCATCTCTTCTTCAATCATGTTTGGGTTCAATTCGAACTTCCATTGTCCATCGTCTCCAACCACAATCCAAGGTTTGTCAATCAGTTTTAGCATGCCTTGTGGGAGATGTTGGATATTCAATTGGACAGGGCAACAACATTCTATCCTCAGACAAATGGGCAAACAGAAGTGGTCAATCACACACTTGTTTATATGTTGCGCATGTATGACAATGCACATCCATACAATTGGGATGAGAATATACCCTTCATTCAGCATGCCTACAATAGAGCTCATCATAGTTCTACGAGGCATAGTCCATTTTTGATCCGTACCACGGGGCCCAGGACCAAGCATGTGGGGGACAACCGAGTTTTGGTTGTGCAGAGTGAATGGGCAAGGGTAATTCAGAAAGAAACAACTAAACACATTCAATGGAGCAAAAGTCTTACTTGCAAGAAATGTAACTTCTATTCATTAACATAGAATAGGGGAAACTGGTACACTGTGCTATAGTGCATGTTTTACATAATAGATATGCGAATCATGCTATCTATGTTATGACTATGTGGAGCATCGACCTCAAGCTGGTTGTGTATGTTATATACTTATACAAATAGAATACAAGAGCGGTTACAACCGTTGTCAATTACCAAGAAGACGGTTGCGTCGGTTCATCTTCCAAGCTAGATGAATGTTGGTAAAGCCCTTGGAGCACATACCTGATGCAACTCGACACAGATGTGTTGTGGAATCCAAGAAGTTGAAGAGGCGCATGGAATTGTGAGCTACAGAGTGCGTAGAAGTTGGCGAGCTGATGTGGAACCTGTGCATTGTGCGGGCCAAGGAAGAGCACGGGTCTGTGAGCTACAGCACGAAACTGCCAGGTGCACGACGTTGTGAGTTGCGACGCGGAACTGCGAGGTGCACTATACTGTAGATGTGAGGGGTGCAAAAGTCGGCGAGCAAGCACAGGACTTATGCGGCGTGCGGGTCTACGAGTTGTGAAGTGTGTAGTAATGAGTGCATAGTGTAGAGTGCGCAGGGGTCAGTACGCAAAAGTCTATGATATGGCACGGGACTTGTGTGTATGACTTTAAGCAAACTTCGGGCAAGGAATGCGCAAGATTGGGTAAGAGGTGCACAGCCAGTGCAGTAGAGCGAACGAGGAGTAAGCTCAGCTGTGCAGGAACTATGCATGGATCATTTGCCCTTTCTAGAAGAGCAATGGTCTCCATTGCGTCGATGCGCAATTGCGAGAACTACTCTTGAAGTTGTTGTGAAGTGTACCACTTTGTAAGAACTTCTAGATTCTATCCAAAAAATTTACAAATTCTCAGATTTTATAGTGCAGACATTTCGTCAAACGCCTTGCATTTTTGTCCAATAACTGAATTTTTTGAGTGAGTTTGATGTAGTCAGCTTGTTAAGAAGTTTAGACAATGCTTCATACATAATATATATCACCAAAGACAAATATAAAGAAATGACATTATGTCAAACAGTTTGGCAGCCTTGTCCTATAGAAGAAAAATGAATACATTCATACCCAGATTGTTGTTATAAATCAGAAATCACAGAAATCAAAATATATTCAACATATTCCACATACATACCCAAAAAAATGTCAAATCATAGCATGTTGCTCCCTTGTCAAGAGAGGCGCCTAACTCCAATCCACATCCAAAACTTACATAAGCTCATACAAGAAGTTGCAACCCAACAAGGAGCATTATAAGGTAAGAGGCGGCTCTTATTTCTCATGCACCCATAAGTCTTCCCTCCTTTATATACTTGCGCACCCTTGATGACATTTGATAGGAATCGCAATGGTATTATGAGGAGCTGTAGCTGTTATGAGACAGGCTTCGGCCCTTTAGGAATAGCTACGACTATTCAATCTTAAGATTTAACACTTTCTCACATTCACCATAATAAACAAGCACTGGAATATTATAAGGGTTTTTAAACCCTCCAAAGTATGAGCAATATACAATTCTCCAATGATATCTTACAAATTTATATTTGTTTGCAAATTAATAAAATTTTCAAATAAATTCCCCGAAAGCAAATATAAAACCCTTTGTAAATGATTTATCTTTCCACATGCCAAAACTCCAAACTCTGCAACAGTCTGCACACAAATCTGGGAATATCTCTGTAAACCCAAAACCCGCAACTGACAACCAAATACCTGGAACTCTACAAAACAATAACCAATACTGCAAAATCAAAATGGCACGTGTTCAGCACAAAGGCAATCTCTGTATAAAATTGCTCCAATCTTCTGCATTTAGCACAAGTGTGATTTCTATGTGAAATCACCACAACCAACTAGGGTGGATCTTTCACCACCGAAACTAGTAATTTCTTAAGGGTTTCTGTCCTCAAGAAATTAGAAGAAGAATACAGGGTTTTTCTCACAGGGACAATTATCTGAAAACAATATTCAAGCATAGCTTTCAAAATGAGCTCAACTCCTTTTAAAGAATTTTAGGGCAACGAGGAAATAAAATAATAATTTCACTTTTTCTTTAATTTCCTCATAAAAATAATCTTTTGTAATTGCTCACTTTATGTCTCCCTTGCCTAGCATCCAAATTTATGTGAGCATCAAATAATATTTTCTCTCACCTTTCCAATGAGCTATTACACTTATCTTTTTAATGTTCCCAACTTTAGATAACTTAAGCGAATAATTAATTGACTTAAATAATTCACCCAATTTACAAAAAGCCCCAAAATGATGCAAATTGCAAATTTGACCATACCAACATGATCTTGAATGTTTGGGATGATGATTGATGCCAACTGGGTGACTTACTATAAATAGACATGATCTCCAAGAAGTTTGGATAACACCCTAAGAGTCTGAAAAACACTTTTGAAAGTGTCATAGCGATCCTTAACACCAACTGAGCTCAATGCTACAAATAAAAACCCATAAATATTGAACCTACATCCTCCAAGAAGTTTGGAGTTCTCCCCAACACACCTAGAAGCTTACGGAAAAACTCAGAAACTGGCGAAAAGTTCATGAAACAATATTGCATAAAAATGGGGACATTACACACTTGGCTTGATCAGCATATTGCCCAACCTTGACCACTCAGAAAAGTTGATGTGTGCCATGTTGGGTGCGTGTTTCTGTTACTTCGACAATTTGGTCCTTCGCTATGGGACACAAGTGTTCAGGATCCAAATCAGAAGGATGTTGTGTCACTATTGACTCAAGAAGTGGCAGAGTGTAAGGCTTGAGAAGATCCATGTTGAAGACTGGGTACATGCCCCCAAGTACTGGGGCAGATAAAAAATGAAGGCGTTCTCAACAGCGACGCAAAATGGTGTAAAGACCATAGCATAGAGGCTTGATCTTCCAGTGTCAACCTTTGAAGCACTCCTTTTGAAGTTGCAACCAAAAATTATCACCAACTCAAAATGCATGAGGTGTGCGATGTGCATCATGGCGCTCCTTGCACTTAGCTTGAGTGCAAGAAAGAATCTGCTGAAGTTGTTGGTGAACAGAGTGGATGTGGTCCAGAAACTTCTCAACTTTGTCCGCTTCCCATTCCTGTGCATGCGATTCATTTCCTGATGGTGTGAGGTCGGACATGTCTAGAAGTGCCAAAGGTTGAAACCCAAGACATGTCTGGAATGGACTGCGGCCAGTAGAGCTATGAGAAGCCCTGTTGTGGGTGTGTTGAATGTACAAGAGATTGTCATACCAAGTGCGAGCATGTGTGCAATTGTACATTTGCAGAAGATGAACAAGTGTACGATTGAGCACTTCAGTTTGCCCATCTGTCTGAGGATGAAAAGTCAACCAATCCAGTTGCGTACCCATCAATTCCCACAATGCTGGCCAAAAATGACTCACAAGCACAGATCGCGATCGGAGACAATGGATGTTGGTAACCCAAAATGAACCCAAACATGGTTGAAGAATGCGTGCGCAGTGCCAGATGCATCAATGTCTTTTCTACATGCGACCATAATGGCCATCTTGGAAAACCGATCCACTACAATGAACACATCATGTTGTCATCTTGTCACAGGCAATCTAGTCATGAAATCCATACTGATAGATTCCCATGGTCTGGATGGAACCGGTAAGGGTGTGTAAAGTCCCAGCTTCCTATTCACAAGCTTGGCGATGTAACAAGGAATGCAAGACTTGATGTGGTGCTCCACGTCTGTACGCATGTGCGGCTAGTAGAAGTGCGACTGTAATGCAGCTAGAGCCTTTGTCACATCAAAGTGTCCCGAGGTCTTGCATAGTGTGCCTCCTAGGTGAGTCGTTAGCAAGTTGTGCCAAAGGGAACACAAAGATGTCCGAGCTTGTAGAGGAGTTGGTCAAACAAGTAGAACTCTTGAACTTGTGTACCTTGCACGAGGCTGGTGTAAGTTGTTGCGAAGTCCTAGTCAGCTGAGTAGAGAGGAATCCAGTCTTCAAAATTGTGGCACCGTGATGTGCGCATGAATCGACGATCGGCTAAGGCAATTTATTGCCTTGTTGTCCTTCCCTTTCTTGTGCTTGATCACGAGATGGAACTACTGCAGGTAAGTCATCCATTTCATGTGGCACCTATTTTCTCAGCTTGTTATGTGACTGCAGGAACTGAAGTGGTTTATGGTCTGAATGAACAACTGTCTCCTTCTCAAGAATGTAGTGTCACCATTGCTTAATTGCTTGTACAATAGCATACAATTCCTTCTCATAGGTGGAGTACCTTTGTACCATGTTGTTGAACGTCTCAGAGTGGTGTGCGACCGGATGTCCATGTTGCTTGCACCAAGTGCGTAGTCAGACGCATCAGTGTGAATTTTGAAGGTTTGCGTAATGTCGGGCATTGCGAGAATAGGCACTACGTACAGGCATTGTTTGAGTGTCTCAAAAGCGCATTGTTGCACATGTGTCCAGTATAAGTTGGTTTTGGTGTGTGTGAGTTGGTTGAGAGCCAAAGAGATGTGCGAGAAACCAAGGACAAACCTGCAGTAGAAGTTAGCAAGTCCAAGAAAACTCCTCATTTTTGTGAGATTGCACGGAGTGAGCCAATCTTGGATCACTTTGATCTTCTTCGGATCTGCTCTGATGCCGGTGCAATCAATGATGTAGCCTAGGTATTGGATCTGTGTTATGCCAAATGTACACTTTGCTAAGTTGGCTTGCAACTTGTGTTGGCGCAAAGTGTCTAAGACGCATGAGATGTGCTCCTCCCAAGTCTTGTTGATGAAAATGTCATCCATGTAAACGATGAATAAGGAGTTTAGGAATGGCTTGACTAGATCATCCATCAAGCGCATGAAAGTGGTTGGTGCATTAGTGAGGCTGAAAGGCATGACTAACCATTCATACAATGCTTCTTGAGTCTTGAATGTTGTCTTCGAGACGTCTTCAGGATGGACTAGAACCTGTAATGTCCCCACAAATAGAACAATTAGGACAAATTGGGGTTTTCCAACAAACCCTAATGCAAAACTAAAAATAATATGAATGTTGCCCTAAAAACCATCAAATCCTAGCAACAATAGTTGTCCAAATTCCAAGCAATAACACTCTACAATAACCCCAATAATCACTGAATATGCAACTAAAATAAAGTACCTCTTTTTGGGGCAAGATGGAATGGCAATGTTGGCGGAATTTTCTTGTAATAATTTTAATTTTTAAGATCCTGTTACAACTACGTTTTCCCTTCCAATCAGCCTTGAAACCCTTGTAAAAACTCACAATAAATATGCCAAAAATCCCTACAATTTATTAGGGCTTCCAAAGAACAAATTAGGGCTGTCAATAGTCAATTTAGCCCCTCCAAACAAGTCGCCACACTTAGAAAAATAAGAGGAACATATCTGAAATTCAAACCCTTGTTTTATCCCTTCCACAAGGTCTCCAAGTTCCCAAAATCAAATCGTCTCACTTGGAAAAATATTAAAATAATTTTCTAAATATGAACTAAATTATTTTCCTTCAATATTAGAGCCCAAAAGTACTCTAACAACCTATCCAAGTGAATTGTTCCATTAGAGAAAATTATGCAAATAATTTTCTTAATTAATTCCCTTATTTGCAGCCCTCAATAATTTATTATTTGTCTTAATCAACTGAAACTTCAAAAATTCGTATCTTCCAGAATATTGAGAATTTCAATGCAAATGTTAGCTCAAAATGATCACAAAAATAGCAGCTTTCAAACAAAATTAGAATCAAAAAAATTTCTCCATGGAAAGTCCTTCAAAATTAGTTCCAAAATTACAAAAACCTTAGTTACAGCCCTAGATTCTTCCAAAATCATCAAAACTCTTCAAACCAAGGTTGCCCACTTCTTTGACCTGCAAATCATGAATTTCCAGCTCTCAAAAGGGTTTGCAATAATTTCTTGATGAAGGTGGTGTCCAAAAACACCTTTGTAAATCCACTTGTATACAACTATGCAAAATTGAAGCGCAATTACAGCCCTTGAATAGAGTTGTCATATGTGGAAGAGTAGAAGTTTTCGTTTCCAAACTCCTTAGTACACTTGAAGGTTTTCATCCTCAAGTCACTTATTCAAGCTTAATATACTTACACAAGAATTTCAATATCCAAAAATACATAACCTTTGAATGAACATCTCACCTTCTTTTTATATCCATGCCCCAAGTGTGACGCCCAAAATAAAACGGATACTCTATTTTGTTTTAATTATTAAAAGAACCTCCTTATAATTTCACTTTGGGCCTTAAGTGCCCATGACCTTTAAAAAGACCCCTACTTAAGTGAAATTAAATTATTATTACTTTATTTTAAGTATTTAAAAATACTTGTTATTTTAGTAATAATATTATTATAATTTCAAAATAGAGACATTACAATCCTCCCCGCCCAAAATTGCTTGTCCTCAAGCAATTGCAAAAGCCATGGGGTTGTACTCACATTCTTCACGATGCACTCACCAACTAAAATTGCTTCCCACTGAAAAGAAGCTCCAATTTGAATTCCCAGACTTGTTAAATGTGTATCTTGGAGGCTGCCCCCATGAGCTAAAAGTGTCATGACCACCTTCCAAAGACTCCCAATATCCCCAAAGAAATAACACATGACATATTGGTTTGCCTTTGATGTAGTTTCTCATAGTTATCAATGTGCCCTCAAAAGATGTTCCCAAAGCTTGGAAAGAAGTAACAATAATCTCACTTTGAAACATTCTTTGAATGAAAGTAGCACTTAGATGCAATCTCCCTTGAGTGTGTCCCAAAACATGTGGCATGCCATCTCTCTTTGACTTCCCTTTATTACATCCTTCATTCATAGGAAGAACATCAAAATGATCAAATAAAAGCCTCAACCAACTGTTGACCAATTTTGGTCCTACAAGCCAAAATTGGGCACCCCTCTTTCCTTTTCCTTGCAGGGCCTGTTAGCCAGTCTCTGATGAATTCACCCCACTGCAATTTTTGGATTTTCCTCTGAAACAGAGCCGTTTCTATAAAAACCAAGTGTTCTAAATCTTGCAGGTATTTGGGTTGATTTGGAACTCTTTTCAATTCTAGATGTTTAGCAGGGCAAACAATTTACCTCGGGCAAGCCTTTTATCAGCAAAAGGATGGGCCGGTTTCAAAGAAGCAAAAGTCTTTTACAAAATCTCTGAAAGTCAAGTACCCTTGCGGAGGGCAGTCGGGTATCAAACAGGGCCTTTGCATTCTTCTGAAAATCGACTTAGAGGTCAGAAAGCCTTTACGGGAGGCAGAAAATCGACAAAATAGCCCTGTATGAAAGCCCGAAGGGTAACTTTGAGCTCAAGAGGTCCTTGCGGAGGGCAGATGGTCGGATCAAAAGGCCAAGGCAGAAAGCCCGAAAAGGAAGTTTCCTTCGGAGAAAGTGACAAGTCAAAGAATGAATTTCTTCGGACAAATTGTCCAAAGAAAATCCATGAAGAATTCAAGGGATGAATTTCTTCGAACAAAATGTCCGAAGAAATTCACCGAGAAAAGAAATTCAATGAAAGGGGGCTAAAGACACGAATTCTTTCGGACAAAATGTCTGAAGGAATTCATTTGGACATTTTCTCCGAAGAAATTTTGGAAGGCAAAAAACCCGAAGGGTAAGTGCCTTTTCGGAGGACTCTTGGCCATCAAAAAAGACCTTTTCCTTTTTTCCGAAGGGTCACTTTCCCTTCGGAAAAGTTCGTTTGCAAAGAAGCCGAGGAAATTGCTGAAGGATAATGACGGGCCCAAGAAGGTCAACTTCAACATGGTAAACTAGCCGTTGAAGGTTCAGACGTCTGGTGACAGGCCCGCAAACGTCAAATTCAAGGTAGCAAAAGAGCCATTGATTTTCAAATGATGACAGGCCCGTAGATGTCAATTTTATGGTGATAAGATAGCCGTTGATTTTCAAATGTTTGATGATGGGCCCGCGAAAGTCAAATTCAACAAGATGGATTAACTGTTGGGGAAAAGCTAAAGAACATTCCTATCGGACAAAATGTCCAAAAGAATTCTAGACCGCGAGCCAAAGCATTATTAAAAGTGAGTGTCAAGGCGGTGAGAAAAGAAAGAATCTTTGGATACTTTGTCCAAAGGAATTCAAGGCTCGGAAGCCCGAAGGTAAATTCAGCGACCCGCTAAAAAAGGAGCCCATGAGGAGACAAAGAATAGCCTCGAGAGCCCGAATTGCCAGAAAAAGACAAGAAGTAGCAAGGAAAGAGAGAGCAAAATAGTAAATCTAGCACGCGGCTACGCACACATAAGACAACACTTGGAACGTTCCAGAAGACGCATCCAGCAAAGTGCAGGAACAAACTAGATCAATCCAGGTGGCAAAGGAGGCGTCAGCAAGGGAAGTAATTGCTCACAGATGGAATAGTCTCCACCAAACAGCTATCCAAGGGAGCGCGAGCAGTCAATAGAGCGGCCCATTTTTTCCTCATTTAGCATTAATAAGCAGACAATTGCACGAGTTTTCATAAAGAGGGGGCCTTGTCGTTCAAAGAATAGGGCAACCCATGCTTTAATAGGAATGTCTAATGCAGTTTGAGCAGCAAAGTCAATGTCTGTGACATCTACAGCATGTTCCTTTCAGGGCCATTTAAGGAAAGATCACAGCAGCATGAGCAGATTCCTCTTACCAAGGTGTTTAATATAGTATGGGCCACCTGTTCCTTGAAAGGACCAAGAGTCTTTCTCTAAATGCTATATATTGTAACCTCTCAGTTGGAAAATCTATCTCTCACTTGTGTATGATGAAGCCCTGACAATTTTGCCTTTTAATCAAAAGAAGCATGTTTTACCTCCATCTGATCCTTTATACTTCTGAATATGCATGTGTATCGTCATTATGTTTAGTCATTTATCTTAATGCTTTCATAAGTCGACGCTAGCATATCTAGTGTATCCAAGACCTTCTGCAGGTTAACAGGGAGTGCCCAGGTTGGAGCATAGAGGCAGAGGAGTAACCATCTGATAGTGTGCTTCTAGAGCACCTATGGTAGGTTCTTCTTCATTGTATCTCCATTAAGCCCCCTTGTTAAAACACTCATGCAGTCTGGTCTTTTGTTCAAATGTAAGTGTATGTTCGCTCCTTTTGGTGTAAAGTGTTGATAAAAGATGAGTAGATCGAATCATTTTGGTGCATCATTATTTTAGTTAGGTTCTGCTTTTGTAACATCCTTTTCTCTTTTCACCCCCCCATTGTTAGTAGTAGAAGTTAAGGACCTCAAAGGTGCATCAAGGGGAGCTAGCCCTTAATCTAGAGATTCATTCCTCAAATTTGCTACTCACAGCAAGAGGAATGTCTCCATTGTGCCACGGGAAGAAAGAAGCCGAGCCTTCTTTTAAAGGGTGCAATCCACAGCGTCAACACCAACCTACAAGATAGGATTGTACCTCCTCTTCTTTATCAAGCCAAAAGCATCTCTCATCATGAATGTTTTCAGAATACACCACAGGCTAGAATTTATCAAAAAATTCAGATTTTTAACCTTTCACATGCTGTTGTACCTACCATCCCAACTCATAATTTTCTGAGTGATCAAATTTAGAATTCATCCATGCACATATCCTTTCCATCATGAGCTGAAGAAGGCACCAATTTCCCATTTTTTTGTCCTCAATAGGCTGTTGTACATGACCCTCAAACTCATAAGTTTCTGAAACAAAAAAATCATACCTTATACCACTGATTTCAGAATTTTCCCTTAGCTGAAAAATGTCAACAAAATTGAATTTGAAGAGGGTTGAAGGCAGTATATAGAGTGAATCATACTCAATTTTTTTTGTGTCCTTGTGACCAAAAACTCACCTCTTTCCCTGCTGTCCACAACTTGGGCCCTTGCTCAATCCAAAAGGTGTGTCATGTCTTCATCTATACCTCCAAAATTCCGCACATGCCTTCGCTTAGGGGGCTGCCCAAAGTAAATTAAGGACTGCCCTTGCCAATCAACTGATCAAGTGTTCTATACTCCTCTCCTCTCCATGGAACACAAAAATCAGAATTATGCATATTTACCAAAGAGGTAGGAAACTGAATTTCCCTTGGAGCCATTGGTTGTCCATAATCAAAATTTGTAGCCTCTTGCCATGGCCTAAAAATCACACTTGTATCCATCAACCACTTTGCCATCTCAATCAGTTGCCCTTGTTTGGAAATCACCAAATTCTTTGTATTGCTCTTGGCTATAGCAATTGAACTCCCTAATGTTCCTACACATGGAACAAATAATTTGGTAAAAACAATGGCATTTAGTAACGCCTTTTTTATCACCTTATCAATCTCAAGTATCATGAAGTGCATCCCTTCTTGATGCCTTGATTCTTTCTTGCAACTCCCTACCACCTGGATTTCAAAAATTACATTCATGTCCTTCTTGACATGGTTGTGGCAAATTTTTTCCCTCTTCAACCTTCCCCTTATAGTGGCTGGAAATCCACTCATATATGTGCAAACCACTTCCATGATGTTGGGGTGTGAGAGGCACACCTTCTTAGGGTCAATACTCATTTGAAAACAGGAAACTTTGGGGAAAACAAACTGAAAATATGAAAAACAGCAGTCAATGAATTACCAACAGCCCTTGCAATGACCCACGAGTCATAGCACTTGTGACCCACGAGTCATAGCACTTGTCACCTATCACCACCTTCATGATTAGCCAAGTTGTTCCTTTGGTAAGTCCACATAAAACACAATATAGGTGGGCTATATAAGGACTGTAACAGCCATGAATTGTTTGTTCTTCCCTCCAAAACATTGATACATACCTTGCAAAATTTGCACCTTGTGACCTTTCACAACAAGCTTTTACCGCCCCAACATAGAACAATGTATTCCTTCTTATGCCATGGCTCTTGGAGTCTGTTTTTCTATATGGTAATTGAATTACAAATGTTGAAGTTGAATTATTGAAAATAATACATACCTCAACCTTTGCCATTTGTTGTACCTTCCCACCTTGCATTTTTCCTCTAGTCACAACCATTTCATGTAGCATATAACATACAACAAATAAATTGTGATGCTTACCACTTTTGTGGATTGTTTGCATGCCTTTTAACATGCACTCCACCTTGTTTCTTTTCTTGGTATGATCCTCATGACGACCAAAATGTTGTGGGAGGGTTATGCCACACTTTCATGCCATGAAAGTCATTAAATTGCATACCTCTATGTGCTATTCTAGAAATTACAGCTAGCTGGGAATGAGCATTACCATTTGTGGTGTTGATCTTGTTTACCCATTTCTCCTTATCAATGTGCAAAATGGATTTTCCTTGGTTTTTGAAACTATAATATTGGTGTTTAAAGAACTCACCTTCCCTTTTGAACGCCCTTAGGTGTTGTCTAGCTTGGAAGACTATCATCTTTGCCTCCTTTGCCTTTCTTATCCACTCATCACACCTTCCTTGGGTCCTTGGCATGAGGGCACAACTTTCTTCCCCTTGGTTAAGAGTGATTTGCTCATTTTTCTTTGGCATAGAGAATGTCTTCTTGAATGGTACACCTTCCTTGTTGACCTCTGAATTTCCATAGCTTCCTTCATGTGATCCCTCATGAGGGTTTGTCCCACTCTCTTTTCCTTCTTCTTGCAAGATTTGTTCCTTATTACAAGTGACTGCCCCACTTGATCCTCCTTCCATGGTGTACTTCGAGATTACTTCTCTTAGTTCAACCACCTCTTTGTCTTATTCTTGCAACCCTTCTTGTTGTTTATCAAATTTTTGAACACCTTCCTTTGGCTGCTCTTGAATTTATGGTTCTTGTGGTTTAGAAAATTCAGTCATTGGTTGTCCCTTCAATAATTGAAAACCCTTCTTTGGCTGCCCCAAAGATTCTACCTTTTCAAATTGTTTGATGAGCCTTTCACCAAGTTCCTCATGAGTTTTAATGAGGTCATGCCCTTGTGACTTCCATCCTCGAGGCCACCAATCATGGGCAGCTCCTTTCAAGTGTTGTCTAACAAATTTTTAGAGCTTGCTTCTCACCTCTAAGTCTTAATTCAAGGTAGTCAATAACCTTGTTTACCATGCTCTAAGTGAAGTACCTAGATCTCCATAAAAGGTAGGAAGAACAATCTTCCCCAAGTCGTCATGCATAGCTATGTGCCCATGGAGCCCTTTGCCTTGTCTCAAAGCTAGTCATTCTTTGAAGCTCCTTCCCTTTCTATACTGAGGTGCAGGTGTCAAATATTCATCATAATCTTTCATTAGATCCCAACGAACCAAAGGCTGGCCCTCTATTTCAAGGGATTGATCCCCGTTCATATCTTTCATCATTTGAAAGAGTGTAGTCATAGTTCCCATCAATCAATCCTAGGATTGAGTGATCCGTTCCAACCTAGCCCTATCCCTATCACTGTTTCACAAATACCTTTCCATCCCAAAGTTGACTAAGAAATTGGCTCTTACACCACTGTAATGTCCCAAAATGGGACAATTAAGACAAATTGGCGTTTTCCAACAAACCCTAATGCAAAACTGAAAATAATATGAATGTTGCCCTAATAACCATCAAACCCTAGCAACAACAGTTGCTCAAATTTCAAGCAAAAACACTCCACAATAACCCCAATAATTACTAATTATGCAACTACAATAAAGTACCTCTTTTTGTGGCAAGATGGAATGGCGATGTGGCTGAAATTTTCTTGCAATAATTCTAATTTTTAAGATCCTATTACAGCTATGTTTTCCCTTTTAATCAGCCTTGAAACCCTTGCACAAACTCACAATAAATATGCCAAAAATTCCTTCAATTTATAAGGGCTTCCAAAGAACAAATTCACGCTGCCAATAGTCAATTTAACCCCTCCAAACAAGTTGCCACACTTAGAAAAATAGAACGAACAAATCTGAAATTCAAACCCTTGTTTCATCCCTTCTACAAGGTCTCCAAGTTCCCCAAATCAAATCGTCCCACTTGGAAAAATATTAAAATAATTTTCTGAATATAAACTAAATTATTTTCTTCCAATATTAGAGCCCAAAAGTACTCTAACAACCTGCCCAAGTGAACCGCTCCACTAGAGAAAATTATGCAAATAATTTTCTGAATTAATTCCCTTATTTTTAGCCCTCAATAATTTATTATTTGCCTTAATCCACTGAAACTTCAAAAATTTGTATCTTCCGTAATATTGGGAATTTCAATGCAAATGTTAGCTCAAAATGATTATAAAAATAGTAGCTTTCAAACAAAATTGGAATCAAAATTTTCCCTCCATGGGAAGTCTCTCAAAAGTAGTTCCGAAGTTACAAAAAACCTAGTTACAGTCCTAGATTCTTCCAAAATCAACAAAACTCTTCAAACCAAGTTTGCCCACCTCTTTGACCTACAAATCATAAATTTATAGCTCTCTGAAGGGTTTGCAATAATATCCTGATGAAGGTGGGGTCCAAAAACACCTTTGTAGATCCACTTGCATACAACTATGCAAAATTGAAACGCAATTACAGCCCTTGAATAGAATTGTCCTATGTGAAAGAGTGGAGGTTTTCAGCCCCAAACTCCTTGGTACACTTAAAGGTTTTCGTCCTCAAGTCACTTGTTCAACCTTGACATACTTGCACAAAAATTTCAATATCCAAAAATGCATAATAACCTTCGAATGAACATCTCACCTTGCTTTTATAACCATGCCCCAAGGGTGACACCCAAAATAGGAGGAAAACTCTTTTTTTTTTAATATTAAAAGAACCTCCTTATAATTTCACTTTAGGCCTTATGTGCCCATGAGCCTTAAAAAGACCCCAACTTAAATGACAATTATATTATTATTACTTTATTTAAGTATTTAAAAATACTTTTTAATCTAGTAATAATATTATTTTAATTTCAAAATGGGGACATTACAAGAACTTGATGGTAACCTGACTTCAAGTGGATCTTGGTGAAGTATTGTGTGCCTCGGAGTTGGTCGAGAAGGTTGTCAATGCACAACAATGGATACCGATTCTTCACCATGATTTTGTTGAGTGCGCGATAGTCTATGCAAAGTCATCGGGATCCATCCTTCTTGGGAGCAAGGACTTTTGGAGTCCCGCAAAGCGAAGAGCTTGCCTTGATCAAGAAGCTCTTGAATCTGGCGCTAGACTTCATCATTCTCCCAAGCTGATCTATGATAGAGGGGGCTATTCGGAAGAGGGGATCCAGGGACCAAATCAATGCAGTGCTTTACTGTGCAATGTGTTGGAAGGCCTTCAAGTTCTACGAAGACTTCGCTACTTTGCACCAGTAACTTGCTGAGTTGTGACGATATGCGAGTGTTGCGCGTTGCTGGGGTGTGCTTCGATTTTGAACGCTTAGGTGTATCAGGGCGAACCATGAGTAACACAAACTTCTGTGCATGCGAGACAAGCTTGCGACATTGCTTGGCAGAGACCAAGGTGACTTTGGTCGTGGGTGCTGACTCAAAAAGATTATAGAAGCAATCTTGCATGCGAATAGTTCAACGTTGTGGATTGGCTTGATATGTAGCTTCACGGTCATACAAGTACGGTCTCCCCAGTAAGATGTCACAAACCTCCAGAGGTGCAATGTCACAAGTGACGTCCTCTATAGGCTTGACTTTATACTGAAAAGTTCATTGTCGTCGGACCTGTATATCTTTCCCCTACTAGAGCCGCCCTAAAGAGTATGGCTTTGGATGCGCAACAGTGGTAATACCAAGCCACTGAGTTGTGGATTGCGCGATGATGTTCTTTTGGCTGCCACTACCAATGATGACGTGGAGAGGCTGACCCTTCACCCAAAACTTGGTTTGGAAGAGATGTTCATGCTCTTCAGAGATGTCAATCGCAGTGGTGTTGGTGCTTAGACAAGAGGAATCTGGATTAGTGTCGTCCATCAATGTGGGTCCTGATGCAGATTGTGCAAGCAAGAATTGTTGCGTGTGACATTCTAAATCGTCGTGAGTGGATGAGCGATGGAGATGGCATCACTTATCATCGGACTTCTTGCCTTTGTCTGAAGCAGAAAGCACTGGAGCCTTCAAGGGTTGAGCAGTCTTTTGGGGCTGCTCTCCTTTGCGAGAAGCATGTCGTTGCTTCTGCACAGAAGAGTGCAATGTGTTGTGCGAAGGTTGAGTCTTGCGCGTTGTGTTGGATGAAGAGGTGACACGCTGCTTCATCTTTGACTTGGCTTCGATCTTTGCAGCACTACGATATGCTTACCCCAAAGTGTCAGAAGTCAAGAACTCCATCTTCACGTGGATATAAGGTGAGAGTCCGCTAATGTACTTCAGCACTTATGTTGTTCGCTCAAGTTCTCATGTAGGCACATAGAGTCATGGAAAATGTTGGTGTAGTCTTCCAAGGACTGATCTTTGCACTGGCACAATTGTTGGAACTTGATGTATTCATCTTCAAAGTGGTGCTGAGGGTAGTATTCCTCCTTCAGTATGTCAACAAAAGTCTTCCAAGATTCAATTGAAACACACTCTTGCACGCGCTGTGCATTGAAGCTCTCCCACCAATGAACAACCAGTATGGACATCTTCAACACTGTGAACGTGATTTTTTCAGCATCAATGAAAGAATTGAATGAGAAGTATGCCTCGAGTTGTCAAATCTAGGCATCCAATGCTTTGGCGTCGATCTTGCCTTCAAACAAAGGGATGTCGAGATTGACTTGAACCTTGAAGGGGGTTTGTTGATGAAACCGTTGGTAAGCAAACTGTGGAGGTGTGGCAGAAGGCGTTGAGTTGAGTTGTACCATCAATTCGCAAAAGTGGCCAAAAAGTTCGATGTGTTGTGCCTCTAGTGCGTCGGCAATGAGCTTTCATACCTCAGGGGCTACCTCAAGTTGCTTCTGGGCATCATCCATCTTACTTTTGCTATGACATTCTTCTGGATACTCTAAAATAGAACCGATTGACAAACCTTCCTTCTCGAGTTGCGATCGTGTGTTTATAGGCATAGAAAGGAGTAGAGCTTTTCAACTCTAATACCAATGATCCACACCACAGGGCTCAGGACCAAGCATGCAGGGGAAAACCAAGTTTTGGTTGTGTAGAGTGAATGGGCAAAGCTAATTCAGAAAAAACAACTACACACATTCAATGGAGCAAAAGTCTTACTTGCAAGGAATGCAACTTCTATTCATTAACAGAGAATAGGGAAAACTAGTACAATGTGTTACAATGCATGTTTTACAGAGTAGATACATGAAGCATACTATCTATGTTATGACTATGTGGAGCATCGACCTTAGGCCGGTTGTGTATGTTACATATTTATATGTAATATTCATAATCAAAATATTATACTAACATTTGGAATCCTTATAAATCCGTTTAAGATAAATATAGATTTTATACTTGAAATAATAATTTAGTAAATAAAATGAAATTACATTTAGAGTTTTCAGATCTCAAATAATATAATGTGAATCCTTAAGGGGTTTTGTCCTTGAGTTATCATGATAACAAGGGTTTTCGTCCTTGAAATCAAACTACACAATTAAGGGGTTTTGTCCTTAAGAGAATTGTAAAGCATGATGCTTGTACAAGGTTATATATTTGAATACATGACTGAAAGATCCCCTTCCTACCAATTGCTGGTTATTAATACCCTCCAAATGTTCTTTTCCAAGGGGTGTGGCTTCCCAAGGTGTGGCATCCCTTGATACTTCCCAAGGACGACTTGACTAGATGGCTATTTCTTCATTGTGGCACTCCATGCATGCGGGATGACTTCCTTATTGGCAATTTTCTTGCTGGTGTTTGAGGATATTACAGACCTCCCTTCCTCAAATTGTTTGTCCTTGAGCAATTGTAAATTGAGATGTTCAAGAATTAATGCTCCTTCCCAAGTGGCATCTTCTATTGGAAAATTCTTCCGAGGAACGAAACATGCTTTGATACTTTTATTTCTTAACTTCTCATGGATTCTGGGGTGGCGGTAAGGTGTGATTATTACCGGCTTGGTAACGGTTTCTAACTCAACGATATGCTGAAACCTTCTGTTTGGTGGCAACCCATATGGGATATTCTCCAAAACCTTAGCATGTTTATCAATTATGGGCTGATGTCTTCATGGTGTATCTATTGTTATGATTTTGTAGAGCTCACAAAACATTGTGCTGCCCATGATACTTGGCCTTTCCTGAATGTCTTTTCCATCCTCTTGGTTGTAATCACTTGGGGGGCTCCATTAACCATACCCTAAAGAACCACTACTTTCCCATCTACTTTAAATTTTAATTCCATGGTTTGATAGTTTTGGGTAAATTCCCCCAAAGAATGTAGCCGTTGAACAACTAGTACCAAATCTGTTTCACCAATGCCTACTACATAAAAATCATCGTTTCTTTGATGTCTCCCCAATGTGAGACAAAGTATTGAAATTCTTTGAGTGCATGGAATGGTATAACCATCAGCAACTATTACCTTAAAACCGTGAAATTCTTTTGTTTTTAAACCCAATTTTGTTACTAGTCCCTCATCAATGAAATTGTGGGTGCCGCACTATCTATCAATGCGGTGATTTTCTGTCCTTGTAGATTCCCCCTTACTCTAAAGGGATGGTATCTTGGAGCCTCTGATAAAGTCACAAGGGTACTCTCCAATGTCTTTTCCCCTCTTGGTTCATGAACTATTTCTTCAGCTTCAACTTTTTCATCGAGTTCATCATCTGACACAACTTCGATGTAATGGACTTGCCCCTTTCCCAAGCAATGGTGACTTGGTACCCAAGGTTCCTTATAAGTGAAACATAAGTTTTTCCTCCTTAGCTCATTCTTGTTTCTGTCTCCTTACCTAATTTGGGCGGATTTCTTGGTTGGAATCCTCCTAATTGAAATGGTCTTTTGTAAATTCGCCATATAGTGTTGTCCCTTGCTGTCCTAAAAGCATGGTCCGTGGCTGTCCACCATTGGCTATTCTTGGTTGTATAAATGGCACAATTTTCTTTTTTAGTGTTGATGTCTCCAAATGCAATGCCTTTTTTATAGCTTCTTGGAGGGAAGAAGGATTACAGGTTTTGACTAAACCCTTGGGTGGTTCAATCAATCCTTCCATGAACAATGCTACAAGCCTCTTTTCAGTAATGTCCAAAACCGTCACGACGAGCCTCTGAAATTAAGCCACATAGTCTTCCACATTGCTACTTTGTTATAATAGTGCCAATTCCCGAAAATTAATTTCGCGGTCAATTCTATCGAATCTTTCAATCAAACTCCTGATAAATTTGTCATATGATTTAATAAGATCATGCCCATGTGTAATCCACCCGTGATACCACCATTCATGAGTTGTTCCTTCAAGATAAAGGGTTGCGAATTTGACCGCTTCTTCCATCATAGGTCAGAGAGATAAGTAGATATCCAATTTTTGTATCTATGCTCAAGCTATGCATTTGTTAGAGCCACCAAAAGTAGTCAAAGTCAATTTACCCAACGCGTGTTGAAAATCTCTTAAGAGTATTTTGGGATCTATACTCCGTTCTGGTACCATTTCAATTTCATTTCATTACCATGCAATTTGTGAGTGGTATTTCTCTCCGTGTTTCATCTGAAAGGGCTCAATATTCTTCAAAACTATATGCAATGTCCTCTCCGAATGAAGTTTGGGTTTCTTCTTCCATAATCGATTCTTCTCTTGAAATAAATTAAGGCTGGAAAGGTCTATTTGAAGAACTCATGGTTGTTTTTTGAGATTTGATTATTGCTAGTATTAGAATAGCTATTTTCACCATTTTGATATCTATGATTTGTCATAGATTGCATTGCGAGAGCTAACTAAGTCATTGTATTAGCCAATTGTTCCTGTCTTTGACTAAGCCTATCAATCCGTTCATCATCTCGGTTCTTCTCTCCCATATTTGCCCTTTATTCTCCCTTTTCGGTTTCTTCCCTTTGTTGATCAGAAACCTTATTTTTATTTATCAAATAATAGCGGATCTCTTTATCATCACCTTGCATGAAGTTTCCCCCATAGGTTGGCAACGCAAAAACTCTAATACCACTTAAATATCCAT
This sequence comes from Torreya grandis, assembly GCA_037957365.1. NCBI lineage: Eukaryota > Viridiplantae > Streptophyta > Pinopsida > Cupressales > Taxaceae > Torreya > Torreya grandis. The sequence goes on from JARHVA010002820.1 coordinate 1,475,323, forward strand.
AATCGGAATATTATACTAACATTTGGAATTCTCAGAAATTCGTTTAAGATAAATATATATTTTATACTTGAAATAATAATATGAAATTGCATTCAGAGTTTTCAGATCTCAAATAATATAATGTGAATCCTCAAGGGGTTTCATCCTTGAGTTATTGTGATGACAAGAGTTTTCGTCCTTGAAATTGGGTTACACAATTAAGGGGTTTCGTCCTTAAGAGCAATTGTAAAGCATGATGCTTGTACAAGGTTATATATTTGAATACATGATTGAATGATCCCCTGGCTACTAGTTGTTGATTATTAATACACTCAAAATGTCCTTTCCGAAAGGGTGTGTCTTCCCAAGGGGTGGCGTCCTTGGATACTTCCCAAGGACAACTTGACTATATAGCTATTTTTTCATAGTGGCGCTCCATGCAAGTGGGATGACTTCCTTATTGGCGATTTCCTTGCTGGTGTTTGATGACATTACATTATACAAATAGAATACAAGAGTTGTTACAACCGCTATCAGTTACCAAGAAGACAGTTGCGTCGGTTCATCTTCTAGATTCGATGACAATTGGTAAACCCCTTGGAGCACATGGCCGATGCAGGTCAACATATGGATGTGTTGTGGAATCTAAGAAGTCGGAGAGGCGCACGAAACTCTGAGCTACAGAGTGCGTAGCAGTTGGCGAGCTGGGACGGAACTTATGCACTGTGAGGGCCAATGAGGTGCATGATTTTGCGACCTATGACGCAATACTGCCAGGCGCGTGAGGCTATGAGTTGCGGCGAGAAACTACGACGTGCACTATACTGTAGGTGTGAGGGGCATAGAAGTTGGCGAGCAAGCGCGGGACTTATGCGGCGTGTAAGTCTGCGAGTTGTGAAGTGCGCAGTAATGAGTGTGTAGTGTGGAGTGCGCATGGGTCATTTGTAATGTCCCCTTCTAGCTAGACATTGTACTTTCGGCATGATTAGCCTATCAATGGCCCTCGTAGGCTAATACGGCATGGTTAGAGGCTCTTCTCCGCAGTTACCCAAATGGCAGTTGGTTTCTTTAGGGAAGTTACGACATATTCTGGAGGTTTTCTAATGATTTATTAGAATGTTTCTAATTTTAGAAACCTCATGTTACAAAATGATGTTATATTTGTACTTTATGTTATAATTCAATATTTTATATTAAATTGCAAATATAATATATTAAAAGGGAAAAATAATAATAAAATATTATGATGTTTCTAGAAGCTTCCCAAATGAAGGAAAGTAAAAAAAAAAGTATAAAGGGAGGTGTGGGCTGCCATTATGGATCATCCTGATTTGATGTTGTCTTTGTTGTGGTATGCTTGTGGAGCTTAGAGTTTTCTACAGTAAATCAATTTGTCTTTGGGAATGATAACTCCCATTGATAGCATAACTGATGGAGTGAAATATCTCTTGAAGGGTGCATTTTGGAGGTGATATTTCAGTCATCTCAATTGGAGCAAAATTTGTGGCCTTTGGCCAATATTGGAGAAATCAATTTGGTGAATTTGTGGAGGTTGCATAGCTATCTTTTGGTGTTGGTTTCTATATAGTTTGGCATCGATCTTCCTTGGTTATGAGGGCAGATTGCATTGTATAGAAATCTAATATAAAAATCAGATATTTAAAGTCAAGGAAGGATGCCATTAGGAGGGACGTTTTTGCTTGTGAGGGTTCCAATTTGCATTGATTCTTTGCTTGGCTTGGTGCGCCCACTTCCTTGAAACCCGGAGATGATATTAGATGCTTGAGACAACGCATATTCATTGCATATTATTTTAAAATTGAGATTAGACTAGAACAAGGGCGGTTGGCTTGGAAAATTCGATTTGGCTTGGGAGATCATCCTTTCACTTGGAAATTGCTTGCTCCTTCATCTATTCTCAAGGGCGCCTCAATCCAACCAAGTTTCATTGCATACAATTCATCCTTTAGTATAGTTTATATTTGCAGTTGTAGGTGTGCATCTTTCATACCATCATACCATATAATTGTAATTCTTGTTTATGCCAAGAGTCTTGGCTAGTCTAGTGCAGCATTGTATCAAATCATCAATACAAATAAGAATCACAAGTTGCTGGTCATTTAACGTTATCTTTTGAGCATTTGAATTGAGATAGTAGGTTGCATGCCAACTATTCGACTAAATGTCCATTGGCTGTAGGTGATTAGTTTGCTTTGTGAATTCATCTAAATGCATAGAAAAGAACAAAAAAAGAAGGCATTCTTGCATCTAGAACTTAGCATTGTCATTCTTGCATTGTTCTATAAACACTTGAAGCTTTAATCCATCGTCATTCAAACAAATCATCAAACTGTGACAAAAACTAGCAAGAAGAACTTTGCTTACAAAGTGTTTGAAAAAATTACAAGGCAGCAAATTGAGACAATTAAGGGCAGATTGGGCAAGGATGGTTATAGTGGTATCAGAGTCCTGACCCTGCCATCCTGGAGGGTTAAAATATCACATGAGAGGTCATCACAGGTACTTTACCTGCTGAAGAGCAAAACAGGAAGGGAATTGGCAAGAAGAAAATCACTTTACAGAGGTACCTTTGGCTGAAATGGGTGACAGAGCAGACGTGAGTCCACACAAAGATGAGAGAAGAGACAATGATAGAAATGGTGACAGAGAAGTGAGAGACACTCTGAGAGATTTACGAGTTGGTCAGCAGCAGGTAGTTGGGGCCATACAGCAGTTGGCAAATACTTTGCAGCAGTTGAATTTACCTATAAGATAGCCTCAAGTCCAGGAAGATGATAGGAGTGTCGCTGGGTCCCGAAGAGTGCAGGGGGCACCCTCCTGCACTGCAGATAGGCCTACTCGGCCCACATTCCTGAGAAATGAACTAGTTGAGAAGAATATTGAAGAGGTTGAGAATCCAGCCTATGCTAACGCATACATGGCTGCCCATGATGAATGGCAGCAATTGACACCTGAAGCACAAGAGCTTATGCATTTCGATCGGTTTGTACAGTCAAGGATGGAGTACTATAGGTCTCAGCAAGAGAGAAGACCTAGGAATCAAAATAAGGAACTCAAGCACGCTACTAATAAGCTTACATTACCCATGTTTGATGGCAGTGACAAGACTACGACACAATCATGGATTCATAAGTTGGATACCTTCTTGGCTCTTCGACCCATGACAGAAGAGGAAGCTATCAAATATGCCACTTTGCATCTGGAGAGAGCAGCACACGAACGGTGGTATCATGGACTAGTTACATTGCAACACAGTCAGATCACATCTTACCAGGAGTTTGTGGATAGACTGATTGAGCGTTTCGATAGGAAGGATCCAGAATCATACTTCAGGGATTTGGCCTAGCTCAAGCAAGTTGGTAGTTGGAAAGCTATATTGGAGACTTCCAGAAACTATCAGTAATGGTGCCCAACATCTCAGAGAGACGATTGGTGGTGTTATTCATTGAGGGGTTATTGGAGCCTATGCGAGGATGGATTAAAGCATTTGATCCTCCCACACTTCAGGAGGCAATGAAGAAGGCTAGGAGCACGGAACTTGCAACCCCGCAAAGCAAGTACTCATCAAAGGGATCTTCTTCATATCGAGATAATAAGTCTTTCTCTAAAAAGAATTTAAGGGCAAATCATTAGCACCTCTAGATAGGGATACACTTAATGATTTGCGAAAAAAGAAGTTATGTTTCTACTGCAAGGGGCCCTATGATGCAAACCATGATTGTCCCTTAACACCTAAAGGAAAAGCTAATAGAGTGATGTGGGCATATTATGAGGACTCTGAGTCGGAGAAATCAGATCAGCAATCTGACACTGAGGATTTAGGTACGGAGCATGAGGAAGATAAGCATGAAAGTGAAGGAGAGCATGAAGGGGCAGCGAGGCAATGTGATGCGCACATCACTAGCATCCAGCAGGAGGGAGCATTTAGAATGCGTGGAGTTCTAGCAAGGCAAAATATTATCACTCTTCTTTACATAGGGGCAACTCATAATTTTATTGATGCCCAATTGGTTGAGGCATGGAATCACGACAGAGGAATTTGAGGAAAAATGTGTTAAGGTGGTAGATGGTTATACCCTCAAGTGCGAAATGAGGATATCAGATTTGCCTATGCGTTTGAACAACTATGAGTTCAAGACCGAATTCTATGTGGTGAATATGGGTGATACAGATATGGTACTTGGCATGAGATTGTTACATGACATAGGGAAATTCACCCTGGATCTCAGAGAGATGGAAATGACATTGCAGGCAGATGGAAAAACTCATGTCCTCAAGGCTATTCGAGATTCCAGTTTCAAGATGATTTCTTTTAGGAGGATGGAAAGACTTATGAGCCATGACATAGTTAAGTGGGCAGCGGAGTGCGTTTTGATGCCTGCACAACGTGAGCAGCAGAAGCCAGTTTACCATCCAGACATTCAGGAGTTAAGAATTAAACACACTCAGGTTTTCAGTGATATTCCACTAGACAGAGGGATTGAGCATATCACTGAGTTGGAGTAGGGCACTAAGCCCGTGATAGTCACCCCAAGAGGCTGGAGGATGAAATAGAGAAAACTATTAAGGAGTTGCTCGCCATGGGACACATTAGACCAAGTAAGTCACCTTTTGCATCATCAGTAGTCTTGGTCAAGAAAAAGGATGGTACATTCCGGATGTGTACTGATTATAGACACCTAAATAAAAGAACAATCAAGAACTGTTACCCCATCCCTAGAATTGATGAGTTGATAGATGAGTTACATGGTGCCTGCTACTTCTCCAAAATTGACTTGAGGTCGGGGTATCATCAGATTCATGTCAAGGAGTAGGACATAGAGAAGACCGCTTTCAGGTGCCATTGTGGACATTTCGAGTTCGTAGTTATGCCAATTGGGCTAATCAATGCTCAGGCGACATTTCAGTCTACGATGAACAGAGTCTTCCATTCGCAGTTAAGGAGGTATGTGTTGGTTTCTATCTTGGTATATAGCAGAACATGGAAGCATCACATTGCACATCTTGATGCGGTTTTGGGTATTCTTGGAGGTGAATCCTTGTATGCCAAGGAATCCAAGTGTGACTTGGGAATGACATAATTATTGTATCTTGGGCACATCATCAATGCTAAGGGGGTACGTATGGACCCAGAGAAGATCAAGGCGATTGTTAAATGGCCTACTCCAGAGAACCTTACTCAGTTTAGAGTATTTTTGGGATTGTGTGGTTTCTATTGCAGGTTTGTTAATGGATATTCACGGCATGCGGCACCACTCACCGATTTGACGAAGAAAGGGGCATTTGTTTGGACCCCTGAGGCACAGGATTGTTTAGAGATGTTCAAACTAATTATGACTTCTTGCCCAGTTCTTGCATTGCCGGATTTATCCAAACCTTTTGAGCTATAGTGTGATGCATCCGGTGAGGGGATAGGTGCAGTCCTTATGCAGGACAAACATCCGATTGCTTTTGAGAGCCGGAAGCTTCGCGGTCTAGAGAGATGGTACAGCATATATGACAAGGAGATGTTGCCCATCATGCATGCATTGGCCAAATTCAGGCAGTATTTGGTAGGCAGCAAGTTTGTGGTGAAAACAGAGCATAACAGTTTGAGGCATTTCTTTGGACAGAGAGATCTTAATGATTGGCAGCAGAAATGGGTCAGCACGCTGCAACCATATGATTTTGACATCTCATTTGTCAAAGGGACACAGAATGTGGTTCCTTTATCTTGACGTTCACACATTAGTTCTATGACTAGGATAGCAGATGATTGGTGACACTTGATAGTGGCAGAGTATGCCAAGGACAGTTGGGCTGCAGGTATTGTTGAGGGGTCAGTACAGAATGCCAAATATACAGTTGTAAATGATTTAAGCATTTACAAAGGATCTATTTGACCCCAGGATCGGAGATGAACATTATTTTGAAGACCTTTCATGATACACCAATGGTAGGTCATCCCGGGTATTTCAAGACTTATAGGCAGATTCGGGAGAGGTTCACTTGGAAGGGCCTCAAATCAGATGTTCTACGATATGTCAGAGAGTGTCCTATTTGTCAGCAAAATAAACAGGAACACACATATCCAGCAAGTTTACTTCAGCGACTTTCGATTCCTGATAGGAAGTTGGAATGCTTATCTATGGATTTCATTACTGGATTACCCAGAGCTTAGGGACGGGATTGCATATATGTGGTTGTGGATCATTTGACTAAATATGCTCACTTCCTTCCGATCTCAACTACTTACTCAGCTACGCATGTGGTAGAATTGTTCTTCCATGAGGTATTTAGGTTGCATGGGTTACCTCAGAGCATAGTCAGTGACAGAGACAGCCGGTTTATGAGTCATTTTTGGTAGGAGCTATTCAGGTTGTGTGGGACAGAACTCATTCCAAGTACTAGTTATCACCCGCAGACCGATGGGCAGACGGAGATTGTGAATAAATGGGTGGAAGGCTACTTCAAGAACTACATAGCAGGGCAGCAGAAGGGTTGGGTTAAGTGGTTATATTTATGTGAGTATTGTTACAATACCGCTTACCATCTCTCCATTCAGATGACACCATTCATGGCGTTGTATGAGTATGATGCGTCGAGCTTTCTGTACTTGTTGTTTGGAGATAGTCGAGTGCCTAGTGCTGGTGATCTATTGCAGGAGAACCTAGACATTATGAGAGCATTGCGAAAAAACATACAGAAGGCCCATAACCAACACAAGCAATATGCAAATCAGAAGCGAGTTGAACGCTCGTTTGAGGTTGGTGAACATACATAGACAGTCTTCTCTTAAGAAAAGCGAAGCCAAGAAGCTTAAGCCACAATACTATGGGCCATTTAAGATTATCAGGAGAGTGGGCGGGTGGCCTATGAGTTGGAGTTGCCAGCGGATAGCAAAGTACACAATGTCTTCCATGTGTCACTCCTCAAGAAGGCGTTAGGACATCGTGTGGTTCCTTCCATGACTTTGCCACCCCTGGATGATGAGGGGAAATTGATACTAGTGCCCGAGGCCATCTTGGATGTTCGAGAGAAGACTTTGTGGAGACGGGTCATCAGGGAATACTTAATTAAACGGAGGGACTTGCCAGTTGAGGATGCTACTTGGGAGAGTGAGGAGATTCTACAGCATGCAGATTTGAGATTGCTTGGGGACAAGCAATTTCAGGAGGGACGGACTGTAATGTCCCCTTCTAGCTAGACATTGTACTTTCGGCATGATTAGCCTATCAGTGGCCCTCGTAGGCTAATACGACATGGTTAGAGGGTCTTCTCTGCAGTTACCCAAATGACAATTGGTTTCTTTGGGGAAGTTACGACATATTCTGGAGGTTTTCTAATGATTTATTAGAATGTTTCTATTTTAAGAAACCTCATGTTACAAAATGATGTTATATTTGTACTTTATATTATAATTCATTATTTTATATTAAAGTGGAAATATAATATATTAAAAGGGAAAAATAATAATAAAATATTATGATGTTTCTAGAAGCTTCCCAAATGAAGGAAAGGAAAAAAAAAAGTATAAAGGAAGGTGTGGGCTGCCATTATGGATCATCTCGATTTGATGTTGTCTTTGTTGTGGTATGCTTGTGGAGCTTAGAGTTTTCTGAAGTGAATCAATTTGTCTTTGGGAACGATAACTCCTATTGATAGCATAACTGAGGGAGTGAAATATCTCTTGAAGGGTTGCATTTTGGAGGTGATATTTTAGTCATCTCAATTAGAGCAAAATTTGTGGCCATTGACCAGTTTTGGAGAAATCGATTTGGTGAATTTATGGAAGTTGCATAGCTATCTTTTGGTGTTGGTTTCTATATAGCTTGGCATCGGTCTTCCTTGGTTAAGAGCGCATATTGCATTGTAGAGAAATCTGATATAAAAATCAGATATTTATAGTCAAGAAAGAACACCATTAGGAGGGACGTTTTTGCTTGTGGGGGTTCCAATTTGCATCGATTCTTTGCTTGGCTTGGTGTGCCCACTTCCTTGGAGCCCGGAGATGATATTAGATGCTTGAGACAATGCATATTCATTGCATATTATTTTAAATTTGAGATCAGACCAGAACAAGGGCGGCTGGCTTGGAAAATTCGATTTGGCTTGGGAGATCATCCTTTCACTTGGAAATTGCTTGCTCCTTCATCTATTCTCAAGGGCGCCTCAATCCTACTAGGGTTCATTGCATACAATTCATCCTTTAGTATAGCTTATAGCTGCAGATGTAGGTGTGCATTCTTCATACCAGCATACCATATAATTGTAATTCTTGTTTATGCCAAGAGTCTTGGCTAGTCTAGTGGAGCATTGTATCAAATCATCAATACAAATAAAAATCACAAGTTGCTGGTCAATTATAGTTATCTTTTGAGCATTTGAATTGAGATAGTAGGTTGTATGCCAACTGTTCAACTAAATGTCCATTGGCTGTAGGTGATTAGTTTGCTTTGTGAATTCATCTAATTGCATAGAAAAGAACAAAAAAAGAAGTCATTCTTGCATCTAGAACTTAGCATTGTCATTCTTGCATTGTTCTATAAACATTTGAAGCTTTAATGCATCGTCATTCAAACAAATCATCAAGCTATGACAAAAACCAGCAAGAAGCACTTTGCATACAAAGTGCTTGAAAAAATTACAAGGCAGCAAATTGAGACAATTAAGGGTAGATTGGGCAAGGATTGTTACATCAGTGCACAAAACTCTGTGATATGGTGCAAGACTTGTGCGTATGACGTTGAGCAAACTTCAGGGAAGGAGTGCACAAGATTAGGTGAGAGGTGTGCAGTTGGCACAATAGAATGAACAAGGAGTAAGCTTGGCTACGCGAGAACTACGCACGGATCATTTCCATAGATGTATTGGGTTTCGGCCCACCATCCCTTGCCATCGCATATCATGTGAAAAACACTCAAACATGTGCACAAGAGAAGGAAGTGGACAAGGATGAAGCATTTTAGCACATCCAACAAATATACCAGCAAATTTAGTAGATTATGTCATGCCAACAATTGAAGTACAAAGAGCACCAAAATATGCATTGCACATGTCATGATTTTAAGGTGGATGATAAGATTTGGTTGCATCTTTAGAAAGAACACTTCAAAGGACTGAATCGGAAGATCAAGCCTCTGCAATATGGTCCTTACACCATATTACACGCAACTAGAGAGAATTTTTTTGTCCTTGATCTACCACCATACTTGGGCCTTCATCTAGTATTCAATGTGGAACTTCTTAAGCCATATTTTCGACCTTTGCTTGAGCCAACAACTCAGTATCCTTCAAACTTGGATCCTAGGTATTTGTAGACATCACCAAGAGATCAAATTGTTGAGAGTACAAACAAACACATCCACTATGGCACACATTAGTTGTCCAGAGTGGTCAAATCTAGACAATACACCTATTATGCTAAGTGGTAGAACCTTCAGCAACTAAAGGTTCTGCAACAAACCAAAAATGTGATGGGGCCCATCACTTTTGAAGAAAGGACAAATGATCTGAGCCAAGATGCGATGGTCCACAATTTGGTTGAATAGGAAAACATGTGCACATCGGCACTAGAGAACATAACAATAGTGTCAAACCATATGGCACCAAACTCCATCATCATCAACTTGATAGATTGGCGCTCCCTCATTCAGCTCCTCAATTGATCCTCTACTCGATGGCACCATCCCATGGCACATAGGTCTTCTACACGTAGGCCTAGCGCCAACCTTCATGCTAGATGGCACCACCCTAATCAATGCTCCCATGGTCAACACCACATCAACAAACCAACTTGCACAACACACACATAGAAGATGAATTGACACATCAAAAGGAAGGCAAACAGTTGACCATTACAAAATCTAAACCATTTTTTAATTGCCTTTCTTGTATTGTATACATACATCCATTCAACCCCTAAGGCCAACAGGTAAATACACGTGCAAATTTCATTCCAATTAGGCAAATCAGCTAGGAACCATTCCCTAGTTTTCTAATCACAGCCTTTTGGGGTTATTCACTCATGTACTATACCTTTTTAAACTTGAATGGATGACTATTTGCTAACTCATTGTCTTCATAGATATGTACAATTGTTTATTTTTTATTTTTTAAAATGTTTATTTGTAACTTAGTAATTTACTAGCTAGGTTATTAGGTTGTCCTTGTAATGTCCCCTTTTTTGGCATAGCTTGCTTATGAACCCTTAGCTTGGTTTTGTTCTCACAAGGCTAAGGGAAAGAAAGAAAGGGGAACAATGAGGGGGCCATTGGAAAAGCAAAAAAGTTAAAAGGTACTCAAGTATCCTAATTTTCAGTTGGGTTTTGCAAAAGTGTTTTTGGTCTATTTTTCACTTAAGTGGGGGACCTTTAAGGGTCATGGGAGCCTAACCCCTCAAAAAGGTAATTCAAAAAGTAAAATTGCTTATGATTCAAAAAGTCACCTCCTTCCAATTTGGGCGCCACCCATGGGGATGGTTATAAAAAGAAATTGAAGGGTCATTTGAAAGGTTATGCATGTTTTCAATATTGAATTGTTGATCAAGTATGTCAAGCTTGTTCACTACAACTTGAAGCCAAAAATCTTCAAGTGTGCCAAGGATTTGGGGATGAAAACCTCCATTCTTTCATTTAGGGCGGCTCTATTCAAGGGTTGTAATTATGCTTCAAATTTGCATGGTTGCAGGCAATTGGTCTTACAAAGGTGTTTTGGAACACCACCTTCATTCAAAGATTGAGCAAACTCATTAGAGTGCTGGAAAAATACAATTTGCAGGTCAAAGAAGAGGGGGAAACACCCTAAGGCAGCAAGGAGGCTCCCCAAGCTTGGTGATTTCCTTTGAGGATTAGGCAAGTGCCTTAGGGCATGCTTGAGCTTGCTCTAGTGGTGGAAAACATGTCAAAAGTTGATAATAATATTTCTAATATTATTGTTATATTCTTCTAATCATTTTGCAAGCTAAATTTGGAAAATTTGAGGGTTGGTTACAAGGTAAATAATTCAGAATTATTTATATTATTTTCCTAGTAAAGCGACTCATCTACGAGGGTTTTTAGGGTGATTTTAGGGCTCTAAAATTGGAGAAAATAAACATATATTTTATTATTTATATTCTGGAAATTATTATAATAATTTCCCGATATTGGCAACTTGATTTGGGAGGACTTGGAGGGCTTGTTGAAGGGCAAGTTGAAGGGTTTGATATTCATATATAGTTCTATATATTTTTCCCAAGTGTGGCGACTTCATTGGAAGGGTTAATTTGACAATTTGTAGCGCTAATCTGTTCTTTGGAAGCCCTAATATTTTATATGATTTTTGCATAAATATTTGAAAGTTTTTGCAAGGGTTTCAAGGCAGATTTGAGAGAGAAAACGCAGTTGTTCCATTATTTGAAAATCAAAATTATCGCAAGGGTAATTTCAACCTCATCGCCATTCCCATCTTGCCACAAAAGAAGTATTTTATTTCAATTTTACATTGAGTAATTTTTTGACTATATTGGAGTGTGTTTTGCTTTGAATTGGGTCATTCTTTCCAGCTAGGGTTTGCTGGTTTTGGGGTTCAGATTTTAGATTGCTTTTAGTTTATATAAGAGTTTGTTGCAGAACCCCTATTTTGCTTATTTGTCCCATTTGGGGACATTACAGTCCTCTACGCCATCTTAAGCCTCGCACTGTAGATCACCTACATAACCCGAACATTACTAGATGTCATGGACCCCCTATAGCTAGACATCATAAACAATGCAAGTAATCAAAGCATCCCCTATTCAACAAAATATATAATAATCATAACAATATTCAAAATAATGTCATCAAATATGGGTTGGGCCTACTAGCCATCATAATAAAAAATCATTTAACCACATAATAAGTTTTCTAGTGAATAGTGAATAGTGGGCAACGAGTAGTGACAAGTGAATAGTGAATTGCCTTAATTAATTAGCCAGTCATAGAATCCAAATAACAAATCTTAAACATGTTAATCAACAGGCAAATAGCATTATCATCTCATCAAATTGAAAGTATAAATTTTATCTAACATATATAATATTATCAAATATACTAAGCATCATAGTCCATAATACATATAATGGTTGACAAATAGATGTATCCAAAAGACTTGAGATGCCAATCCCTATGTGGTGGGATTGCCACCTCTAATATTTTGGTTGCCTCTAGGTGCATATCATATTCATTTTAACATGGATCTATGCCAATCATAGACTTTTCCTAGCTCCTCCATTGCCACAATCTACGTTGTTTGGATACGGGTACGGGTACGTGGGTACGTCATTTTTCAAAAACCTTGATTTGGATACGTCGTGGGTACGTCTCTCTCTCTCTCTCTCTCTCTCTCTATATATATATATATATATATATATATATATTTAAAAGAATTTTAATATTAAAAATATTAAAAATAAAATTTAAATACTACCTAAAGATATAGTAAACTGTAAATTTAAAATAAAATATAAATTATAATATTAAAAATGTAAAAACTAAATAGTATTTAGTTTAAATTTTTAATATTATATTTTATTTTATTTTTAATAGTTATATTATATTAAATGAAAAATTTAAAATTAATTAATTTGATCCCACTTTAAGGAGAAGGAAACATGGTTTCCCTCATCCTTTCAGTATTTCTTTCCCAACTCGAGTATCCGATTACGATCAAGCTCATTGTTCCAAGTGCAACTCGTTAGATCGACCCAGCTCGGGCTCGAGTTGTGCAAATCGCACTGAAATGGCAACTCCGACAGCGTTCCAAAGGTCCACTCCCGGAACCATCTGCAAAAGCGTAAACCGAACTGGCAAAGGGCGGCTAGATCCAATAGTTTCGGAGAACTCCAGGAACAATCAGAAAAAGCCAAAATACATGTAATCAAGTCTGTTACTGGGTGGGTGAGTTGGGATTCGGGCATTGACAATCCTAACAATGGCCTTGGGGCAAAGCTCAAATCGATTAAGTTTTTAGCATAGTCACAAGGTTCGGAAATCCAAATGCATTCGAAAGAGCAAAAAAATGCGGAATCCGGACTTCTTGAAAAAATTCAAAAAAAATCCGTAAAAATCCGGTTCAATGCAAAATATAAATAAAAAAATTAAATTATTAATAGATTTTAATATTTTATTTAATAAAATAATTAATATTTGAATTATAAATTAAATTTTATAATATTTATTCAAATTATTTTTATATTTAAAAAAAATTAAATTTTATTAGATTGAATTTTATTTTATTTAATAAAATAATTGTAATAACTATTAAACTACATTTAATATTTATATTTTATAATATATAAAATTTAAATAAAATAATAATAAAAAAAAAACGAAATCATTTTGTATTTTAATAAACATTAACCTAAAATTTTACACCACCTACCTCACCCTACTCTGTCGATCGTCCTAGGCTCTAGCTGCTTTTTCACACGTTTTCTATTTATTTTTTTAGGTTTTTCGTGACAGTCGCCGGAAAATTTCGGGGACGCCCCGGAGGCACCCCGGAGGCGCCCGCCGTCGGGCGCCTCCGGGACGCCTCCGGGCGTCCCCGTGCCGGAGGCGCCTCCGAACTGGAGGCGTTGGGCTGGGGGGCATACCCCTGCAACACAAGCCACAATCCATAGAGACAATTGACTTGTAGTTACCTAATTTTTTAAGTCTTCAAGTGCTACCTTCTTGGAAAAGTTTGATTTATAATGTCAAGTGCATAATTTATATTTGTCACTTTTTTATTACTATTAAGATTTGCATATCCACAAAAACATCGGCCATTAATGTTCCCCGTGCATTCACCATGCACCAACACACACACACACCACAAATCCAAGTTGGTGCAGGGTGTAAAATTGATCCAAAATTGGATTATGTACATAAAAATCAGTTGTTAACTGATTGTTAATGAGACTAGAAAAGTGTTTGCAACAACTATAACCTCATAAATGCAAGTTAATGCAAAGGCAAAAACAATGTGGGAAAAACGTCCAAAGTAATTTTAGATTAAACATTTGGATCCTGTAATGTCTCCAAATCGGACAATTAGGACAAGTTGGGGTTTCCCAACAAACCTTTATGTGAAATTGAAAAAAATCTGAATTCTGCCCTAAAAACCAGCAAACCCTAGCAACAATAGATATCCAAATTTCAAGCAATAACACTCCAAAATAATCCCAATAATTACTGGATATGAAATTACAATAAAATACCTCTTTTTGTGGCAAGATGGAATGGCGATGTGGCTGGAAATTATTTGCAATAATTCTGATTTTTAAGATGCTGGTACGACTGCATATTCTTCTTCCAATCAACCTTGAAACCCTTGCACAAACTCGCGATAATTATGCCAAAAATACCTACAATTTATTAAGACTTCCAAAGAACAATTTAGAACTGTCAATAGTCAATTTAGCCCCTCCAAACAAGTTGCCACACTTAAAAATAGGATAAACAAATCTGAAAATCAAACCCTTGTTCTATCCTTCAACAAGGTCTCCAAGTTCTCCAAATCAATTTGCCCCACTTGGGAAATTATTAAAATAATTTTCAGATTTCAAAATAAATTATTCCCTTCAATATTAGAGCCCAAAAACACTCTAACAACCTGTCCAAGTGAATCACTCCACCAGAAAAAATTATGCAAATGTTTTTCTGAATTACCTTGTTTTCAGCCCTCAATCCACTCAAAATCAGCTTGCAAAAGATCAAAAAAAATATAATAATAATATTAAAAATATTATTATTACCTTAAACCTGATTTTTGTTACCGGAAGCAAGTCCAATGATGTCCTAAGGCATTTGCCCCACCCTCCAAGGAAGTCACCTAGCTTTAGTAGTCTTCTTGTTGCCCTAGAGTGGTTCGCTCCTCCTCTTCAACCTGCAATTTGCAATATTCCAGCTCTCTATAGGGTTTGATTCAATCCTTAATGAAGGTGGTGTCCAAAAAGACTTTTGTAGGTCCAATTGCATACAACCATGCAAATTTGAAGCACAATTATAGCCCTTGAATAAAGTTGCCTTGAATGTAGGAATCAAAGTTTTCGTCTCCAAACCCTTGACACACTTGAAGGTTTTCGTCCTCAAGTTGTGATAAACAAGCTTGACATACTTGATCAATAATTCAATATCCCAAATTAGCATAATCTCCCAAATAAATCATCACTTGCTCTTTTTAATCATCCCTCAAGGGTGGTGCCCAAGTTGGAAGGTTGTCTTTTGAATCATAAGCAATTTTACTTTTTTTAAATTATATTTTGAGGGGTTAGATTGTTATAACCCTTAAAGGTACCCTACTTAAGTGAGAATTAGACCAAAGGCACTTTTTGCATAACTCAACTGAAAATTAGAACACTTAAGGATTTTTCACCTTTTTGCTCTTTGAATGGCCCCCTCATGGTTCCCTTTTCTTTCTTTCCCTTAGACTTGTGGGAACAAAACCAAGCTAAGGGTCCATAAGCAAGTTATGCCAAAAAGGGGGCATTGTAGATCCCTCTCGAATCAACAAAATGGCCCTAATTTCCAATCCATAAGCAAAACTTATGGCGTCTGCAAGTTGCATGACTTTTTAGTGCTAGGAAACTGCCAACTTAAGCAAATGGTGATTACATAACTGTCGGGGCATGTAATGTCCCCCTTTTAGTTAGACATTGTACTTTCAACATGATTAGCCTATCAGTGGCCCTCGTAGGCTAATACGGCATGGTTTGTGTTGACCATTTTGGTCCTACATGCCAAAATCGGTCCCCTTCCTTCTCTGCTGTTCTAAGCCAGTTCAAATTTGGTTGCACAAGTTTTTCGGCAGACGATGAACCAGTTCAAGGAATGCAATGTTTCTTACAAAGCTTCTTCAAACCATTGAACCGATGAACTATTGAACCATTCATCGGCTTGGTTCAGTTCAATTGGTTCACTCAGTTGGTTCATCGGTTGGTTCACTCAGTTGGTTCATCGGCTCGGTTCAATAGCTTGGTTCAATGAGTTGGTTCAACGTTTGGTTCAAAGAACAGTTCAACTGGAGGGTTCAAAAGAGTCTCCCACAGCCCGAAGGACAAGTGCCCTTGCGGAGGGCACTTAGGCGACAAAAGGACCTTTGCAACTTTTTCGAAAGGCAATTTTAAAGGCCAAACAGACCTTGCGGAGGGCAAGAAAGCACTTGGAAAGAAGGCCGAAAGGGTAAGTTTTCCTTCGGAAAGGTGAACAAGGCAAGTTGGAATTCCTTCGGATTTGTTCAAGGCAAAGGACAAGAGAATTTCTTCGGACAAAATGCCCGAAGGAATTGAAATTTATAAGGCAAAGACAATGTCCTTCGGAAGAAAATCCCGCGGCAATAAAAAAACTAAGGCAAAAGCAGGGAATGATTTCCTTCGGACAAAAAGTCCGAAGAAATTCGGAGAAAGAGCCGCGGGAAAAAACCCGAAGAAGGATTCCAAAGGTCAAAGTAAGTGATCGAAATAATTCTTGCGGACATTTTGTCCGCGGGAAAAATGGCAGAAAGAAAAGCCGGCCGAAAAAAGGAATAAGCGGGAAAGACAAAAAAAATCCTTCAGACATTTTGTCCGAAGGATTTGAGGAGCAAGGCCGCTGAAGGACCCTGAAGGGCAAGTGCCCTTGCGGGGGACTCTCGGCTGCCAAAACGACCTTTCTCAAAAGCCGAAGCAAAGGAAAAAAGCCGAAAGAATTGCCAAGGAGGGTGACAAGCCCGAAGACGTCAAGATTAAGCACCATGAACTAGCCGTTGGAATCCAGACGACCTGTGATGTCCCCGAAGCCATCAAATTCAGGGCAATAAACTAGCTGTTGGCTTTCAAACGGTGATAGGCGCACGAACGTCAACTTTATGGCAATGAAATAGCCGTTGATCTTTAAAGGCTTGAGCGCGGACCCGAATGCATTCAAAGGACTTAAGGCCAAAAGGAAGAACCGCTGAGAGAAGAGCACAAGGAGCCAGCAAGGCTGGAAAGATAGCCCTCGAGGGCCGAAGGAGCCGGAAAAGACAAAGCCAGGAAGAGACAAAGTGCAAAAACGGACAAAACAGTCCAAGTGGCAAAGGAAGGTGTCGACTCAAAGAGTTACTCCAGCTTTTGACACAATATCTGCCAAGTGGTCATCAAGAGGCGCAAACAGTGAACGGCGCGACCCATTTTCTTCACTTTACATTAATGAGAAGACAAACCGCGTGAATATCTTGAAGGAGCAATCTTGTTTACAGAAAAAGAGGCGCGGCCCATGCTTTCACATTAATGTTTAAACGCCAAAGACAAGACCGGCGATTACACGGCATGGTTCTCGCAGGCCTCTTCTAGAATGATGATATCAGCAACGGCGACTTCCTCTTCCCGATGCTCTCAATGCACATGGGCCAACTTGTAAAAAGGCACCAAAGTCTTTTCCAAAGGGGCGCCTTTACTTCTCTCTATATATTGTAAACTTCTCATTTGAGAAAGACATCTCTTGGCTTGTAAGGCAGAGCTCTGCCGGATTTTACCTTGAATCAAGATATAGCATTTTTACTTTTATTTGAGCTTGCACTTTCGTATATGTCTATGTTTTTGTTTTGCGTTAAATCATTTTCCTTATGCTTTCACAGAACGACTCCAGCATGTCTAGTTTATTGTGAAGTTTTTTCTTTTGCAGGTCTGTCAAAAGTGTCCAAGGAATATAGGCGCATGTGAACAGGCTGCCATAGTGTGTCTTAGAACACCTCTGATAGTTCTTCCTCCCTGTATCTCCCGAGGACCCCTAGCTCACTGATGCAGGAGAATTTCTCATATCAAATGAAGTCTATATCAGCTTGTTCTTGGTGAAAGTGTAGGTTCAAATTAAATAGATCAAACTTTTTGGTGTATCACCATTTAGTTTAGGTTATGTATTCAGCATCTTTCTCTCTTTTCACCCCCCCATTGTTAGCAGTAGAAAATCCAGGACCTTAGAGATACATCAAAGGGAGCTAGCCCTTATCTAGAGACTCTCCCCCCAGTTTTGCCAAACCCACAAGCAAAAGGGGAGTTTCCATTGTGATGCATGGAAGACAGGAGCTCAGCCTCCTATCAAGGGTGCAATCCACTGCGTCAACAATTTGAAGGTCCTCTCCGTAGTTACCCAAATGGCAGTTGGTTTCTTTGAGAAAGTTTCGACATATTCTAGAGGTTTTCTAATGATTTATTAGAATGTTCTATTTTTAGAAACCTCATGTTACAAGATGATGTTATATTTGTGCTTTATGATATAATTCATTATTTTATATCAAAGTGCAAATATAGTATATGAAAAGGGAAAAATAATAATAAAATATTATGATGTTTCTAGAAGCCTCCCAAATGAAGAAAAAAAAGAGTATAAAGGCAGGTGTGGGCTGCCATTATGAATTATCCCGATTTGATGTTGTCTTTGTTGTGGTATGTTGGTGGAGCCTAGAGTTTCCTGCAGTGAATCAATTTGTCTTTGGGAATGATAACTCCCATTGATAGCATAACTGAGCAAGTAAAATATCTCTTGAAGGGTTGCATTTTGGAGGTGATATTTCAGTCATCTCAATCGGAGCAAATTTTGGAAAAATCAATAAATTTTCCTTGGTTAAGAGAGCAGATTGCTTTGTAGAGAAATCTGATATAAAAATCAAATATTTACAGTCAAGGAAGGATGCCATTAGGAGGGACGTTTTTACTTGTGGGGGTTCCATTTTGCATCGATTCTCTTCTTGGCTTGGTTCGCCCACTTCCTTGGAGCATGGAGATGATATTAGATGCTTGAGGCAGTGCATATTCATTGCATATTATTTTAAATTTGAGATCAGACTAGAACAGGGGAGACTGCTTGGAAAATTCAATTTGGCTTGGGAGATCATCCTTTCACTGGAAAATTGCTCGCTCCATCTATTATCAAGGGCGCCTCAATCCTACCAGGGTTCATTGCATACAATTCATCCTTTAGTATAGTTTATATCTGAAGCTGTAGGTGTGCGTCCTTCATACCAGCATACCATATAATTGTAATTCTTGTTTATGCCAAGAGTCTTGGCTAGTCTAGTGGAGCATTGTATCAAATCATCAATACAAATAAGAATCACAAGTTGTTGGTCATTTATAGTTATCTTTTGAGCATTTGAATTGAGATAGTAGGTTGCATGCTAACTGTTCGATAAAATGTCCGTTGGCTGTAAGTGATTAGTTTGCTTTGTGAATTCATCTAATTGCACAGAAAAGAACAAAAAAAAAAAAAAAAAGAAGTCATTCCTGCATCTAGATGTTAGCATTGTCATTCTTGCATTGTTCTATAAACACTTGAAGCTTTAATCCATCGTCATTTAAACAAATCATCAAAACTGTGACAAAAACCAGTAAGAAGCACTTTGCTTACAAAGTGTTTGAAAAAATTACAAGGCAGCAAATTGAGACAATTAAGGGCAGATTGGGCAAGGATTGTTACAGTGGTATCAAAGCCCTGATCCTGCCATCCTAGAGGATTAAAATATCACATGAGAGTTCATCACAAGTACTATACCCGCAAAAGAGCAGAATATGAAGGGAATTGGCAAGAAGAAGACCCATTTACAAAGGTACCTTTGGCTGAAATGGGTGACAGAGCAGACATGGGTCCACACAGAGATGAAAGAAGAGACAATGATAGAAATGGTGACAGAGAAGTCAGAGACACTCTGAGAGATTTACAATTTGGTCAGCAACAGGTCGCTGGGGTCTTACAGCAGTTGGGAAATACTTTGCAGCAGTTGAATTTACATAGAAGACAGCCTCAGGTCCAGGAAGATGATAGGAGTGTAGCTGGGTCCCAAAGAGTGCAGAGGGCACCCTCACGCACTGCAGATAGGCCTACTCGGCTCACATTCCTAAGAAATGAACCAGCTGAGGAGAATATTGAAGAGGTTGAGAATCCAACATATGTTGACACATACATGGCTGCCCATGATGAATGGCAGCAATTGACACTTGAAGCACAAGGGCTTACGCATTTTGATCAATTTGTACAGTCAAGAATAGATTACTATAGGTCTCAACAGGGGAGAAAACTTAGGAATCAGAATAAGGAACTCAAGCACACTACTAATAAGCTTACAATATCCATGTTTGATGGCAGTGACAAGACTACGGCACAGTGATGGATTCATAAGTTGGATACCTTCTTGGCTCTTCGACCCATGATAGAAGAGGAAGCTATCAAATATGCCACTTTGCATCTAGAGGGAGCAGCGCACGAATGGTGGTATCATGGACTAGTTACATTGCAACACAGTCAGATCACATCTTACCAAGAGTTTGTGGATTGATTGAGCGTTTCGATAGGAAGGATCCAGAATCATACTTCAGGGATTTGGCCCAGCTCAAGCAAGTTGGTAGTTTGGAAAACTATATTGAAGACTTCCAGAAACTATCAGTAATGGTGCCCAACATCTCAAAGAGACGATTGGTGGTGCTATTCATTGAGGGGTTATTAGAGCCTATGCGAGGATGGATTAAAGCATTTGATCCTCCCACACTTCAGGAGGCAATGAAAAAGGCTAGGAGCATGGAACTTGCAGCCCCGCAAAGCAAGTACTCATCAAAGGGATCTTCTTCATATCGAGGCAATAAATCTTTCTCTACAAAGAAGAACAAACCAGATTTTAAGGGCAAATCATCAGCACCTCTAAATAGGGATACACTTAATGATTTGCGCAAAAAGAAGTTATGTTTCTACTGCAAGGGGCCCTATGATGCAAACCATGATTGTCCCTTAACACCTAAAGGAAAAGTTAATAGAGTGATGTGGGCATATTATGAGGACTCTGAGTCGGAGAAATCAGATCAACAATTTGTTCCTGAGGATTCAAGTACAGAGCACAACGAAGATAAGCATAAAAGAGAAGGAGAGCATGAAGGGGCAGCGAGGCAACTTGATGCGCACATCACTAGCATCCAGCAGGAGGGATCATTTAGAATGTGTGGATTTCTAGCAGGGCAAATGATTATCACTCTTCTTGACACAGGGGCCACTCATAATTTTATTGATGCCCGATTGGTTGAGAAGCATGGAATCAGGACAGAGGAATTTGAGGGAAAAAGAGTTAAGGGGGCAGATGGTTATACCCTCAAGTGCGAAAGGAGGATATCAAATTTGCCTATGCGTTTGAACAACTATGAGTTCAAGACCGAATTCTATGTGGTGAATATGGGTGATACAGATATGGTACTTGGCATGAGATTGTTACATGACATAGGGAAATTCACCCTGGATCTCAGAGAGATGGAAATGACATTGCAGGCAGATGGAAAAACTCATGTCCTCAAGGCTATTCGAGATTCCAGTTTCAAGATGATTTATTTTAGGAGGATGGAAAGACTTATGAGCCATGACATAGTTAAGTGGGCAGCTGAGTGCGTTTTGATACCTGCACAGTGTGAGCAGCAGAAGCCAGTTTACCATCCAGACATTCAGGAGTTAAGAATTAAGCACACTCAGGTATTCAGTGATATTCCACCAGGAAGACCACCAGACAGAGGGATTGAGCATATCATTGAGTTGGAGTAGGGCACTAAGCCTGTGATGGTCACCCCATATAGGCACCCCAAGAGGCTAGAGGATGAAATAGAGAAAACTATTAAGGAGTTGCTCACCATGGGACACATTAGACCAAGTAAGTCACCTTTTGCATCATCAGTAGTCTTGGTCAAGAAAAAGGATGGTACATTCCGGATGTGTACTGATTATAGACTCCTGAATAAAAGAACAATCAAGAACCGTTACCCCATCCCTAGAATTGATGAGTTGATAGATGAGTTACATGGTGCCTGCTACTTCTCCAAAATTGACTTGAGGTCGGGGTATCATCAAATTCGTGTCAGGGAGTAGGACATAGAGAAGACGGCTTTCGGGTGCCATTGTGGACATTTCAAGTTCATGGTTATGCCATTTGGGCTAACCAATGCTCCGGCGACATTTCAGTCTACGATGAACAGGTTCTTCCATTCGCAGTTAAGGTGGTATGTGTTGGTATTCTTTGATGATATCTTGGTATATAGCAGAACATGGGAGCATCACATTGCACATCTTGATGAGGTTTTGGGTGTCTTTGGAGGTGAATGCTTGTATGCCAAGGAGATGACTAGGGAATGACAGAATTATTGTATCTTGGGCACATCATCAGTGCTGAGGGGGTACATATGGATCCAGAGAAGATCAAGGCGATTGTTGAATGGCCTACTCCAGAGAACCTTACTCAACTTAGAGGATTTTTGGGATTGTGTGGTTTCTACCGCAGGTTTGTTAATGGATATTCACGGCATGCGGCACCACTCACTGATTTGACGAAGAAAGAAGCATTTGTTTGGACTCCTGAGGCACAAGGTTGTTTTGAGATGTTCAAACTAATTATGACTTCTTGCCCAGTTCTTGCATTGCCGGATTTCTCCAAACCCTTTAAGCTACAGTGTGATGCATCAGGCGAGGGGATAGGTGCAGTCCTTATGCAAGACAAGCATCCGATTGCTTTTGAGAGTCGGAAGCTTCGCGGTCCAGAGACAGGGTACAGCATATATGACAAGGAGATGTTGCCCATCATGCATGCATTGGCCAAATTCAGGTAGTATTTGGTAGGCAGCAAGTTTGTGGTGAAAACAGACCATAACAGTTTGAGACATTTCCTTGGACAGAGAGATCTTAATGATCGACAGCATAAATGGGTCAGCAAGCTAGAATCATATGATTTTGACATCTCCTTTGTCAAGGGGACACAGAATGTGGTTGTTGATGCTTTATCTCGACGTCCACACTTGAGTTCTATGACTGGGATAGCAAATGATTGGCGACACTTGATAGTGGCAGAGTATGCCAAGGACAGTTGGGTTGCAAGTATTGTTGAGGGGTCAGTACAGGATACCAGATATACAGTTGTAAATGATTTAATCATTTACAAAGGAAGTATTTATTTGACCCTAGGATCGGAGATGAAGAACATTATTTTGAGGACCTTTCATGATACACCCATGGCAAGTCATCCCAGGTATTTCAAGACTTACAAGCAGATTTGGGAGAGGTTCACTTGGAAGGGCCTCAAATCAAATGTTCTACGATATGTCAGAGAGTGCCCTGTTTGTCAGCAAAATAAACAGGAACACACATATCCAACAGGGTTACTTCAGCCACTTCCGATTCCTGATAGGAAATGGGAATGGTTATCTATGGATTTCATTATTGGATTACCCAAAGCCCAGGGACGGGATTGCATATATGTGGTTGTGGATCGTTTGACTAAATATGCTCACTTCCTTACGATCTTAGCTACTTACTCAGCTACGCAGGTCGCAGAATTGTTCTTCCATGAGGTATTTAGGTTGCATGGGTTATCTCGGAGCATAGTCAGTGACAGAGACAACCAGTTTATGAGTCATTTCTAGCAGAAGCTATTCAGGCTATGTGGGACAGAACTCACTGCGAGTACTAGTTACCACCCACAGAGCGATGGACAGACGGAGATTGTGAATAAATGGGTGGAAGGCTACCTCAGGAACTACATAGCAGGGCAGCAGAAGGGTTGGGTTAAGTGGTTATATTTATGCGATTATTGTTACAATACCACTTACCATCTCTCCATTCAAATGACACCATTCATGGCATTGTATGGGTATGATGCGCTAAGCTTTCTGAATTTGTTATTTGGAGATAGCCGAGTACCTAGTGTTGGTGATCTATTGCAGGAGAACCAAGGCATTATGAGAACATTGCGGGAAAACATACAGAAGGCTCAGAACCAACAAAAGCAGTATGCAGATCAGAAGCAAGTTGAACACTCGTTTGAGATGGGTGATATGGTGTATTTGATGCTACAGCCACACAAACAATCTTCTCTTAAGAAAAGTGGAGCCGAGAAGCTTAAGCCACGATACTATGGGCCATTCAGGATTATCAAGAGAGTAGGCGAGGTGGCTTATGATTTGGAGTTGCCAGCAGACAGCAAAGTACACAATGTCTTCCATGTGTCACGTCTCAAGAAGGCGTTAGGGCATCGTGTGATTCCTTCCATGACTTTGCCATCCCTAGATGATGAGGGGAAATTGATATTGGTGCCCGAGGCCATCTTGGATGTTCGAGAGAGGACTTTGCAGAGACGGGTCATCCGGGAATACTTAATTAAATGGACTTGCCGGTTGAGGATGCTACTTGGGAGAATGAGGAGATTCTACAGCATCCAGATTTGAGATTGCTTGGGGACAAGCAATTTCAGGAGGGGCGGACTGTAATGTCCCCCTTCTAGTTAGACATTGTACTTTCAACATGATTATCCTATCAGTGGCCCTCATAGGCTAATATAGCATGGTTTGAGGGTCCTCTCCGCAGTTACCCAAATGGCAGTTGGTTTCTTTGGGGAAGTTTCGACATATTCTGGAGGTTTTCTAATGATTTATTAGAATGTTCTATTTTTAGAAACCTCATGTTACAAGATGATGTTATATTTGTGCTTTATGATATAATTCATTATTTTATATTAAAGTGCAAATATAATATATTAAAAGGAAAAAATAATAATAAAATATTATGATGTTTCGAGAAGTTTCCCGAATGAAGGAAAAAAAAAGGAGTATAAAGGGAGGTGTGGGCTGACATTATGAATTATCCCGATTTGATGTTGTCTTTGTTGTGGTATGTTGGTGGAGCCTAGAGTTTCCTGCAGTGAATCAATTTGTCTTCGGGAACGCTAACTCCCATTGATAGCATAACTGAGGGAGTGAAATATCTCTTGAAGGGTTGTATTTTGGAGGTGATATTTTAGTCATCTCAATTGGAGCAATTTTTGGAGAAATCGATTGATTTTCCTTGGTTAAGAGAGCAGATTGCTTTGTAGAGAAATCTGATATAAAAATCAGATATTTATAGTCAAGGAAGGACGCCATTAGGAGGGACGTTTTTGCTTGTGGGGGTTCCATTTTGCATCGATTCTCTGTTTGGCTTGGTGCGCCCACTTCCTTAGAGCATGGAGATGATATTAGATGCTTGAGGCAACGCATATTCATTGCATATTATTTTAAATTTGAGATCAGACCAGAACAGGTGCGACTAGCTTGGAAAATTCGATTTGGATTGGGAGATCATCCTTTCACTTGGAAATTGCTTGCTCCTTCATCTATTCTCAAGGGCACCTCAATCCTACGAAGGTTCATTGCATACAATTCATCCTTTAATATAGTTTATATCTGCAACTATAGGTGTGCGTCCTTCATACCAGCATACCATATAATTGTAATTCTTGTTTATGCCAAGAGTCTTGGCTAGTCTAGTGGAGCATTGTATCAAATCATCAATACAAATAAGAATCACAAGTTGCTGGTCATTTATAGTTATCTTTTGAGCATTTGAATTGAGATAGTAGGTTGCATGCCAATTGTTCGATTAAATGTCCATTGGCTGTAAGTTATTAGTTTGCTTTGTGAATTCATCTAATTGCATAGAAAAGAACAAAAAAAAAAAGAAGTCATTCCTGCATCTAGAACTTAGCATTGTCATTCTTGCATTGTTCTATAAACAATTGAAGCTTTAATCCATCGTCATTTAAACAAATCATCAAAACTGTGACAAAAACCAGCAAGAAGCACTTTGCTTACAAAGTGTTTGAAAAAACTACAAGGCAGCAAATTGAGACAATTTAAGGGCAGATTGGGCAAGGATTGTTACAGGGCAGTTTGCAAACTTAAGGGGTGGTTTCACATTGTTTTAATTAGTGGTTTCGCAACAATGCAATGCAATGGAAGAGTAAATGAAAGGGAAACAATTTCTCTTCAGATTCCTAATATTTGGGCTTCTTGTTCAAGCCTAAGGCTTCTTGCAGTTGTATAAATGAACACATGGAGGGTCAAGAAGGCACTCCTATTGTTCCAGTTCATGGAGAATGGATGGAAATTTGGAATCACTCTTTGGTGTGATTCTGATAATGAAAAAGATTACACAGAGTATGGTTGAGGACAGTAGTCAAGTTTGTTGAGGAAGCAAGTGATCCACAGTAGATTGCAGAGAGCATTTGCAGGTATAGGGCATTGTTGATTGTTGTTGGTGTCCTTGAAGGCCTTAGATACGGAAGCATGGCTTCACTCTTTTGGAGATTTCCCACATTGGGGTATGAGTATTCTTTTATTCATGTGTTTGATCCATTAATTGCATACTTCTATTTCTTGCAACTAATTGATTGTCTCAAACACTTAAAGAGCATGAGAAATCAATTGAATGTATGATCACAACACACTTGTTCATGACAGCAACTATGATTTGAATTCAGTCTCATGTGAAGTTTAAGAACATAACACTTGTTCATGACAGCAACTATGATTTGAAAACAGTCTTATTGGAAGTTTAAGAACAACACATCCTTCTGCACTATTGTTTTGAGGATTTAAGAATCATCACATGTTTTGGTAGTAGCATGGTTAAAGTATGAAGCATGATATGCAATGTACATAGCATGTATGAGAGCATGTGTAGAATTGAATAATAAAAAATATGATGTACACAGCAGCCAAGGGACTGTAGAAAGCATCAAAATTGTAACAAAATGAGTATTGTTTCAATAGCATAGAACTTGGGAACAACATATAAAGAAAGTAAATCCATGTTCATGAATCGTGCGATGAAATATCCAAGTCAATTACCAATCAAAAATGCACCTCTGGGTGAAAAATATCCAATGTCATATCTATAGATACATATATCCAATGTCATGTATATAACTGCAGTTACTTATTAAACTAAATTATTTATGATATTATTTAATCATTGGGATATTATTCAATAAATGTGCCCTTCAAAAAAATATTTATTTACATGGTTTGTAATTATAGACCTAAATGGGTGTTATATTCTTAAGCATGTCCTTAAAAACTCATTTTGGAAGGGAATTTAAAAGACTTTAAAAATGGTTGAATCTATCATCAAAACACTATGTAAGCTTGACAAGGAAAGCTTTCCAAGGATTCATGTATTATAGAATGGATTTCAAAAAAGAAGGCAAAGAGATGAAAAGAATGACAAAAATTATTTCATTTGGGGAAATATGATTTATGTTACAATATCTCACTTAGATCCACGACGTATGAAATGCAATTAGAATAGAAATTGAGAGATCATGGCAGGCTTATATACAACTATTGAGGGGATGTATCCCCATCCGGCATTACAAGGTAAAATACAAGAAACCATGAAAGGCATATAAGGATAAAGTAGGGTTCTTTGGGATTAGAGAAATTGAAGACGATAGGGAAATACTCTCTCCAATAATTGCAAGGCCACAATCCTATATTGTGGTTGAAACACCTAATGTATGACACTTTTTCATTTTTGTCTGAGGCAAAATTTTAATACATCTGAATGGGAGAGAAAATAAAGGAACTTTCAACATGATTAAATTGAACAAAAACAAACATAAATCCAAACCTGTAAGTAGCTTTGTATTTGTTCATAATTATTTGTGGTTTCTAAACCATAGCTACAAGGATTCTTCCAAATCAAAAGATCATAAGCTTATTGAAGATATAATATGCTTCAGAGAACTAATTAAGTTTATCAGCAAGAGCTTGATGGGGAGACAACGTTGAGCTTAACAAGCCTTTGAGTGAGGATGAATGATGTGTCATCTTTCAACCAAAATCCACATGTGAGTGACTATGTGTAGTTCCTTTCATATCATATAAAAATGTTTTAATGTCTTGTTTCCTTAATTTTATGAAATTAATTGTGATATTGTGTTTTTCAAATTTTGCATACCCTTGTATATCTAATTTCTGAATTTTGAATTATATAAAGTGTCATGATTTTGCAACACATTTAGCTTGGCATGCATACAATAGACACTTGTAATGTTGTAGTTGTATTCAACTATCTTCCACAATTTAAGTTCTAAAATTTAAAAACAAGATTATTGCTAACATCTTGAAACGTACATATTCAGTAATCAAATTCTTACTTTGGATATTCTTCACCGCTATCATCCTCACCAAGAACTCCTACACGCAATACTTTGTCCACCATATCTGCAGATTGGTGTCTAAGACAAAATGCCTTTCCTTCTAGGAAGAATCCTATCTGCATATGCAATATTACTATCAAATTTTGGACACACCATTTTATTTTCTTTGCAAATATGATAAAATTTACAAATTTAATAATCACTCCTAGCAGCCTAAATCCTTGACACATGCATGCACAGATAGAGAGTATTATTTCCCGTAGCTTTGATAATTGTAATAATAAGATGTGTGGATCTCACCCACCACTGCATGGGAAAAGGCACCCTATCTTGGAGTACTTATGATTATATAGTTGTCTAGTAGCTTATTTACAAGTGAATGACCACGCTTCACGAAGGATAATATTTGCATAGATTAGTTTCATGCAATGTTGACAACGTGAGTGAATATGGGTATGGAAATGGATACAAGTGGGGAGGTACATTTGCATCATACAAATAATGTGTGTGAGCAAGCTTGCATGTGTGCGAGTGTGTGCATGTTATTCAAATTTTAAAATAAATATGAGCTTTTAATGTCATGCTGTGATTCATGATTGAAATGAACCAATGACAAGCATTCATAGCAAGGTTCAACATTCAAGAAATGCATAATGCAACAATAGATATGGTAAGAAACGAATTATAGTCAAATGAGAAGAATATATAATTTGATATATTGATATGCCAAGAAATTGGCATTCGAAAACCATATTCAGATGAAAAAGTTACATCAAGTACCATCAAAGCTCAAGAGTCAAGGGGGAGTTCAAGATTGTCACCCTCACCAATTGCATCCTCTAGCTCCTTTGTCAAGATAATGTCCATGTATTGATTACTCTCAGGCTCTTGCTCAGCGATGGAATGTGTGACTCAAGGGAAATCATTAAAACCATCTAGTCCAATCTCCTAGTTCACATGCAAGACATCTGCATCACCTAAAAATTGCTCATTTTTGTGAATGACTTTGCATGTACCCTAGGTATATATGAGCTGAAATTTGAAGGGTGCTATGAATGATTAGCAAGTTCTCTACCTCGTTTGAACCAAGTCAATTACTCTTCAATGAGTGAATAAAATTGCAAGTAATCCAATCCATCTCCTAGTAACTTGTGAGAATAACCATCTAGCAAGTGACTTTAACTTAGGTGTTTGTTGACCATAAGGATGCCACCATAGTTACCAAGTCCAAAATTCTAAATCTATTTGGGAGGGGAAAAAAAATCAAAAAATATGGAATTTTTGAAAAAATTCAGAAAAATCCAGTCCAAAATATGTGTGTATTTGTACATATATAGATATATATATTTATATGTCTATGTATATATATGCATACACATATAGATGTATATATATGTCCATGTGTGTGTGTGGATGTGTGTATATATATATATACATATATGTAATATATATGCATATACATAAATATATAGATGTATACATATATATAAATGTATCTATATGTGTACACACAATATATACATAGACACAGACATAAATGTATATATATGTGCACCATAGTTACCAAGTTTGGCCGCATCTGGCCCTGATGCAGAAAAATACAAATTTTTTTCGGCTCCCGAATTAATGCATTCGGATTCGGGCATTTTTTAATTATTAAAAATCTAAAACATGAAAAAAAACCAAAAACCCTAAAAAGGGTTGTCGCTAAGCGCGAGAACCCTAAAAAGGATTGTCACTAAGCACAAGAACCGGGAACCCTAATTTTTATTTATTTATACATCATGAGTAAGCATAAGGAAACACAAAAAGAAACGAATCATCTGAGTCTGACGGAGAATGAATATTTTGGCGGCCACTGAGTAACCAACTGCAAGTGTGAAGTAAATTTGCTTGGGACTAAGTAAGCAACTGCGAGTGTGAAGGAAATTTCAACTTCTTGTTTGAAGAAATCCACAAAGCACAGTCTTCTTACACTGTTGCAGACCATCAACTTCAAAATTGACGATGATGCAGAGTTGTGGAGCATGCCCTTTGGAGCAAGTGTGAAGGCACAGCGAGAACAGCAAAGGCCAAGCTTGGCGAATAGCAAGGGCGAGTGTGAGATGAGCTTGGTCGCCGCGTAGAGCCGTGGTCGACAAACTAAGAGGACACAAGCAAAGGTACGCTCTTCTCCTTTCTTATCTGCAATTTTTTTTTCAACTTAGGTTTAATTTAAGTTAAACTTTATATATAGTTCGATATATTTTATATATATTTATTTTCATTTATCTGTTTTTAAATTTACATTTTATTTTAATTTTAAGTAAATAAATTATTTTATAATTGTATTATTATATAAATATATAATTATTTTTGTTTTATTATTTAATTAATAAATATTTATTTTTAAAAAAAAATCTATAATAAAATTATTTATATTTAATAGTTGATATTATATTTATATTTATTTTTTTATAATTATTTTTTTTGTATATAATTAATAAATATTAAAATATATATATATAATAAAATTTAAATTTAATAAAAAATATAAAAATATATAAATTTAAAATTTAATATCATAAATATAAAAAAAAGATTATAAATTTAATATTTAATATCATAAATATATTAATTGTTTATAAATATAATATCACATATTAAATATAAGTAATTTTATTATATATTTGTTTTTTTTAATAAATATTTATAAATCTTAACATTATAAATATATAAATTTATAATTGTTTTTTTAAATTTTATAGTTAATAAATATTTTAAATATATATATATAAATATATAATAAAATTTAAATTTAAAAAAAAATACAAACATTATTTGCATAAAATTTAAATTTAGAAATAAATATAAAAAATTATAAATATATAAAATAAACATTAAAAATTAAATATAAATATGTTTAGATTTTATTTTATATTAGAAATAATAATTTTTTGATATATTTTATTTTCTAAAGCTATGTCATTTTATTTTTTATAGGGCATTTAAAATTTAATTTAATATTATTTTGATATATTTTAATTTTTTATTATTTTTTTATAGTTTTATAATTTTATTTTATATACGTCACTTTTGCAGGGTAAGCTGCAAAGGACAACCTATCATCATGGCAAGTCAACCGCTTGAAAAGAAATACATTATTTAGCGAGATGCAAATCCCAAAAACATGCAATGCACTCTTTGTGGCTCAAATATCACAGGGACTACAACAAAGGTTCGAAACCATTATATTGGAGGCCCAGATGTGAAGATTTGTCTTATAGTGTTGCAAAAATCTATGTATGCAGCATTTGTAAGTCAAATCCGAAGCAAATATGAAATAAAGACAATTGTATCAGTGTCTGAATCTTCAAAGAGGGCCAAAATTCAACGCAGTCTGACTCAATTTGGCTAATTTTCTAGCTCAACGCATTCCCCAACGTCTACCCAAGCAGCGAAAGTGCACATCAAATGTCTCAATCCCAGCCTTCTTTGAAAGCTATGTGAAAGCCGCAGGAAAAACATGAGGTAGACAAATTGGTGGTCCGATTTTTTAATGCAAATGGCATCCCCTTCAATGTTGTTCGAAATCTACATACGAAAGCAATGGTAGAGAGAATTGTCAATTTTGGGAAAGGATACACGATGCCATCTTTTGAAAACATAAGAATTGTTCTGTTGGAAGAGGAGGTGACATCTATATCTAATGAACTAGATAAAATGAAAAAGCAATGAAAAAAATCATGTTGCACTATAATAAGTGACGGGTGGTCTGACACAAAGCGAAGATTCCTCAATATATTGACTCAATGCGCTAAAGGTTCTATGTTTATCAAATCAGTTGATACAAGCAATGATGTGAAGATTGTAGATTTTATTTTCAAATGCATTGAATCTGTTATTATGAAAATTGAAGAGGAATATGTTGTCCAATTTATTACAGATAATGCAACAAATTGTAAAGCAGCAGCGGATCTTCTAATGGGCAGGTTTCCTCATTTGTTTTGGACTCCATGTGCAACTCATGTTTTAGATCTTTTGCTTAAAGATCTTGCAAAGTTGGAGTGGGTAAACAATGTTGTCAGAGAAGGGAAACAAATTTCAAAGTTCATACTTAATCACCTCTTGACTTTGAGCTTGTATCGCTCATTTGCAAAGTGTGAACTTGTCTCTCTAGCTGAAACAAGATTTGCATCTAATTTTATCACTTTAAAAAGGGAGGTGGAGGAGAGGAAGCATTGAGAAGAGTTGTAGTTAGTGAAGAATGGGCACAATCTAAGCTTTCTAAGAAAAATGTTGCAAAGGACATTGAGAAAATTATCTTGGGTAGTTTATTTTGGGAGGGCATCGAGAAGACCCTAAAAGTTTTTGATCCACTAGTCCAATTGTTGAGATTGGCTGATGGCATGAAACCTTGTATTAGTTTTGTGTATGAAGGCATGGAGCAAGCAAAAGAACAGATCAAAAAAGTATTGGCAAACGATGGTGATAAAGTTCAACGTATTTGAGAAATTGTGGACATCCGATGGAACATGTTACATCGACCTATACATGCAGCAAGTTGTTATTTGAATTAAAAGTTGATAGAGGTGGATCATGATGCAGATGAGGTAAAGAATGGTGTATTGGCAACAATAGACAAGTTGGTTCAAGATGAAAATGAGAAAGCTAAGGTGAGAAGACAATTAACTACATTCAAGAACCAAGAAGGCTTGTTTTCCCTCAAGGAAGCACAAACAAACATTGTTAGTATGGATCCCCATTTATGGTGGCAAACGTATGGTTCTTATACTCCAAAGTTACAAAAGCTTGTCGTGCATGTCCACAATCAGTGTATCAGTGCTTCTGCATGCAAAAGAAATTGGAGCACGCATGATTTGATCCATACTAACAAGAGACACCGACTAAGAGCCAAAAAGCTCTCAGATCTTGTGTTTGTTCATAGCAATTTAAGACTGCTTGAGCACAATCTTGCAAAAGAAGGTGACAATCTTCATCTTGGAGAAGTAGAACCATCCTTTAAAGGTGTTGAAGAAAATATTGATAGTGTTGATGATCTTGTTAGAGGATTTGTTGATGGTGCTAGTGCTAGTGCTAGTGCTAGTGCTAGTGCTAGTTTTGATTTTGAAGTAGGGTTTGATGTTGAAAATGTTTCAAACTTAAGTTTTGTATCAATTTTGATCTTAGGCTCTAAACTATGGACATTTTGCTATCTTTTAATGTAATTCAAGTTTGAAACTTATGCATTTCTCAATTTTGCAAGTGTTAAATTAATATTCAATGTTCATTCCTTAGTAGATTAAAATATTTTACATACATATATACATATACATATATATGTACATATATATATATATTTATTTTATTTTTTTCAAACCGGATTTTTTTTCGAATTTTTTTAAGAATTTTGCATTTTTTTGCCTCTCGAATGCATTCGGATTTCCGAACCTGGTAACTATGATGTGCACACACATATATATGTACACAGACATATAGATGTATATATATATATATATATACATCTATATGTCTGTGTACATATATATGTGTGTATGTATATATATGTATATATATGTGTGTGTTTATGTATATATATACATATATATCTATTGTAATGTCCCCATTTTGAAATTAAATAATATTATTGTTAAAATAAGAAGTATTTTAAATACTTAAAATAAATTAATAATAATAATCTGATTTTCACTTTAAGGATCATGGACATTTAAGGCCTAAAGTGAAATTATAAGGAGATTCTTTTAATATTTTTAAAAAACAAGAGTTTTTGCTTTGCACCTGTTTTGTGTGCCAGACTTAGGGCATGGATATAAAAGCAAATGAGTTATTCATTCGAAGATTATACATTTTTTGATATTGAAAATCTTGTGCAAGTATGTCAAGCTTGAACAAGTGACTTGACGACGAAAACCTTCAAGTACACCAAGGAATTTGGAGACAAAAACCTCCATCCTTCTACTAGGGCAGCTCTATTCAAGGGCTGTAATTGCGTCATAATTGTGCATAATTGTATGCAAGAAGATCTACAAATGTCTTTGGACACCACCTTCATCAAAGAATTATTGCAAACCTTTCGGAGCGCTGAAAATTCATGATTTGCAGGTCAAAGATGTGGGTGAACTTGGTTTGAAGAGTTTTTGTTGATTTTGGAAGAATCGAGGACTGTAACTAGGGTTTTTGTAACTTTGAAACTACTTTTGAAGGACTTCCCATGGAGGAAAAATTACGATTCTAATTTTATTTGAAAGCTACTATTTTTGTGATCATTTTGAGCTAACATTTGCATTGAAATTCTCAATATTTTCGAAGATACAAATTTTCGAAGTTTCAACTGATTAAAGCAAATAATAAATTGTTGAGGGCTGAAAATAAAGGAATTAATTCAAAAAATTATTTGCATAATTTCCCTAGTAGAGTGACTTGCTTTTGGAGGTTGTTTGCGTTGTGTGAAGCCATTCCTAGGGTGGCGAAGTTGGTGGGTTAAAGACCCTTAAAGAGTTGTTCTACATTGAAACCCTCTTTTAAGGTTTGATGATATTTTTATTAAGTTATTCCAGTGGGGGCGATTTGTGTTCAGCAGTTTTGCAGGGTTGTGAGGGCCACTCAATGCCCTAGAACATTCAGCGATTTATTTGTAATATTTTCCAAGTGGAGTGATCCTCCTTGGGGAATTTTGTGGACATTGTAAGGTGTTACTTGACCCTAAAACAAGGTAAATTGATCCCTGCGGTTTTTGCTTATTTTTATAATCAGTTCCAACTTGTTTGGACAAATTATTTGAGGGTTTGAAATTGCATAATCATCAGTAATTACAGCTGCCAATATTCTGAGGGTAGCGAATTGATTAGAGAGGTTTGGAAGTGGATGTGAGCATCTAACAAGGGGCATTCAAGGCCACGTCTTTTGATAGTATTTTTAGTGTATTTCTTCAAGTGTTTTGCAAGGGTTTCAAGGTGTTTGGAGCAAGTATCAGGGGGCTATGAGTTCATACAAAATCAGAGTTGAAGGGAACCAAAATAGGTGATAAACTCATCTCACAAAGAGTAGCGAAAGAGGTATTTTATTACAACATTTATTGGGAATAAATTGACATCAATTTGGCATGTTTATGAGAAGAAATCTGAATTGATTAGTGGCTGAAATCTAGTATTTAATCTTGGCTCTTTGGCGCCTAGGGTTTGTGTCTGAATCAAGCATTGAGGAGGATATTATTGCATCTTGTTTGGCACTAGGGTTTGTTGGTTTTATTTTTAGAATTCAGATTTATCTTAGGGTTTGTTGGAAAACCCCATCTTGGCCTAATTGTCCCATTTAGAGACATTACAGTGGTATCACAGCCAATATCTTGGCTAATTGTGGAAATTGAAGGGTTACATGACATGCAAGATATGAAGGGACAACCTTCTATTCAGATTAATCTCATGGAAACCTATGAAGAATACATGACCTTTCCACCCTCTATCCAAAAGGCCCTAAATCTCATTGAGTTTGTGTTATGGAAGAGAGGAAGAGGCGGTCATAGGATGGACCGACATAGACAAAAGGGAATACAAGATGCCTTTGGGGGATTTGTTATTCCCATATTTGACAGTTCGACAGGTATTTCGGCTAGTACCTGGGTTGATAAGATAGACACATCTCTCATTACGTCCCATGGAGGAAGGTGTGGCCATGAAATTTGTCATATCACACTTAGAGGGGGTTGCCTATGATTGGTGGCACCACCGGTTAGTAACCCAAAAACACCATCTCATAGATACCTATGACAAATTCAGCAGATGGCTCATTGGGAGATTTGATTGGGGTAATCCTGAACTTTACTCTGAGGAGTTGGCACGCTTGCATCAAGCAGAAGAAAAATCAGAATTTACAAAGCTCAAGCAAAAGGAAGTTTTTCAACAACTTCATGAGCAATCCAAGAATCATGAAGACAACTTGGAAAGTAATAAGGAAATCACAAAGGAAAGGTATGTTAGAAAAGAAGGTTTTTGCATTGTTTCTAATCACAATTCACCTTCTTTGCATAAATTCAGATTTCAAGAGGAAGCTTGGAAGAAACAATTAACATTTGGGAGGGAAGTACAGGTCCCAACAAGATTGGACAGGGAAAAAGGGCCCTTTGGTAGAGTAATGCCAAATAGAACGGAAGAAGATTCCATTTTGCATTTGGAAGAAGGAAGATCAGATTTGTGTTTGGGTAAGCAATGGAATGGTCATCTTGGTAAGTACTCATTGATTTCTCCTCATGCT
The DNA here is from genome assembly GCA_037957365.1 of Torreya grandis. Classification (NCBI taxonomy): domain Eukaryota; kingdom Viridiplantae; phylum Streptophyta; class Pinopsida; order Cupressales; family Taxaceae; genus Torreya; species Torreya grandis. Next base: position 1,511,503 of record JARHVA010002820.1, read on the forward strand.
TGGTTCCTTCATTATCTTGGTTGCAAAGTTTGTGCTATCACTAAGGTTGAGGTGAAGGGCACTCAATGGGAAAGAGAATCCTTCCAAGTGAATGAACATGACAAGTGAGCACGACAAAGGTAACATTGCTTCTATGTCATGTTGGGCCAATATAAAGAAGGGTATAGACAAGGGTTATCATGGTCCCAGGATCATAGTGATTGTTGTCTTTTGCATTTTCAGTTTTCTTTCATTGAGAAATTTTGTTTACATGGTGTGCATAGTTCCTAGGAGATTGTACTCCTCACATCCCAACACTATGGGAATGATTCAAGTGTGTAGTGGTGGATTTCCAACCACTAGAAGGAGAAATTGGAAGGAGAAAAAGGCATACTACAGGCAGGATAAGATTACGCTAAAACATAAAAAAGGAGGCCCATATCATGTTCATGAGGCATGGTGACATAATTATAAAAGTGTTGCTAAACCCTAATGTTTTTTCTAACATGTTTGCTCCATGTGTAGGTTCATTAATGACATCACTTGCCATAACCAAGAACAATGCAAGGGGTGAAGTTGAGTGCATGAAGGAGGGCATGAAACCCCTCTTAGATTGGACAAAGGCCCAAGTAGTGAACAGCCAGTTACAGGGTATGATTTTGGAAGAGTTTTGGTCCTCTTTTCTTTTGTAAAGTTCTGAAATTGTCTTGCTACATTTATGGCTAACATCATACACAAAAGGCAGGTTTTGTGGCATAGTACAGCCAATGGTTAAGCACATGAGGGAAATAAAAGGTACAATCAAAAGGGGATTGCAAAGTGGAACAAAATACTCCCAAGATATGTTGTTCAAAGCATTTGATTTGGTCAATTGTTTGCAAGTTGGGAAAGATTTTACATGGCACGTAGAGGCTACCAAAGAGTTTTTGAAGGGTGGCCACCCTAGTATGCATACAAGGGATGAAAATCAAATGGATTTTTCCATTTGGGGCACCAAGATATCACTTTCCAAAAAAAAATCTTTTAGCATCTCTAGCTTTCTTTTCATGTTGTTGGACTTCATATTGGCATCCTTGAAGAATATGGACATGGAAGAAGATTTAAGGTCCATCATAGATTGGACAAAGGCTCAAATCATGAGCAGCAATTAGCAAGTCCAATTGGTGAGGAAAAATTTGTCTTTTTCCTTTCCGAAAAATTCAGAAAATTATTGGCAACAATCTTGGCCATTGACCCCCAAAAAAGGGCACATTGTTTGTACAGGGCATCCAACTAAGAGGCCTGAAATTGTTGTTGGAAGGTATGAAAATTTTGTTTCTTTGAGTTGTGTCATTTACTATAGCCACCTATCACATTCAAAAAAATTTATTTTTGGAGCTTGTTACTGTTGTAGCTTGGAATTGGCACCCTTGTGAGAGAGTTCTTCAGGCTCTCTCACTTCCAGCTTTAAGCGTGGAAACAACCTCAGGCTATGGGTATCCTGTGGTGAGGTTGAACCTCTAGCTTTTTTAATGAGGCTAGTTCCTCTCAGATGCTTCACTTCTGCTCGTCCCCACACACTAAAACCTACTATTAACCAAGGAAAAGGGAGAGAAAGATAACATGAAAGGGAAACCTAAGCTAAGGATGGTGATCCACCAAAATATGAAATGATCCACTTTCAGCCTAGGAGCCTTAACCACTATTGATGAACTCAACCAAGATGCAAACTATTTTGATCTTCTCTCAAGGCCATAGACATGAATATTTGTGTGAAGGTCGAAGGCGAGCCCTGCATTTTGAAGGACGGAAAGGGATAGGTCAGTGTGAGACACTATGAGTCCGTAACACTCCAAGGAGGGAACGACGTCCAGACACTTCACACAACCTGCACAAAACCACAAGAATCAAAGCAAGATGCTTGGAAAGATTACAGATGATGAACGACAACATACATTCTGCAAATAACATCCAAATGTGCACACTTGACTTCAACGCAGAATCAGAAAGTTTGTCTTATATTGCTTCAAGAGAGTTTTACAGAGTGATTTTGACAGTGCCTTTGTCAACAGTCGAGGGATAGTTTCTTGGCTCCAAGGCCTCTATTTATAACAAAGAGGTTGAGAGAAGGGGACTCGTGAGAAACTAGAAGTGAAGTCATTAATTTTCTACAACCACCACCGTCGTCCTCCTTTGACCATGAAAATGAGTCATCCAAGGTCGTCCCAATCCCGTCGAGCCCATCCTGCATTCAAGTCGCCCCTGGGTGGATTTTGAGGGAGCCATGTCGAGAGTGGCTAAATGTCTCCACTTGGCACAACCGAATTGATCTCTGCATTAAACTCATCATGGCCCCTTCCCTTCGCGTGTCCTGTCTGAAGGACGAAGACTCCATGCCTTTTTTACTTAGGTCGAAACATGTTACTTTTAATCGCGCGACCATTCATTGAAAGAGAGAGCCATGTCAAAGGACAAAAACCTTCATAAATTTGCACCTGCCAGTTCTCGACAGTTGCTTTGGCTCTCCTTTGCTCTGATTAGTCATTGGAAAATGCCTTGGATCCTTGACTCGCGCCGTAGATCTTCCTGACATAGACACCTGCGAGTCATCGATCTCCCTGCCAACTGGATTCCCCTATGCCACATGGTGGCTTCTCATTCGTTTGATCATAACTCGTGCATAGTTAATCCTTAGAACCATGCCGTTGGACCAAGCTTAGTAAGTTAAGTAACCTTGGAAACCCGATTTACTCTTCGCAGTGTAATTTAGGTTTTTTTAAGCTACTTAACTTATAAATTTAGAAGCCGAGCCCTTGAAGAATCCCGATTTACTCTTTGCAGAGTAATTTGGGTTCTCTGAGCTCCTCAACTTCGGACTCTCCTAGCTTGATTGCTTCCCAACGGCTAGCTTATCACCTCGAAGTTTGATGTTCACGGGCCCGTCATTGGACATTTGAATCCCAACGACTAGTCCTCCATCATGAAATTGACGTCCATACAGTCGTCACTCGCTAGGACAATTCCTCTAGGTCCCTTATTGCTTCGAGTCCTTGTCTTTGCACCATTTTCTGCGGGAATCATCTCTTTATCTTTTCCGAAAGGAAAAGGCCCTTCGGGAATCTGCTAAGTGCCCTGTTGATGCCAAGAAAGTGCCCTTCGGCATTTTTAAAAAGCCTTTCGGAAGAATTGAGAAGCACCCTTTGGGAATTTTGAAAAGACCCCTCTAACTTTGTGAAAAAAGATCTTTTCGGAATTTTTCTTAGACCTTTGGGAAGGACACTTTGCATGAAAGGTGTCCTTTGGAGCCTTTAAAAGGACAATTTTCCCAAGAAAAGACCCTTCGAAAAAACTATTTGGGGCACTTTGCAGCCAAAAGACCTTTAGGAGTTTTGAAAAGTGCCTTTCGGAAAAAGTGTAGTGGACCATTTCCTCAAGAAAAGGACCTTCGAAAACTTTGAAAATGAACCATTTTTATATAAGTGCCCTTCGAAACTTTCTTTCAGACAAAATGTCCGAGGAAATTCCAATACTTAGCCCGAACAAAAATCTTTGAAAGAAAACACTAGGTGAAAAAGTCCCAAAAGAAATGAGCCTTGTCCATCGGGTTTTCAACTCCTACTTACTTCGGGCTTCTTTGGTGAAGTCGCTGATGTATCAAAACCCGAGGTCTTAATACTTCGAAAACCAAAAGTCCTCTTTCTCAAGACCAATTCGGGTTTTGCATGCCCTCTTACTTACTTCGGACTTTTGGACCCAAGTAACTTATGTGACAAAGCCCGAAGTCTTCCACTACTGAAAGCCCGCGAACCATTGCTCAAAACAAGTTCGGGTTTCTGGACTTAGCCTACTTCGGGGTTGCGGAGTTACTTTACTTCGAAGTTGCGACTGCCCGCAACTTATAAGGCAATTTAAGCAAGATTTTCCATTGATGGAAACCGTAGTTCTGATGGAGTCTATAGCTCTTCTAAACTTGTGCTTGAAATGCTTGAACTACTTGGTTTCACCATGAAAACTAGTCAAGAACCTTTTCTTTGCTCTGCAGACCTGTCCCTTAGGATTTGACAAAATACGCTTTAAGCAATCTTAAAGTATTTCTAAAGCTTTGTGAGAACTGTGAGATCTCTCTGTCCACTCATTTCATCCGGGACATTTGTTCATTTGTTCATCTGTAGCAACTTGATCCCCCTGGACGTAGCTTGGTATGTGGGCCAAAATTGGCCAACAGGTACCCTTCAAACCAAGAGGAATTAGCATACTATTTAATTCTGATTTTTTAAAATCAGAAATCTCAGTTTTTTTGACATTGCCACAACCCCCTTATGATAGCTATATGGTTGACTTCATTGCATATTTGCAACTACTCATAAGTCCTAAGAGTGACATCTTTTGGGATCATGGCTTGCACAAAGAAATGATGAAATATGTAAGGAACAGCAGTGTATTTGGTTGCATCTTCAACATTCCCTTGATGATCACTTACTTGCACGTAAGCCACGAGAAATAAGAGCCTTGGCTGGACTTCACTTTGCACATGATGAGAACTCTTCACAAAGGGTTACATATGGAGGTGAGACATTTGTAAGATTGGGAGGTTCCCTCATGGCCTAAAAGAACTAGTAAGGTAATTGGTGGCCTTAACCGTACTTGTTTACTTGCCTTGAGGATAATACAAGCAAACTTCTACATACAAAGCAGCAAGAAGACACTTTTCGGGTGCAATAATTGGCCTGGTATAGCTATGGACTCCATCATGCACGACTCGATATTGATAGAGTTGTTGGCATGGGGACATGGTAAGTCATTGGATGACTCTTTTGACACTTGGAACACTTGTGGGCAGCCCCCAAAACACAAATCTAGATTTCAATTTAGAGCTTCTCTTCCATGGGAAGGGATTACAGGAGGACATTGCATCATAAGGTATGTTGGGACACCTCTTTGGATATTGCAATTGCTTGAGGACAAACAATTTTGGATGGAGAGGATTGTAATGTCCCCATTTTGAAATTAAATAATATTATTACTAAAATAAAAAATATTTTTCAATACTTAAAATAAAGTAATAATAATAATAATCTAATTTCCACTTAAGTTGGGGCCTTTTTAAGGGTCATCGGCACTTAAGGCCTAAAATGAAATTATAACAAGATTCTTGTAATATTTTTAAAAAATAAGAGCTTTCCCTCCTATTTTGGGCACCACACTTAGGGCATGGATATAAAAAGGTGAGTTGTTCATTCAAAGATTATACATTTTTTGATATTGAAATTCTTATGCAAATATGTCAAGCTTGAACAAGAGACTTGAGGATGAAAACCTTCAAGTGCACCAAGGAGTTTCGGAACAAAAACCTCCATCCTTCTACTAGAGCAACTCTATTCAAGGGTTGTAATTGCGCCATAATTGTGCATTATTGTATGCAAGAAGATCGACAAAAGTGTCTTTGGACACCACCTTCATCAAATAATTATTGCAAACCCTTCAAAGAGTTGGACATTCATGATTTGCAGGTCAAAGAAGTGGACGAACTTGGTTTGAAGAGTTTTTGTTGATTTTGGAAGAATCTAGGACTGTAACTAGAGTTTTTGTAACTTCGGGACTACTTTTGAAGGACTTTTCATGGAGAGAAAATTTTGATTCTAATTTTGTTTGAAAGCTACTATTTTTGTGATTATTTTGAGCTAACATTTGCATTGAAATTTTCAATATTCCGTAAAATACAAATTTTCAAAGTTTCAGCTGATTAAGGCAAATAATAAATTATTGAAGGCTGGAAATAAGGGAATTAATTCATAAAATTATTTGTATAATTTTCCCTGGTGGAGTGACTTCCTTTTGGAGGTTGTTTGCATGGTTTAGAGCCATTCCTAGGGTGGTGAACTTGTTGGTGGGTTAAAGATCTTTAGAGAGTTGTTCTACATTGAAACCCTCTTTTAGGGTTTGATGATATTTTTATTAATTTATTCCAGCAGGGGCGATTTGTGTTGAGCAGTTTTGCAAAGTTGTGAAGGCCACTCAATGCCCTAGAACATTTAGTGAATTATTTGTAATATTTTCCAAGTGAAGTGATCCTCCTTGGGGAATTTTGTGGACATTGCAGGGTGCTATTTGACCCTAAAACAAGGTAAATTGATCCCTATAATTTTTGCCTATTTTTATAATCAATTCCAGCTTGTTTGGACAAATTATGAGGGTTTGGAATTGCATAATCATCCGTAATTACAAATGCTAATATTTTGAGGGTAGTGAATTGATTAGAGAGGTTTGGAAGTGGATGTGAGCATCTAACAAGGGGCGTTCAAGGCCATGTCTTTTGATAGTATTTTTAGTGTATTTCTTCAAGTGTTTTGCAAGGGTTTCAAGGTTTTTGGAGTATGTATCAGGTGGTTGAGTTCATACAAAATCAGACTTGAAGGGAACCAAAATAGGTGATATATTCATATCACTAGGAGCAATGAAAGAGGTATTTTATTGCAACATTTATTGAGAATAAATTGACATTAATTTGGCATGTTTATGAGAAGAAATCTGAATTGATTAGTGGCTGGAATCTAAGTATTGGCTCTTTAGTGCCTAGGGTTCGTGCCTGAATTAAGCATCGAGGATATATATTGCATCTTGATTGGCACTAGGGTTATATGGTTTTATTTCCATAATTCAGATTTTATTTAAGATTTATCTTAGGGTTTGTTGAGAAACCCCATCTTGACCTAATTGCCCCATTTACGGACATTACAGTGGTATCAAAGCCAATATCTAGGCTAATTGTTGGAATTGAAGGGTTACATGACATGGAAGATATGAAGGGGCAACCTTCTATTCAGATTGATCTCATGGAAACCTATGAAGAATACATGACCTTTCCACCCTCTATCCAAAGGGCCCTAAATCTCATTGAGTTTGTGTTATGGAAGAGAGGAATAGGCGGTCATAGGATGGGCCCGCATAGACAAAAGGGAATACAGGATGCCTTTGGGGAATTTGTTATTCCCATATTTGACAGTTCTACAATTATTTCAACTAGTGCCTGGGTCGATAATGAAGACACATATCTCTCATTACGTCCCATGGAGGAAGGTGTGGCCATGAAATTTGCAATATCACACTTAGAGGGGGTTGCCTATGATTGCTGGCACCACGGGTTAGTAACACAAAAACACTATCTCATAGTTACCTATGACGAATTCAGCAAGTGGCTCATTGGGAGATTTGATTGAGGTAAACCTGAACTTTACTTTGAGGAGTTGGCACGCTTGCATCAAGCAGAAGAAAAATCAGAATTTACAAAGGTTAAGCAAGAGGAAGTTGTTCAACAATTTCATGAGTAATCCAAGGATCATGAAGAAGGCTTGGAAAGTAATAAGGAAATCACAAAGGAAAGGTATGTTAGAAAAGAAGGTTTTTGCATTGTTTCTAATCACAATTCACCTTCTTTGCATAAATTCAGATTTCAAGAGGAAGCTTGGAAGAAACAATTAACATTTGGGAAGAAAGCACAAGTCCTAACAAGATTGGAAAAGGAAAAGGGGCCCTTTGATAGAGTAATGCCAAATAGGACAGAAGAAGATTCCATTTTGCATTTGGAATAAGGAAGATCAAATTTGTGTTTGGGTAAGCAATGGAATGGTCATCTTGGTAAGTACTCATTGATTTCTCCTCATGCTTAGTTCCTTCATTATCTTGGTTGCAAAGTTTGTGCTATCACTAAGGTTGAGGTTAAGGGCACTCAATGGGAAAGAGAATCCTTCCAAGTGAATGAACATAACAAGTATTCATTATAGATATGGGATCCAGGTGAGTGCTACAAAGGTAACATTGCTACTATGTCATGTTGGGCCAATATAAAGAAGGGTATAGACAAGGGTTATCATGGTCCCAAGATCATAGTGATTGTTGTCTTTTGCATTTTCAGTTTGTTTCCATTGAAAAATTTTGTTTACATGGTGTGCATGGTTCCTAGGAGATTGTACTCCTCGCATTCCAACACTATGGGAATGATTCAAGTGTGTAGTGGTGGATTGCCAACCACTAGAAGGAGAAATTGGAAGGAGAAAAAGGCATATTACAGCCAAGATAAGATTAAGTGAAAAAAGGAGGCCCATATCATGCTCATGAGGTATGGTGACATAATTATAAAAGTGTTGCTAAACACTAATGTTTTTTCTAACATGTTTGCTCCATGTGTAGGTTCATTAATGACATCACTTGCCATAACCAAGAGCAATGCAAGGGGTGAAGTTGAGTGCATGAAGGAGGGCATGAAACCCCTCTTAGATTGGGCAAAGGCCCAAGTAGTGAACAGCCAGTTACAGGGTATGATTTTGGAAGAATTTTGGTCCTCTTTTCTTCTGGAAAATTCTGAAATTGTCTTGCTACATTTATTGCTATTCCATAAATGCCAGAATCTGGAATTAGTTTTCCTTCTCGATCATGCCATTCAAGCTTCACAACCACTTCATGAAACGTGCAAACAATTTTTCTTTAATTGCTATTCCGTAAATGCCAGAATCTGGAATTAGTTTTCCTTCTCGATCATGCCATTCAAGCTTCACAAGCACTTCATGAGACGTGCAGACAATTTCCAACATATTGTTCTTACCCAGATACTCAGATAGTGACCAACTTAGTAGATCAGTCTCCACTTTTTCTAACAGAGCAACAACTCCAATCACATCAGGAAAAAATGGGGGCTTGAATGACTGAATATGATGCCTACTACTTAGCTCAACTCAAAAGGCATCTGCACTATTTCTATATCTAAGTTTCCTTCCATAGTTTGTTTAACACTATGGGAGCTCTGATTTGATATTAACTTATCATCCACTTTTGAACCACTTGTCGGATTATCAATTGAATCATTAACGTCGTCAATCTCCTTGACTGCCTGATCATTCTTTAGTGTATCAACTTGTATTAAATCTGCAACTGTGGGAGTTTTACGCAGCATTTTTTCATGAAATTTTGGGGCAGCCGTCTTACTTCTGAAGGTTACCAAGAGGTTATGTGCCGCAGAAGCTCCAAACAGTCCAGGCTTGCTGAGTCGACCGTGAGAAAATTTTGACCCTTGATCTTTCATTGTATTCTTTAGACCTATAAGATGTTCATAATTTTGCAGTATCTGTAGCAAACTTTGTTCAGTCTTTGCTTCTAGGCATGTTTCAGTGCTTATTTCTCTCTTTCTCACATGCAATATTTTTTCTATTGAGTTTTCAATTTCAATTGGGTCCCTTTCTAGCTCATTCAAATAGTCTCCAGCAATACAAAGAATAATGCAAAGTTCATTCTTACCAGCAGTCAGCTTATTTTCCACTTTCATGGCTCTCTGACCAAGGATAATCATGCTTGTTGTTTCCCCTTGTCTGTAACCGCCATTTTTCCATTCATCTTCCATGCTTGCAGAATCCTCTAGAGCATAATTTAGCCATCTTTTAAAGTAGTCTTGCCTTTTGAGAGAGTTTTGCTTTCTTGTTTTGATAGGTTTGCCTTCCACCACTTGCCCCATATAGGCGATGTGACCCAAACTCTCAAATGAGGGACTGTGTAGATTTGGAGCTTCCACCCATGGATTAAGAATTATTTTGTCTAGCTCCGGAAGAGTCAGTTGGTTTTGTTCCTCAAGGTCCATGTAATTACGTGCTTTTTGCACGGTCCATCTGTTCCCATTGGTATACATCTGCTGTGCACTTTTTGTTGAATTAGTTGCAAAGTAGCAACCTTGCCCAAACATTTTATCCTTGATTTTTGGTGGTAATTTAAATCCTTTATCTATGGTACGCTTGATAGCATTATCATTTGTTCCATGAAACAAAAGCTGATTGGGTCCATTTGGATTGACAAAATCTCTGAGCTTCCAAGAATTCAATTTTGAAATTTAAGTTTGAAACCTTTTCAATCTTTGTTACCATTGGACAAATTCCATGGATTGGCTTAATACCTCTTATTGTTGGGTCAATGACCTATAAGTACTCGGCTGCAGTATCTCCTTCCTCGATTAATTTTTTGATGACCGATCTTGTTCTCTTTTGCAACTTCAATCTCTTGATTTCTAATTTCAGTTCCCGCCTTTACATTTTAATTTGCAATATTGCTTGTTCTTTTTCTATTGTTGCTTGAATGTTGGCAATTGCCACACTCATTCTGCTCACACTTCCGCAACCTGCCACATAATTTTTTACACTTTGACCTTGTTTCCTCAAATTCAGATCTATATACTTCAGACTGTCTAAGTTCCACCAAAGGGGTACCACCAGCTGGCGTATTGTTCTGAAAATGCTTTTCCCAATAGCCCAGTTCATGGGTAATATTCTGGTCTCCATCATTCACCTGTTGCATGACTTCGGAGCACAAATCATGTGCCATGCAACTCCACTATTGTTCACAGTGTCGATTTTTTTAAACTGTGCCCTTGCTGACATCCAAAGAGGATTTAAATCAAATATTGGGCTGGCTGTGCAGATATTTTCACCAACAGAAAAAACATTTCGTATTTGACATCCAGCAAACCATCTTAGTTGCTCTACAAAGGCGGAGCAAGCTGAAGTCGCATGTTTATCACGTTGTGCCACACATTGTGTTGAAGTATCTAGAAGTTTAGTCAATGTAATCGAAGCACCCATCTCCAAACCATTGTCTTTGACTCTCCAAACCATTGTCTTTGACTCTCAAAACATTTAGCTCAGGCACATGTGTAGCAACAATGATAACTTGATAAGACATGATTTTGAACCTAGTTTCTATACCAATTCCAGTATTGCCAACTAATAGCTTTGCTTCACACCCACAAGGCTTTCCAGTTGAGGAGTAAAAAACCTTTGCATCTTCAGATTTTTTTGTAGAAGCACAGTTGATATAAAAAGAATTTTGAGTCTTGGCAAAAAAGCGGGGAGCATCAAGAATTGGCCTATAACCCGTGCAGCAGCACAGATTGCCTGCAAGACTTTCTTCAATTTGTTCTTGATTGGGAGGTACCTTATCAGACCTCCACAAAGCAGACAGGGACATGACAAAGCCTATTGTACAAAATCCACAATGTCATCCATGAGTGTTACATAGAGTTTCCATTTCTTCAGCGAGGTGCATTGCCAAGATATTTGAGTCTCATACAACTCTTTGTAAATGAGTTGTTTTCTTTGTGGAAAATGAACTCTTGAATCTATAGTTACTCTTAAAATCCACATAACCATGGTATTCGTGTGCTTTATTTGGGTTCCACTCAAATTTCTCATTTTCCCTGTTGTCCCTATTCATTCCGACCAACTGTCTTGGCATGATCTTCTTCCATCTCAAAAGATCACCCGGATCCCATATGCCAAAACCATTTTGAACTTGAATCAAAGAATCTACATGCCCTATGCTACAAGTTGAATCCTTGACCCTATCACCCTTTTTAGAATGCTTTCCATGATGACAAGAAATTTGAAATGGCATAGTATGAAATAACAAATATAAAATATGATTTTCCCTTTTAGACCTTGGTCTGTAATCTGATTTTTCTTCATATTCAGAGCTGCCATAGCAATGATTCATGACCTCACCTTCCTCTTTAAATTTCTTTTAAGTGTTGTTTTGCTTGACTAGCAATCAATTTAGCTTCCTTAGCTTTGTTTAGCCAGTCCTCACATCTTTCCTAGGTCCCTATCACATCTTTCGTGCTTGTTTGCAATGTAGCTGGGTTCCTTTCAACCCTAGGGTCCACCTTTATTGATGATGGTGGATTATGAAGGTCTGCCTCACATATGCGATTTATGCCCTTCTTTTCTGTGGAATTATTAGGGCCATCAGCCAATTGCGTTTCCTCTTTCAAGATTTCATCCTTGGCTTCCTCGTTCCTTTGCTCCTTCGTAGGGTTTGGGAATTGAGTCCTTGACTTTTTCGTTTTCCTTTCTTCTACCCATGCCCTTAGCTCCTTTCAATGTTCTTGCATAGCTTGCAACAGCTCTAACATAGATTCTTCCATTGTCCTCATTATTCACATGCTGGCAAGATCACAACTCTGATACAACTGTAATGTCCCTTTTAGGACGGAATTAGAACAATTTGGGTTTTCCAACAAATCCTAAGATAACACATGCAACTTCTAATTTTTTGATTCAAACCCTAAGCAAATTCACCGAAATACTTGCCAAAAATTATAGAAATACACCCATGCAAAAATACCTCAAATCTGATTATTCTGAATTATTTGAAGGTCTGAAAATTACAATAAAAATACCAGCTGATAGAATGAATGTTGGAACACCACAAAAACTGAAAACATCCAAAGCTGCCCCAAAGCTGCAGTTTTGTCTACCCAAGTGGGTAGCTGCCCTAGGAGGGCCTTCCCAAGCAACTGGCTGATCAAAGAGGGCCTCAAATGTGGATTACTGCCCTAGATAGGGCTGACAACAGACTCGCCACACTTCAATAATCCTCCCCACTGCTGCGCTTTACTGAAATGATGCCCTACAAGCCTAAAACCACCAATTTCTGCTCAAATATGACCTCTGAATGAAGTCACCCAAAGAGTGGTTGGAGGTTTTCATCCCCAAAGGTTAGCTAATGAGGGTTTTCGTCCTCAATGGCTGCCAATCCAAGCAATTGTGCTTAAATTTCTGAATTTAGTGATAAAAAGAACATGATCCTTCAAATGAACCTCTTCTTTCATTTTTATAACCTTCCCTCCAAAAAGACCATCCCAAAAGGGAGCACTCCACTTGAGGGGGAAATTCAAATATCCCAAAAAAACCACCTCCTTATAAGATCACTTAGGGCTAACTAGCCCATGACCCATAAAGTCTCCTTCTTAAGTCAATATTAGAAAAGGGTTATCAATGGCTCTAAACTCAAAAAGGGGACATTACACACCCCCCACACACACACACATGAGCATAGTTTTATAAATATGCAAAATTAACAAATACAATGAAAAAGAATATAACATAATATAAAATGTTAATATTATATAATATAAAGTTGTGTGTCTTCTTTTGCAAAAAAGACTTTATATATATATATATATATATATATATTGTTTTTGAAAAAACATGGGTCTGACCTGAACCGACCTTTGGGCCAGCCGAAAAATTCAGATCCGGCCAGATTTTGTGCAGATCCGGCCGGATTTGGTAATTATGGATGTCGCCAATCTATTAAATTCCCTCCCAAAGACACCTATTATACAAGGATTCAACATACCAAACATTTGAGGTGCACGTGAACACTTTACAAACTATCTCCTAATAAAAGATGCCTCCTTTCCGTTGCCATAACTTTTCTTCGCTATAGCGAAAAATCCCTTTATTAACTCTCTAATCTAGGATGGAGGCCATTTCTTTACATCTAAATATCATATCACTTACAATTAAAGGTGCAAAGGACCATATGGAGAGGTTTGTTTAGCTTGTTTCATCTTTTGTGTTGTAGTCTCTATCTGTAATGGATTTGATTCATTCACACATAACTAATGTTTTCACAAATTTCCCCAAACTTGGGTTATTTGTATCCACAGTGCAGACAATCTCACAAATAAGCTCAATCAAATCACCTCAAATGGTCATTAAGGCTCAATTGTCTCACTCGAACTGCAGTCTTAGATGTATATTACCTTGAAGCTGGTCACATCACGGATTATGGTGGCACATGATATGATAATACTCCTTTTGACTTCAAAAATATGGAAGAAGAATGAAAAAAGAAGAAAAATGTGTGCATCAATAGTTGCAACTCTACCCTGGCAACATTTTTGATAACTAGCTTGTGATTGGTGATTATTGCATATAAACATTTCATTCTTCGATTTTCTATCAAGTTCAGACTTGTCAATGCTTATAAGTGCATGCATACATGGAATCCAAACATATGCTTGTATTTTCTCCGAACAATCAAACCTATAGCTTTGCAATGCAGCTGCAACTACAATAATTTGGTTAATATTAGATGTCCCTGCGTTGTTTTATGGGAAAGTGGTTTTACATCAACATGCAACACATAAGCCAAAAAAAATGTAAAGTAGGCCTAATCAGATCTAAATAGTAAATCAGACCTAATTTGCATAAAATAATATACCTAATGTCGTAATAAATGACAAGAGGGGGTTTTGGAAGAATATCTGATTTTGTCGCAGATCTGGAGATAGTCGTCAAAAACAACCAACACATGGCAGGTCTCAATAGCAAGGCAAACTAAACCCAAAAAAACAAGAGCGAACAAAGAACCTCCCCATAATTGTATGGACATTTACAGAAGAGTAGGGTTGTTTCCTGAAATGCACAAAAACGGATTTGACGATCTTGTTCTTGAGCTTCAAAGCTTTGAAAACCTCATTCGCTTTTTTGAAATTCCACATAGAACCCTAGTAAATTGATCCCCTTCTCCAAAACTCTAGCTATATATCACATACTAGAAAAAAATGGGGGATGTATTCGGGGACCTATGTTATCCCTCAATTACTATCAGGTTCCTAAGATGTTTGTACTAATTTGGCAATCAACATTCCATGTATCGTGCATGTTCAACAAGCAATCCAGTGAATGCAAGGCATAGTCCTATATGAAATTTCACACTAGAATGAATGCATCGCAAAGAAATGAATGCTTTAAATTTGCTTGAATTCTACTCTAAATGTTTGAAATAACTGTTGTTGTACTTTCACAATGGATTCCTTCAATTCAATGCATGGCTATTCCTTGTCCAAATCATGCCCTATATGCACTAATGCACCTATGTATTTATGGGATTTTCAAATTCAAATTAGTATCGTATTGTCAAGCAAGTCGACACCCAATGGACCAAAAAGCCAAAAAATTAGGCCACACAACACACGTGCACCCAAAACTAACCCAAAGCACCGATTACCCTATAACCATACAATGTACATTTTTGGGCCCCAGTACCGTACACTATACAATTCTAGGGAAAATAGATGAAGACACAAAAGGAGGAAAGAGGATGAGAGAGAAGGAGAAAAAGAAAAAGAAAGAGGCAGCGCAAGCAACCCAAAATCTCAACAACACACCAATAAGAGCCTAAACTGGACCAATAAGCCATAAACACAAAAGTACCCTAAAATAATGCAATTCTACAACTAATAACTACCCTCGTACAAAAATTAGGTGTCGCCTCACTTTGATGTGTGTGCATGCATATATATCAAAGTAAACAAACAAAAAAGGGGAGGATACAATAAAGATTTTGCACTCCTAAAGATTCTACAGCAACTCCAATGCTTCCGTAACAGCTCCAATGCTCTTGTAGATCTGCAAAAGGACATGTGCCTGTGGATAAATGCGTAAACAATCAATAAATAAACAAAGAAATTATATTAATGTCACAGATGACCAAAAGTAGGTCAATGGGACTCGAGGATACAACAATTAACTATAGAAATTTCTAGGAAGAGAGAATCCTAGAAGCCAAATAAAGGAATAAAAGTACATAAGACAAAATAAAGCAGTGTGCCACTCACAAAGGTGGTCATGAAATCAATACAAATAGCAATGAAGGGCAAACAAGTGTCCCCAAAAGCATGTATCGATGAAGACTAGAAGGAAATCTCATTGAATATCTATGTTTGTCCCTGGAGTGGAGGAACCGTCTGAGCCATCAACAATCACTATGAAAACATCTGATAGTGCTCATTGGGGAGAACCCAATGTTGGAAGGGCCAAATTGGGAGATCCTAGGAGGAAGTGAAGCACTTCCTCTAGAATCTCTCCTAACATCAAGGTCAGTGTAACTCCCATAATAGAAAAGAAACTCATTATATGAATTTGCCCCTGTGGTTTGGGGGCGGCTAGTAAGTAGTAGATCCATATTGCTGGAAGGGGTAGAGCCATGCCGACGGGAAGGAGCAAAGCCACAATACCAAGGGAGAGCAAGCCAAGGGATATGAGTGATTTGAGTAGTAATGGTGTGTTAACAGAAGTGCCACATAACTAATCTATTAGCTTTGATGTGTGAAGTATCGATGTTCAAACAACACTTAGTGTTGCCAATTGCCTAGATGGGACGGAAGAAAGAGGTGATCAACATGGGGGCTCTAGAGCCTCCAGGCTCTCCTTGGAGGGATCTATGCTAAAGGGTGACATACTTGCAAAGATAAAGAGCTAGGGACCATTGGTCTGGATATCTGAAAAAGTAGATAGAGTATTGCCTAAGTCCCTGTAAATGCAATGATATCTTCCCCGGATCTCATCGTAAATGGGGCATTTGAAAATTAATTGTTCCTCAATCTCCACCTTGTAACAATATTGTACATAATCGTAGATGTCATAGGATAGATTTTGTCTTATTCTAAAAAGTTGAATTCCATTCCTAGAGGAATAGGAAGGGTCCTTTGGGAATGTAAAGTGAACAGCCATCTTGGCTTATTTATTTGTAATGCTTTGCTCATTTCAACTTGAATCATGAAAACAATTTTGGCTTCCGCTGCATATTGTTCATTGTTATTCCGTCATTATTTTATATGGCCTGACATTGGTATTAGAGCTAATTTATTTTATTGGTCTATTTTTTTTCTCCCCTCCTCTTTCATAGCCATACGACCTATTATTCTACTATCAAAAGCAATATTTGATATGTTATTGCAGTCTTTGACAGTATGGTGCATCTGTAGAAAGCGTGTCAGCTGCTTCTGAGGATACATTGGCTGTTTCAGTCAATTGTTTCTGTATTTTCTGTTTGTATGCAGCGTACCACTCAGGACAGGGACGTTTCAAATCATATTGGTAGCTAAATAAGTGGCAACCTTCGTATACTGCATTGGAAATCAGAGATAGACTACCAAGACTGGGCAATAATGGTCTCAAACTACATAGCAAGGCATTTCTCCTTTATACTGCTGCATGGTGCATGCAGTGACAGTATATGACGTGATTTGAAGGCGTTCTGTCAATATTGAGGGCATTTTTGTATTGTGGTGGCTGGAGGACAGCATGGAACTCAAATTTGGCATTTCATCTGTTGTTTACCTTCATCTAGACCTGCATTTGACTGAATTTTGACACCTTGGAACTCTCCAAAGGCAGCGTGACAGTCCCGGAGGCAGCATTTCAGCTGTATGTCTTATTAATTTCTGACATATCAGACCTACAGGACTCCTAGAAGGACGTGGCTGATCAAAGGAGCACATGGAGGCTGTATTTTTCATCTTCCAATATTGGAAATTTGTTATATATGCCACATATGGAGACTTTGAGGTATTTTTAAGCTTTTTCATTTAAAAAGCAAGATCCATTTTTAAGTGTTTTTTTCAAATTTTGAAGCATTTAAACTTTTGAAGCATTTAATAGTCTATTGAGCAAGATACTCTATGCAAAGTTGGCAAAAAACAATCAAATTTTGCAAATAAAGGAGAAATAAGGAGAGCTACTATTTACCCATTCGTTTCTATCAAAAGACGTGAATCCAAAAATCAAGAAAAACCAAGTATATCGTCAAGTATGAGGTTTTCTTGTTAAGTCGCTGCTAATGGAGTAAATTATTTTCACATGCCACGTAGGTACCACATACCATTATGCTCTCACGAGCCCTAACACCTCTTTCACGTACTATCAAGTGTATAGAAAGGGCGAGCTTCTTCCACATACTGACATGTATATAAAAAGGGCAGGTATATAAGGAGGTTTGGTATATCGGTCTAGTGGCATTATTGTTCACACAACAAGATTCATGGAAGCTACTTTTGATTCATTCCATTGGAAGCTTCATTAGATTTGGCAGACATTTACGTCAACATCATCATTTTGCTTTTTGTTTTTCCATTGTACATGGGTACCCCATCAGCCCTAGTTGTCGAGACCCAATTTTTTTTATAACCACATCACTTATTGTGAAGTCCACCTTAGGTAGATGTGTTATCAAGGTGTGATTTATTATGTGCACACAATTATTAAATGCACAATTAATGTGGTAGTTATCCTAACATGTGTGAGAAGGATTAGGTGTAACTTGGAGAATGATCCCACATTTTACTTCAACAATAATAATCTTTCACTCAAATCTTATTTTTCATATATAAGAACCCTTTGTGTTCTTGTGGAAAGTAATGGATCTTAGAGTCATTTCCTGCGCTAGTGGAGATGTAGTCTTTGATAGAGTTCTCTTATAGTGTTACCATTGCTAGTTGCACACATACACTATATATTACACATAGTTAATACAATGTGTCTTTATTGGCGAATCTCTCTATTGTCTAAATACTTTATGTTGATGATGTCTATATTGGAGATTCATGGGCTATGTTGTCAATTTTAATAGTTTTGTAGTCCAGGGTTTGAAGGAACCTTCAATTATCATCTTTGAGGAGTGGCACTAGGGCGACGTATACAACTATCCTTGCTAAAAATTAAAGATTGCAGAATTTCCAATCAGTCCCCTTGAAGCAAACGTGTCAATGTCAAGCAGGTGCAACCTCTTCAAGGCATAACCCAATGCTTCAAGCAATCTCCCAACTGTTGGCCATTTCTTGGCCCCCATATAAAATTTTGCCCAAGTATGAGAAGATGGACATTCAAGCAAAAGTGGCAAGTTTAGACAACCTCAGGTTCTCCAAAAAAAAAGTCTTCGGGCTTTCAAAGTCGCAAGACTTCAAGTTTCTGAGGACACAGTGCAAATAGGGTTTCCAGCGGTGCTTGACTTCTAAATATTTTATAAGCAAAAGTAATTCGGGTTTACAAACCCGAATTACTCATGGACAGTGTATTTCAGGTTCTCCAAGGAGCACTACTTAATTACTTCATGAGTTGTGAGCAATCAGAAGCCTGAAATAAGTAAAGGGGCTTGACAAACCCGATTTCGTCTCAAAAAGGTGCTTCTCAAGTTCTCTAAAGAGCAAGTCTTCTCCAAAGAATACTCCAAGGATCATTGACAAATCCAAAGGGCAGGCTCCTTTTAGAAGGATCATTTACGGGAGGCCCAAAGGGTCGCTTACCCTTCGGGAAGGTCCATTTTGCAAAATCCGAAAACGCTGAAGGAAAGAACAAAGAGAAAACTAAAAGAATTCCTTCAGAAAAATATTCCGAAGGAAAAATGAGCAGGATGGAAGCTTCACACAAAAAGTCCAGAGGAATTCCTTCGGACAATTTGTCCAAAAGAATTCCTTCAGGATTTTGCCCGAAGGAACAAAGCGGAAAAGAAAGGCCGAAGGAATCCTTCTAAAGGTCTCAAACAAAAGTCCGAAGGGTAACGGCTGAAGGAATCCTTCTAAAGGTCTCAAACAAAAGTCCGAAGGGTATGTTACCCTTCAGAAGGACCATTTCAAAATTCCCGAAGGGTGTCTTTCCCTTCAGGAGGACCATTTTCAAAGGCCAAAGGGCACTTTTCTCGACGGGGGGATCATTTGCAGAAGTCCGAAGGGACATACAGGAAACCCAAAATAAGTAAAGGAGCAGACAAAGTCCGAAGTAGAAGAGATAAGAAAGCCCGAGTTACTCTGCATAGAGTAAATCAGGATTCTTCAATGGCTTAGCTTGAAAAGCTTCACAAGTCAAGTAACTTTGAAAACCCGAATTACACAGCAAAGAGTAAATCGGGTTTCCAACGCTGCTTGACTAAATATGCTCAATCCAATGGCACATTATAAGGATCGACAGTGCATAAGAGTCATGGAAAAGATAAATGAGAAGCTGCCAAGTGGCACAAAGGGCACCTAGCTGGCAGAGAGATCGACGATCCATAGGCGTCCACGACAAGAAGATCCACGGTACAGGTCAAGGATCCAAGGCAACGTCCAATGGCCAATCAACACAAAAGGGAGTCCAAACGACTGGCAGGAGATGGTAGCTAGGAATTTAATGAAGGCCTTCGTCCTTCAACATGGCTCTCTCTCCCGACAAATGGTTGTTCAAACATAAAGACAGCATGGTTCGGCCAAAGTATCAACACATGGAGACCTCGTCTTCTTTAGCAAGACATGTGAAAATGAAAGTGACCACGCCGTTTTAAATGCAAAGATCATTTCAGCGGCGTAAGGCAGTGACGTTTAGTTGCTCGTAACATGGCTCTTTAGATACGCCAAAGAGAGACTTGAAAGCAGGAGGGACTCGAGAAGGTTGTTCAACGATCCTGAGCGGCGCATTTAGTGGCATATAAGAGGACGACAACAAGGATCCCAGTCATCAACAACTTCTTCCCTCTTCCCATCTTCTCTTCCCCCTTTTCAGTTATAAATAAAGGCCTTGAAGCCAAGAAACCATCTTTGGACTGGCGATAAAATTACTCTGCCAAAATCACTTTGTAATAGACCTTTTGAAGCAATAAAGATTACTTTTACCTATCTCTTTGTCTGAAAATCGTGTTGAGTTAGCTTGTGTACAATGGCGTTGTGAAGAAGTGTCTTCCTAAACTTGTTGCCCTTCTTTCTTGCCTATTTTTAAGGGTTTTTCAGTTAGTTGTAGGTCTGGACTCGAGCGCTTTCCACCATTAATGGACGCTTAGTGTGGATTTCGAAATCCCTCTTTGCTTCATGTATGGTTCAGTGAGCCTAGTTTATGAAATACTTATGCAAATTAACTGGTTGTGAGGTTGTGTAAGCAAATTTTTATCTTATGCTGAATTAGTGTCATTTCCCAGACCAAGTGGATCATTTCTTTTGGTGCATCACCTCCCTTAGCTTAGATTTCTTTTCATGTTATTATCCTATCCCTTTTCCTTAGCCAATAGTAGATTTTAGTGTGGGAATCAAGAGTTGAAGTGAAGCACCTGAGAAACTAGCCTCATAAAAAAGCCTAGAGGTTCAACCTCACTACAAGATACCCACACCCTGAGGTTGTCCCCATGCTTATAGATGGAAGTGAAAGAGCCTGAAGAACTCTCTCACAAGGGTGCAATTTTTAGCTATAACAATTCTGGCACGTCCAATGGAACACACTACCATTTTTATTTCCATTTTTTATGGAAGATTGGTCAAGTTCGATACTGTTTTGATCAATTTGCAGCAGTGGTAGCTTTCATCTTTCAGCATCTGGCGACTCCAAAGAACACCTAGCTATCTGGTGGTAGAGCAGTAGCTATCTTTCATGCCAAAGGTGACTACAAGATCGACTTCTGCAGGTATTCCTTTTGAGTTTGTTGAATTACCTTTAAACTCAGCAAGAAGGTTAAGGTTTTCCCATACTCATCCTTACGTAAGAAGCTATTTTCCTAAACTAGTCATAAGGCATACCTACATGAGGAGATCCTTGTTGGCCCCTCTTGCTACCATGATTCCCCAAAGAGTTTTTGTGGGTTTCAGCAGCCAAAGTCCTTTGAACTTGCCACAGTATGACCCTATGCCAGTAGCAGCCCTCAAAAGTGTCCCATATTACACAAGAGACCAAACTGTAACTCCTACTAAACACATAACAAACATAGCCAATTTCTGCAACATCCATAATGTCATAATAGAAAACATAGCTGTTAGGATATTGGTTGTATCCTTCAAAGGAAAGGCGTTAGATTGGTATAGGGGTCTAGCTCCTAACTCTATCCAATCATGGGACCCGCTGAGAACAGCCTTGTGTAAGAGGTTTGCAGATAAGAGTGATCCCCTGTCACTTGCAGAGCAGTTGACCACAATCAAGAGAGCTCCCCATGAAGTCATGCAAGACTTTAACACGAGATTCCAAAAGGCGTGGGATAGAATTCCAGCAGCTGTTAGACCATCCCCAAACTTTGGTTTCTTGTATTATTTAAAGGCTCTAAACAGCGACATAGCTGTAATGATCCAATCCATGGGAGGGGACATACTGCTAGATGCATATGAGGTGGCTATTAAAACAAAAAACTGCCTGGTTCAGGCTGGCAAGCTTACTCCCAGACCCCAATGCCTCTTTTTTCTGAGATCAGACCACCTCCTACAGTCTTTCCTCCACTTGATGTTATACTTCCAACTCCAACGATTGTTGTTGTGCCTTCACTTAAGCAAGAGAAGGCCTCCACCAGTGGATCCAGCGACTCCCAAGAGCAAAATAATTACTTGGAACTAAAAAACATGCTCCAATCTTTGGGGAATGATGTGGTCAATGTCAAGAGGTAGCAAGCTTACAGCAAGCCATATCAAGCTCCATACCAGCCTCAACAGCAGCCTTATCAAGCGAATAGGCTACCCTACAAAGGAAATTTCCAAGGACAGGGGCAGCCTAATTATGCTAGACAACATAATTATAATCCAAATGCTGCAGGTCCATCCAATTCCTTAGTTCCAATCTAGAACAATACAGCTCAAGAGGTTGAAGGGGCAATGCCTTGGAATCATTATTTTGGACAATCCATTGTCCTAACTAATGGCTCTAACCAGGCATTCAATGACCAATGGCAGCAGGTTGTTCCTTATGGGTACAACCAAGCTCTTATGGCCCAAAGCACGGAGGTGCCCATGATGACAAAGCAGAAGCAGCCTCCACAAGAACAAGGCTCGGATCAGGGGTCAAACCAGCAAGAAGCCTCAATGGTCGTCAATGAGCAAGAGTGATATGCATCTAATCAGCAGGCCACCCCCAGTCTGGCTCATGTCCCAGTCTCAGCAAACACAAGATTCAAGAGAAGGAATATCGGTGACAATCAGGAAGCTTTCAAAGAACCTCTTGTCACTGCTCCTTCATTGACAAAGCCAGCAGCAGTAGCTCCCAAAACCCAGGCAAAGGCTAGTGGTACGCCAATCAACATTGTGGAGCAAATGAAGAAATCCAGCGTGAGCGTACCAATGTGGTACATGCTTTCCATGCCCTGCCAAGTAGACATCCTTCAAGAAGGTTTGTCCAAGATGAGCGTTACAACAACTGCAGATAAACAACCAAGCAAGGAAGTTGAGGTCTTCACTAATGCAGCCAAGGATCCTTTGGGAGAAAGGTCAAGTAGTGTGACCAAGCCCCCTCCATTCTGCATTCCATTAATCATCGGCGATTCCTTGGTGCACAATTGCTTCGTAGATAGTGGGGCTAGCACCTCAGTCATGCCAAAGTCTATAGTTGATCAGTTGCATCGTAAATATAAGCCGCATACCAAGGGAGTCCTATAGCTTGACGGTTCTTCCACAAAGCCATCAGGTATCATCAAGGATTTGAGTTTAACCCTGCATGCTTGTCCTAGTGTTTCGGTGGTGTAGGACATGCTGATCCTTGACGTCACTCCTTGCTTTGCATTGTGTCTTTCTAAAGAATTCACAGTGAAAATTGAGGGTTATCTTGCAGCAGATTGGTCTTACATGGCATTTAGAACAAGGTACGAGACTAAAGTCTCAATCAAGGTTGAACCCATGGCACAATTCCACATTGAACCCCATCAGGGAGATAACATAAACCTCAATTTTACTGTCCTTGATGAGGATGAGTTTACAATTGGTCAAGAGCTGAACACTCATTCTGAAGAGGTTCCAGACTTGTTCTTGGATGAGCTATGGGGAGATAACCAATTTTTCAACCCTTTGGAAGGTGTTGAGGAAAGAGACATGGGTGTCTATTTGTTGCATGAAGAGAATCAACTCATGCCTGCCCTCATTGGACCTAAAGAAGACCCCAATGGTATATGAAAGTTGTTCTTCGATGGCTCAAAGAGCAAAAATGGCATAGGTATTGGGGCAATGTTGGTTTCCCCTTCAGGTAATAAGCTTTTCTCCTCCTATAGGTTTCATTTCAGTTGCTCTTCAAATGCAGCAAAATATGAAGGCTTGATCTGCGGCCTTCAATGGGCCAATAAAAGAGGAATCAAAATGCTACAACCATATGGGGACAACAAGCTCGTAGTAAACTAGGTCAAAGGCTTGAACGTTACAAAGAATCATTTGATGAGGTCCTACAAAAACAGAGTGTGGGACCTAATTGAAGATTTTGAAGCCTTTGATATTCAAGCTGTCCCAAGAAATCAGAACCAGCATGCTGACAGGTTGACAGCTATGGGAGTTCGGTTTGACATTCCAAGTGAGCTAAAAGAAGTCAAGGTTCAGCAACATGTCAAGGTGGTGGTGAGGCCATCAGTACCGAATAATGAAGCCCACTAGCAGGTTTTCAAAAGCGACAAACAAATTGCTTGTTTCTTACAGCAGGAAGCCAAGTTCTCCTCCACCAATCAAGGAAAATTGCAGCATCAATACGAGGGTCAAATTGTTCCACTAAGGTCGAACAAGCTTCCTAAGGGGCTGGTTACACTTGAAGGCCTTTTTCATGAAGGGGACCATGTGAGAAAGGAAAAGGCAGTAATGTCTACTAACGAAGAAAACTATGAGAGAGTCTACATCTTCAA
Organism: Torreya grandis; assembly: GCA_037957365.1. Classification (NCBI taxonomy): domain Eukaryota; kingdom Viridiplantae; phylum Streptophyta; class Pinopsida; order Cupressales; family Taxaceae; genus Torreya; species Torreya grandis. The sequence continues at coordinate 1,535,653 of JARHVA010002820.1, forward strand.
GGATAAGCTCCTCAAGCTCGGGAAGTTAAGCAGCAAGGCTGAAAGGCACGTTTTCATAGCACTTTGCCAGGAATATGCAGACATTTTTGCTTGGGAGTACAGCGACCTAAAAGGTTTTGATCCAAAGTTAGCCCAGCATACCATAGAATTGGAGGCCAATGCTAAGCATGTAAGGCAAAAGCAAAGGCCCGTCAACCCCAAGATAGAAGAGTTGATGAGGGGAGAGTTAACCAAGTTGATCGAATCCAGGATCATCTTTCCCATCAAGCACTCATCATGGGTAGTCAATTTGGTGTCTGTAAGGAAAGAGTGGGGAGATTACGCTGTGTTGACTTCAGAGATTTGAACAAAGTCTCTTTGAAGGATCACTACCCTTTACCATCCATGGAGCAACTTCTCCAAGTAGTTGCAGGATCAAAACGCTTTTCTCTATTGGATGGATATTCAGGCTATAACCAAGTATGGGTAAAAGATGAGAATCAGTACAAGACTGCTTTCACCACCAAATGGGGCACGTATGCATACCAAAAGATGTCCTTTGATTTGTCAAATGCTGGCACAACTTTCCAAAGAGCCATGGACATGGCTTTCCAAGGGCTGCGAAATCAAATGGTGCTGATATACTTGGATGATAGCACGGTTTTCTCCAAGAATGCTAGCGAACACTTGGACCACCTGAGGCTGATTTTCGAGAGATGCAAGGAATATGGGATCTCATTGAATCCCAAGAAGTGCGTGTTTGCCGTTCATGAAGGCAAGTTATTGGGCCACATCGTTTCAAAGGGTTGTCCATTGATCTTGATAGAATAAGTGCCATCTTAGCCTTATCCTTCCCCAAGCATAAGAAGGGACTCCAAAGTTTCCTTGGGAAGATAAACTTCGTGAGAAGATTTATCCCCGATTTTGCAAATTTGGTTAAGCCCATCACTGCTATGTTGAAGAAGAACCAAGTGTTCACTTGGTCAAATGAAGGTAAGTCAGCATTTGAGGCTATCAAGCAAGCCATTGCTCAAGCACCCACACTTATGAATCATGATTTCTCAAGGGATTTCATATTGTATGTTTTTGCCAATATTGATACTATATCAGCTATGTTGATGCAAAGGAATGGTGAAGGACTCGACCAGCCAATAGCATTTTTCAATCAGGGGCTTGAGGGGTATGAGGTGAGGTATACTTTTGTAGAAAAGCAAGTCCTTGCAGCAGTAAGAAGCCTCAAAAAGTTCAGGCCAATGCTCTCCAACAACAAAATCTACCTTATGGTGTCTCATCCTGGAGTGAGGGACTTCCTTCTCAACAAAGACTTGAACGAAAAGAGAGTTGGTTGGATTACTAAGGTCATGGAGTATGACGTGAAGATCAAGGTCACTAACATAGTAAGATGTAAAGGCTTGTGTGAGCGTATGGTCGATGACTTTCATGAAGACAAAGAGGTCATCTTGATAACACAAGATAACCCGCAAATAGATGCATCTCCATCTCGCACTAGATGGCTCCATGATATGACGCACTTTCTACTAACAGGTGAGTGCCCTCAAGGTATGGACAAAGCAAAAAGAAGGTATTTCAGACTTCAGTCCATACCTTATGCGTTGGTTGATGGGATTTTATTCAGAAGGGACCTCAATGGAATGCTCCTAAGGTGCACAGATGATGACCAAGCAACCAAGCTTTTGAGGCATTTCCATGATGGACTTGCAGGAGGTCATTTTGCACCTAGGACTACAGCAGCAAAGATAATGAGGGCTGGCTATTACTGGCCCAACCTCTTCAAGGACGCTTATGCATGGGTGAGGAAGTGTCAGGGATGTGCTCTCTTTACGAGTAAGCAAAGGTTCGCAGCTTTTCCTCTCAACCCGATTCAAGTAGAGCAACCATTCATGCAGTGGGGTTTGGATTTCATTGGAGTGATCAACCCCCCATCAAGTGTTGGGCATAAGTGGGTGCTTACCGCAACTAATTGCTTCACTAGGTGGGTGGAAGCCATTGCATTGAAGGAAGACAACGAAAGTGCGGTCTTAGATTTCTATGACAACATCGTGATCAGGTTTGGTGTTCCATCCGCTTCTCTGATAATGCATTAGCTATTCTCGGTCTGAAAACAAGTGAATAGGCTCTCAAGATGGGCATCTACCTCAGCACTTCCTCCAATTATCATCCTCAAGGAAACAGGCTGGCTGAGTCCACAAATAAAAATTTGCTGAGAATCATCAGGAGGACTATGGAGGAGAACCAAAGGACGTGGCACACCAAGTTGAAGATAGCCTTGTGGACTGACAGGGTAACTCCCAAAGCTTCTGTTGGCAATTCTCCATATATTCTAGTTTATGGAAGGGAGGCCAAATTACCCATTTCTCTTGAGCTGTATGCATTAAACTAGCCCATCAGTTGGAGTTGCTGGAAGATGAACCCATAAATGTGCGATTGACAGAACTCACGGAACTTGAGGAGACAAGAGACCTTGCAATGAAGACGCTAGAGTCACATCAAACTCAGGTCAAGAAAGCTTTTGACAAGAGAGCCATGGCAAGGAACTTCAAGGGGGGAGACTTGGTCCTCAAATGGGATTCAAATAGGGCCAAACCAGGCAACCATCCCAAGTTTGACAGCTTGTGGAGTGGCCCTTATTTGATCCACGGATGCAAACAACATAACGCCTTCCAGCTCACCCAATTAGACGGAGAGGTATTACCCATCCCAGTCAATGGGATCCATCTGAAGCCCTGCTATTAAGAGTTCGCAACCATTGTATATGTTATTGTACATTTTGTATAGCTTTTCATGTTTTTCTCTAAGTGCCTTGTGCACTTCCGTTTCAGTTGAGTGTCTTCTCTTTCCTAAGTGCCTTCAGCACAGTTTGTTTTGTTTCGGTTCTTGTTTCTTTAAGGAAAATTTCCAGATAGAGCTAGCTTTGTACAAAAGCAGTGACTCCATGCCCAATATATCGAATGAAGCAAATGAGTTGGGTTCTCAAGCATAGCAGGCATGCTTCCCTGCAAGTCGCCAAAAATGCTGTCCATTTCTTGGCCCCCATATAAAATTTTGCCCAAGTATGAGAAGATGGACATTCAAGCAAAAGTGGCAAGTTCAGACAACCTCGGGTTCTCCAAAGAAGAAGTCTTCAGGGTTTCTAAGTCACAAGACTTCAAGTTTCTGAGGACACAGTGCAAATCGGGTTTCCAACAGTGCTTGACTTCTAAATGTTTTATAAGCAGAAGTAATTTGGGTTTACAAACCCGAATTACTCATGGGCAGTATATTTTGCGTTCTCCAAGAAGCACTACTTAATTACTTCATGAGTTGTGAGCAGTCAGAAGCCCGAAATAAGTAAAGGGGCTTGACAAACCCGATTTGGTCTCGAAAAGGTGTTTCTTGAGTTCTCTAAAGAGCAAGTCTTCTCCAAAGAATACTCCAAGGATCATTGACAAATCCGAAGGGCAGTCCTTCCGGAAGGATCATTTACGGGAGGCCCGAAGGGTCTCTTACCCTTTGGGAAGGTCCATTTTGAAAAATCCAAAAAGGCCGAAGGAAAGAACAAAGGGAAAACCAAAAGAATTCCTTCGGAAAAATATTCCGAAGGAAAAAAGAACGGAATGGAAGTTTCGGACAAAAAGTTCGGAGGAATTCCTTTGGACAATTTGTCCAAAAGAATTCCTTCGGGATTTTTGCCCGAATGAACAAGGCGAAAAAGAAAGGCCGAAGGAATCCTTCCGAAGGTCTCAAACAAAAGTCCAAAGGGTATGTTACCCTTCGGAAGGACCATTTCAAAATTCTCGAGGGGTGTCTTTCCCTTCAGGAGGACCATTTTCAAAGGCCAAAGGGCACTTTTCTCGACAGGAGGCTCATTTGCGGAAGTCCAAAGGGACATACAGGAAACCCGAAATAAGTAAAGGAGCAAACAAAGTCCGAAGGAGAAGAGATAAGAAAGCCCGAGTTACTCTGCATAGAGTAAATCGGGATTCTTCAATGGCTTTGCTTGAAAATCTTCATAAGTCAAGTAGCTTTGAAAACCCAAATTATACAGCAAAGAGTAAATCGGGTTTCAACGCTGCTTGACTAAATATACTCAGTTCAATGGCACGTTCTAAGGATAGACAGTGCATAAGAGTCATGGAAAAGACAAATGAGAGGTTGCCAAGTGGCACAAAGGGCACCCAACTGGCAGGGAGATCGACGATCCATAGGCATCCACAACGAGAAGATCCACGGTGCTGGTCAAAGATCCAAGGCAACGTCCAACGGCCAATCAGCGCAAAAGGGAGTCCAAACGACTGGCGGGAGATGATAGCTGATAATTTAATGAAGGCCTTCGTCCTTCAACCTGGCTCCCTCTCCCGACAAATGGCCGTTCAAACATAAAGGCAACATGGTTTGGCCAGATTATCAACACATGGAGACCTCGTCTTCTTTAGCAGGACACGTGACAATGAAAGTGACCACGCCATTTTAAATGCAAAGATTGTTTTAGCCGCGTAAGGAAGTGACGTTCAACTGCTCATAACATGGCTCTTTAGATACACCAAAGAGAGACTTGAAGGTGGGAGGGACTTGAGAAGGTTGTTCAGCGATCCTGAGCGGCGCATTTTGTGGCATAAGGGAGGACGACGACAGGGATCCCAGTCATCAACGATTTCTTCCCTCTTCCCATCTTCTCTTCCCCCTTTTCGGTTATAAGTAAAGGCCTTGGAGCGAAGAAACCATCTCTGGACTGGCGATAAAATTACTCTGCCAAAATCACTTTGTAATAGACCTTTTGAAGCAATAAAGATTACTTTTACCTATCTCTTTGTCTGAAAATCATGTTGAATTAACTTGTGTACAATGGCGTTGTGAAGAAGTGTCTTCTTAAACTTGTCCTTCTTTCTTGCCTATTTTTAGGGGTTTTTCAGTTAGTTGTAGGTCTGGATTCGAGCTCTTTCTGCCATTAATGGACGCTTAGTGTGGATTTCGAAATCCCTCTTTGCTTCATGTATGGTTCAATGAGCCTAGTTTATGAAATACTTGCGTAAATTAACTAGTTGTGAGGTTGTGTAAGCAAAATTTTATCTTATGTTGAATTAGTGTCAGTTCCCAGACCAAGTGGATCATTTCTTTTGGTGCATCACCTCCCTTAGCTTAGATTTCTTTTCATGTTATTCTCCTATCCCTTTTCCTTAGCCAATAGTAGATTTTAGTGTGGGAATCAAGAGCTGAAGTGAAGCACCTAAGGAACTAGCCTCATAAAAAAGCCTAGAGGTTCAACCTCACTACAAGATACCCACAGCCTGAAGTTGTCCCCATGCTTATAGCTGGAAGTAAGAGACACTAATGAACTCTCTCACAATGGCGCAATTTCTAGCTATAACACCAACTTAGCCAAAAAATCAAAAGATCTAAGAGTATAGGGTACAGCCTTGGATTTATTCCCCAATAAAGCTTTCACAACCTCTAGATTAGGGGCATTAGGTAGTTGCAACATGGCATCTCTAGAACACTTTCCAAATAGCAAAATTAGAATCCTCAAAAATCAGCCAATCTAGGTCAATGTCGAGACAAGTAGAGTTACTTTCATGAGTTGAAGATGCTACCATTATAGGATTTGAACATTGGACCGCCATACACCATTGCCATTGCACTCAAAATTATAAGTACAAATCAAAATTTGAACCTAGGCTAAATCCAACTTAATAAAGAATCAAAGATAAGCTTTATCTCTAACATAAACCATTCAAATCAATAAATATGATAAATTAAAGTAGATCAAAACTACATCTAAAAAACTTTGATCTTCAAAAAGTAGCATGTACTTGTCAAAAATAGGTAGACATTTTCTTCTACAATCAGCACTATAATTGGAAGGTCTTAAGAGAATTTTGTAAGCTCGAAAAACAACGTAGAGAAAATTTTGAGCATATTTTGTCTCGTCCTATCTAAAGTTTAATTAACTTCTATGCCCTTATTGAACTTGTTATTCATCAAAAGGGGAGTTAAAAACCTGCAAATAATGGTATACGTATACTTTTCACTTGTTTTCTAAGTAAATTTTGAGGTCATGTATTTTTCTTCAATTTATTCCTCCTTCCTTGGTCTTGTCTTTCATTCTCTTATAATTTTATAGGTGTTTGATTGGAAAGTGGTTTTACATCAAAATGCAATACATCCACCCACAAACAAAGTGCAATTCAGATCTAATCAGATTTGATCATATAAAACAATAAAATCAGTCTTAATTGCATAAAGGAATATTCTAGAATAATTGAAATGTGCAAAGAGGGAGTTCTTATAACAATAATGAATTGTCACAAATCTGAAGACACTTGGAAGAAGAAAACAATGGGAAACAAAACCAAACAAGGGGGCAAAACCCAGAAAATTTGGAGCAAACATAGAACTTTTCTCAGATGACTAGAAACGCAGCATTGCCAGAATTATATTGCTACATTACTGGCAAATTTTAGATTCTACAAAATAAATTTGACGACCCTATTCCCCTTCTACTAGCCTCCAAAAACCTCTCACACTTTTCTTGGATTCTATGCAGATCTCTAGGAAATTGATTTCCTTTCTTGAAACCTTAATCACTCATCACAGACCAATAAAACGAGGGAGTCATTAAGGGGCTTGTATTATCCCTCCATTATTTTAGGCCTTATTTTGGAACAAACTTGGAAGACAACATTTGATGTAATTCGACAAGAAATTAGTGGATGTAAACCCTAATGCCTATATGACTTCTTCATAGCATGAACAAGTAGCACAATGCACTATGAAGACTCCAATCTTGAATCAAATTCTGATTTAAACACTTCAAATTCTGCTCTTTCAATTAATTCTAGACTCTTGGTTTCAGTTCACTTATCACTCTTGTTTCTCACTTGTATCTCTTCTCATCTTCTTGTCCTATATGCACTAATGTTCTTATGTATTCATAAACTTCTCAAATTCAAATTAGGACCTTATTGACGTACAAGCCGACACACAACAGGTAGGAAAGGCCAACAAAAGAGGAATACAAGGCACAAGAGATCCAAAAGAAGGATCAGAAGGACCCACAAAGAAAGGCACCATCCTCTACATCTGTAGGAACAATCATTAGGTACATAGCATACTCAAACAACCAAGGAAGCATTAGCAGTACATAACCCCACTTAATGCTAAATAGAGAGTGAAGACAAAGCAGCGCAATATCTCCAAATCGATGTGGTAGGTGTGCTAAAAAAACACTACAAAATCTTCAAGTAAGAATTCCTAATATGCCATATGAAGAAAAAATGCGAGGTGAAAAAAAATACCCTTCGGATGGACCCAGATCCAACCTGTAGCCAAACATAGGAGCTACAACTTATCACAACATACTACAAAACTCAAAATTTGGTCCTGAAAACATCCCAGATGAGCTGAAACGGCCGTTTTCCTTCCCGTTAGATCATTCTTACCCCCACGAATTCTCCAAATCTATCCGGAATACAATCTACATGGATTGACAAATGAACTCACCGTGTCAAATTCAAGGGAAACAAAAGTCGAAACTAACCTTCTTTAGCACTTTGAATACAATGATAGCACATCATTGTTACCATTTATGATCCTTAATTTATTACCAAGTTAAATGTGTCATATTCATACTTGATGTGAAGTTCACCTAAGATAGATGTGGTACCAAGGTGTGATTTATTATGTGCACACAATTATTAAATGGACAATTAATGTAGTAGTTATCCTAACATGTAAGAAGGATTAAGTGTAACTTGAGGAATGATTCCACATTTTACTCCACCAATAATAATCTCTCACATCTTAATTTTCCTATATAAGAACCCTTTGTATTTTTGTGGAAAGTAATGAAGCTTAGAGTCATCTCCTGAACTAGTGGAGATGTATTTTAGAGAGTCTCGTTCTAGTGCTCCCATTGTTGGTTGCACATATACATTGTATATTACATAGTTAATATAATGTGTCTTTATTGGTGAATCTCTCTCTTGTCTCAATACATTATGTTGATGGTGTCTATGTTGGAGATCCATGGGTTAGTTAGCATTTGTAATATGGTATTAGAGTGGGCTTTCTTCAGAAGATCAACAAGAGTGTTTGAGAGGAGATCCATATCACTCTCAAAGCTCGGTTGTTAGGAAGATCAAGAGGAGAGAGAGTAGTGGAGGAGCCTCGGGCACTCCAAAGCTTCAATCCTTTACAAGCTTCAAGTGGCAAGGATAAAATTTTTCCCTTCATCAGCTTCTACAAGTTCTTCGCAAGTCCCATCTATTTTATTCAAATCCGGTTCATTCCTTCAGTTGGATTCATGTACTAGTTGCAGATCTACATATGGAGGAGTTCCATGGAAGATATTTTCAACCAATTTTCATTTGAGTATTTTTGGTATGTATCAAACATTTCCATTATGTTCAGAGTGCCAGAGAAAGTCAATTTTGACTTTCATTTCACCTGAATCTGACACCATAAGCTCATTTGTCAAGCCATGTAGATTGTATTCCATGCAGATTTAGAGAATTCGCAAGGGAAAGAATGACCCAACGGCCAATGGGAAATAAAACAGCCTTTTCAGCCCATTTGACATGTTTTTAGAACTAGATTTTAAGCTTTTATAGTACACCCTGACAAGTTGTTGGCTCATACGTTTGGCTCCGTATTGGATCTAGGTCTGTCCGAAGGGTTTTTTTTTGCACCTTGCATTTGTTCTTCATGTGGCATATTGAGCACTCACTTCAGGATTTTCTAGTGTTTTTTCTGCACACCTACAACATTGACACCTTTGGAGATATTGAGTTGTTTTGTCTTCACTCCCTAGTCAGCATTAAGAGGGGGGGTTGTGTACTGCTAATGCTTCCTTGGTTGTTCGAGTATGCTATATCCCTGGTGATTGTTCTTAGCAAATGCATAGGCTAGTTGTTTCTTAGAGAAGCTCCATAGCACTCCATTTGCAATTTGGTTGTTTCCTAGAGGAGCTCTATAGCACTCCATTTGCAATCATTTAACCATGTACTCCGTTCAGATGGAACACATACCAATAGTCATTCCTATTCACACAACCAGATTCATGAAAGCCACTTTTGATTCATTCCATTGGAGGCTTCATCAAATTAGGCAAACGTTTAATTTAACAACTTCAATTTTCTTTTTGCTATTTCATTGTACATAGGTACCTCATCAAGTCTAGTTGCCAGGACCCATACTTTTGAGCATAAGACTTCCCTTTTTTAAACCACATCACCTAAGTTGATGTTCAATGGGGGTGTTGGAGTGTCATATTCACACTTGATGTGAAGTCCACCTTAGGTAGATGTGCCTACCTAAAGTGTGATTTATTATGCACACACGATTATTTAATGAATAATTAATGTGGTATTTATCCTCACGTATGAGAAAGGTTAGGTGTAACTTGGAAATGATCCCACCTTTTACTTCACCAATAATAATCTCTCACTCACATTTGACTTTTCCTATATAAGAACCGTTTGTGTTCTTGTGGAAAGTAATGGAGCGTAGAGTCATTCCCTGAGCTAGTGGAGATGTAGTCTTTTAGAGAGTTTTGTTCTAGTGCTACCATTGTTGGTTGCACACACACATTGTATATTACACATAGTTAATACGGTGTCTTTATTGGTGAATCTCTCTCTTGTCTAAATACTTTATGTGGTGTCTATACTAAGATCCATAGGCTATGTTGTCATTTTTAGTAATTTTGTTGTCCATGTTTTGGCCGAACCTTCGGTCTTCATCTTTGAGGAGTGCCACTGGGGCGGCGCTACACAACTATCCTTGCTAACAATTAAAGATCACAGAATTTCCAGTCAGTCCCCTTGAAGCAAATGTCTCAACGTCAAGCGGGCGTAACCTCTTCAAGGCACGACTCAATGCTTTAAGCAATCTCCCAACTTAGCCAAAAAAATCAAAATATCTAAGAGTATAGGGGACAACCTTGGATTTCTTCCCCAATAAAGCTTTCACAACCTCCAGATTAGGGGCATTAGGCAGTAGCAACATAGCAGCTCCCGAACACTTTCCAAATAGCAAAATCAGAATCCTCAAAAATCAGCCAATCTAGGACAATGTTGGGAAAAATAGAGTTATTTTCATGAGTTGAAGATGGTCATGTTGTAGGCTAGAATTGCACCCTTTGTGGGAGAGTTTTTCAGGCTCTCTCACTCCTAGCTACAAACGTTGGGACAACCTCAAGCTGTGGGTATCTTGTAGTGAGGTTGAACCTCTAGGTTTTTTAGTGAGGCTAGCTCCTCAGATGCTTCACTTCAACGTGTTCCCACACACTAAAACCTACTGTTGACCAAGGAAAAGAGAGAGAAAGATAACATGAAAGGGAAACCTAAGCTAAGAATGGTGATACACCAAAGATGAAATGATCCACTTTCAACCTCAAAGCCTTAATGACTACTAATGAATTCAACCAAGACACGGACTAATCTGATCATATCTTAAGGCCACAAGCATAAATATTTTGTGTGGAGGTCGAAGGAAACCCTACAATTTGATGGACAAAAAGAGATAGGTCTGTATGAGGCACTGTAACTTGTGACACTTCAAGAAAGGAACCAATATCAGCACTTCACACAACCTGCAAGGAACCAAAAGAATTACATCAAGATACGTAGAGAATCTACAGATGATAAAAAGGGACATACATTTGCAAGTTAAACTCCAATAATGTATACTTGACTTCAAACCAGAATCAGAAAATTCATCTCATTGCTTCAAGAGAGTGTTATAAGGCAATTTCGACAAAGTAACTCTATCACCAGTCGAGGGATCAGTTTTAAAGCTCAAAGGCCTCTATATATAGCAAAAAAGGATGAGAGAAGAAGGGGCTTGCATGAAAAATGGAGAGGGATGTCATAAAAGGCTGCAACCACCACCGTTGTCCTTGAGCTCTTTTTTGCCTTTAGAGCGTGCAACTACTTGACCATGAAATGAACCGTCCAAAACCACCTTAAATCTCGAGCCCTTCGCACATTCAAGTCTCCCTTTTTGGAGATGAGAGAGCCAGGTCATGGATAGTTGCATGTTCCCTCCAAGTGTACACGATTTGATCTCTTGCATTTAAAACCTAACGTGCTCCTTACTATTGTTTTGGACTTATATAGTCTCTATAGATTAAAATCGACACCGTCCTTGATTTTTTGTATGTCCGTTGATCTGTTTGTGCATGGATGCCCGCGAGTCGTCGATCTCCTACCAGTTGAATGCGTCTTTAACACTTGTCATGCACACTTTCGTCTTTCAGATTCGCTAACCCCTTTGACCTCCACTCGCCATCGATATTCAATGTAAGATTTGATTATGCGCCATCGGATCTAGCTCCTGAAATGCTGCCATGCATCGTCTCTACATTTGGCCGAAGACCCCCTGACGATTTTTGAATGCCAACAGCTACTTTCTTTCGGGTCTTTTCTCTCGTGGGATTGACTCTTCGAAAATCTGTTTTGCCCTTTCGACTTCAGATTATGTGCACCGGGCCAATTCCTTCGGGCTTCAGAAATGGATTTTTCCTTCGGATAATTTGTTTGGGACATTTCATCTTTTGAAAATGCCTTTTCTGAAGGGAAGAGACCCTTCGGATTTTTTGAACTACACCTTTTCGAAAGGAAAATACCCTTCGGGACTTTGAAAGTGGCCCCTTTTTGCCTTTGGAAGTGCCCTTCGACAAAAATGCAAGGACCCCTTCGGAATTTGGAAGTGGACCATTTATCCGAGAAAATACCCTTCGGAGAAATTGTTTAGGGCACTTTGCTTGAAGAGATAATCCTTCAGAACCTTTCCTTCGAACAAATTGTAAGAAGGAATTCCAACACTTAGTCGAAAACAAAACTCTCGAAAAGAGAACACTTAACCAAAAAAGAAAAAATTCCTTCGAAAAATTGTGCGGACAATTTTCCCAAAAGGAAATTGAAACCTAGCTTAGAAAAGGCCCAAAAGAATTATCTTTTCCTTAGTCTCCATACAGAGTCTGAAAGAATGAACAAGTAAAGACTTAACCACAAGAGATTTTGCACTTAGCTTTTTGGCTTGTAGACTTATCCTTGAACACTGTTGGCTGACCCTTGAAAACCTTGCTCAGATCCTTCTCTAAGCCCCTTTGATCCATTGCTTCATCAAACCAAGCAAGAACTTTATATGTGGGCCAAAAATGGCCAACATCTTTGGTGGCTCACAAGGATTGCATGCCTGTCGATGTAAGAGAACTTAGACCATGTTGCCTCGTCAAATCCATCCATTGGGCATGGAGTCAAGTGAATTTTTCACTGAACTGAAACCTCCCTTTTGAAGCAATAAGGATAACTAGAACAAAACGAACACTGTGCCCAAGGCACTTAGGGAAGGGAAACACACAGCTGAAAAAAGATGTGCACAGGGCACTTAGAGGAAAACATGAAAAGTTATACAAAATGTACAATATATACAATGGCTGCAAACTCTTCTAATAACACACCGTTAAATGAATCCCATTGACTAGGATGGATAGCATCTCTCCATCTAATTGGGCCAACTGAAAAGCATTATGTTGTTTGCATCTGTGGATCAAATAAGGACCACTCCACAAGCTGTTAAATTTGGTATGGTTTCTTGGCTTGGCCTTATTTGAATCCCACTTAAGGACTAGATCTCCTTCCTTGAAGTTCCTTGCTATGGCTCTCTTGTCAAAGGCTTTCTTGACTTGAGCTTGATGTGACTCTAGTGTTTTCATTACAAGGTCTCTTGTTTCTTCAAGCTCCATGAGTTATGTCAATCCCACATGTATGGGCTCATCTTCCATCAACTCCAGCTGATAGACTAACTCGAATGCAGGCAGCTCAAGAGAAATGGGCAACTTGGTCTCCCTTCCATATACTAAGACATATAGAGAATTGCCAATGGCAGCGTTAGGAGTCACCATGTCAACCCACAAGGCTGTCTTTAATTTGGCATGCCATGTCCTCTGATTCTCTTCCATAGTTCTGATGATTCTCAGGAAATTCTTATTTGTGGACTCAGCCAGTCCATTTCCTTGAGGATAATAATTGGAAGAGGTGCTGAGGTAGATGCCCATCTTGAGAGCCCATTCACTCGTTTCCAGATCGAGGAATGCTAATGCATTATCAGAAATGATAGTGGATGGAACACCAAACCTGATCACAATGTTGTCATAGAAGTCTAGGACTGCACTTTCATTAGCTTCTTTCAATGCAATGGCTTCCACCCATTTGGTGAAGTAGTCCATTGCAATAAGCACCCACTTGTGCCCCGCACTTAATGGAGGGTTGATCACTCCTATGAAATCCTAACCCCATTGCATGAATGGTTGCTCTACCTAAATTGAGTTGAGAGGAAACGCTGCTAATCTTTGCTTACCCGTAAAGAGGGCACATTTTTTATACTTTCTTACCCATACATAAGCATCTTTGAAGAGGTTGGGCCAATAATAACCAGCCCTCATTATCTTTGTTGTTGTAGTCCTTGGAGCAAAATGGCCTCCTGCAGTCCCATCATGGAATTGCTCCAAGAGCCTTGTCACTTGGTCATCATCTATGCACCTTAGAAGCACTCCATTGAGGTCCTTTATGAATAAAACCCCATCAACCAATGCATAAAATATGGACTGAAGTCTAAAATACCTTCTTTTTGCCTTGTCTAGACCTTGGGGGCATTCCCCTGTTAGCAAAAAATGTAACATATCATGGAGCCAGCTCTTATGAAGTAGAGGTGCCTCTGCCTGTGAGTTGTCTTGAATCACCATGGCAACTCCTTTGTCTTTTTGAAGATCTTCTACCATGTGCTCACACAAACCTCTACCTCTGACCAACTTGGTCACTTTGATTTCCACATCAAACTCCATGATTTTGGTGATCTAGCTAGCTCTTTTCTCATTCAAATCTTTGTTAAGGAGGAAATTCCTAACTCCAAGATGGGGTACCATGATATAAATCTTGTTGTTGGAGAGCATTGGTCTGTTCTTAAGACTCCTCACTGCTGCAAGGATCTGCTTCTCTATAAAAGTGTACCTCACCTCATATCCTTCCAACCCTTGACTAAAAAAGGCAATTGGTTGCTCCATTCCCTCACCATTCTTTTGTATCAACATAGCTGACAAGCTGTCAACGTTGGCAAAGGTTTATAGCATGAAATCCTTGGAGAAATCAGGATTTATGAGCGAGGGTGCTTGGGCAATGGCCTGTTTAATGGCTTCAAAAGCATCTTTTCTTTCTCTTGACCAAGAAAAAACTTGACTCTTCTTTAACATGGCAGTAATAGGCTTGACCAAGCTTGCAAAACCCGGTATGAACCTTCTTACAAAGTTTATTTTGCCAAGAAAGCTCTAAACTCTTTAGGCTTGGGGAGAGAGAGTGCTAAGATGGCATCTACCCTTTCAGAGTCAACATACAGCGCTTCTTTTGAAATGATGTAGCCCAATAGCTTACCTTCATGTACGGTAAACACACACTTCTTGGGATTCAACGAGATCCCATACTCCCTGCATCTTTCAAAGATCAGCCTCAGGTGGTCCATGTGTTCACTGGCATTCTTGGAGAAAACCGTGATGTCATCCAAGTAGACAGCACCATTTGATTCAGCAATCTTAGGCAAGCCATGTCCATGGCTCTTTGAAAAGTTGCCCCAGCATTTGACAAACCAAAGGGCATCTTTTGGTATGCATACGTGCCTCATTTGATGGTGAAGGCAGTCTTGTATCGATCTTCTTCTTTTACCAATACTTGGTTGTAACCTGAATATCCATCCAAAAGAGATAAACTTTCTAACCCTGCAACTATTTGAAGTTGCTCCATGGATGGTAGAGGGTAATGATCCTTCAAAGAGACTTTGTTCAAATCTCTGAAGTCAACACATAGCCTAATCTCCCCACTCTTCTTCCTTACAGGCACCAAATTGGCTACCCATGATGAGTGTTTGATGGAAAAGATAATCTTGGATTCAATCAACTTGGTTAGCTCTTTCCTCATAAGCTCTTCTATTTTGGGGTTGACGGGCCTTTGCTTTTGCCTCACAGGCTTAGCATTAGCCTCCAACTCTATGGTATGATGACCTAACTTTGGATCAAAACCTTTCAGGTCAATGTATTCCCAAGCAAAGATGTCTATGTATTCCTGACAGAGTGCTATAAAAGCATGCCTCTCAACCTTACTGCTTACCTTCTCGAGCTTGAGAAGTTTGTCTTTGAAGATGAGGACTCTCTCATAGTTTTCTTCATTGGTTGACATTACCGCCTTTTCTTTTCTCATATGGTCTCCCTTATGGAAAAGGCCCTCAAGTGTAACCAGTCTTTTGGGAAGCTTTTTAGATTTTAATCGGACAATTTGCTCCTCATACTGATGTTGAATTTTACCTTGGTTTATTAAGGAAAACTCAGCTTCTTGCTGCAAGAAACAAACAATTTGTTGGTCATTTTCAAAGACCTGCCAGTGGGCTTCATTATCTGGTACTAATGGCCTCACCACCACCCTAGCATGTGGTTGAACCTTGGCCTCTTTTAGCTTACTCGGAATATCAAACTGGGCTCCCACAGCTGTTAACCTGTCAGCATGTTGATTTTGGTTCCTTGACACAACCTGAATGTTAAAGGCTTCAAAATCTTCAATTAGGTCCCACACTGTATTTTTGTAGGACCTCATCAAAGGATTCTTTGTAATGTTCAGGCCCCTGACTTGGTTCACTATAAGCTCACTATCTCCATATGCTTGGTTAACTACTTGATCCCCCTCTTACTGGCCCATTGGAGGTCGTGGATTAGGCCTTCATATTCTGTTGCATTGAAGGAGCAACTGAAATGGAACCTATAAGAAGAGAAAAACTTACCATCTGAAGGGAAAACCAGCATTGCCCCTGCACCTACTCCATTTTTGCTCCTTGAACCATCAAAGAACAACTTCCGAATACCATTGAGGTCTTATTTAGGTCCAATGAGGGAAGGCCTGAGTTGATTTTCTTCATGTAGCAAATAGACACCCATGTCTCTTTCTTCAACGCCTTCCAAAGGGTTGAGAAATTGATTATCCCCCCATAGCTCATCCAAGAACAAATCTAGAATCTCCTCAGGATAAATATTCAATTCTTAACCAATTGTAAACTCATCCTCATCAAGGATAATACAATTGAGGTTTATGTTATCTGGCTGATGGGGTACAATGTGAAATTGTGCCATGGGTTCAGGTTTGATTGATACCTTAGTCCCATACCTTGTTCTGAAAGGCATGTAAGACCAATCTGCTGCTAGATAACCCCCAATTTTGGTTGTGAATTCCCTAGATAAGCATAGAGCAAAACGAGGAGCTACATCAAGGATCAACACATCCTAAACCACCGAAACACTAGGGCAAGCATGCAGGGTCGAGCTCAAATCCTTGATGATACCAAATGGCTTTGTGGAAGAACCATCAAGTTGCAGAACTCCTTTAGATTGAGGTTCATACTTTAAACCAAATTGGTTTGCTATAGATTTTGGCATTACCAAAGTACTAGCTCCACTATCTACCAAACAATTATGCACCAAGGAATCACCAATGATTAATGAAATGTAGAATGGAGGAGGTTTGACCACCTTACTTGATCCTTCTCCCAAAGGACCTTGGGTTGCATTGGTGAGGGCATCGGTTTCTTTGTTTAGTTGTTTACCTGCAATTGTTGTAACACCTATCTTGGATAAACCTTCTTGAAGGATGTCCATTTGACCGGGCATGGAAAGCATGTCCCACATCGGCACACTCACATTGGACTTTTTCATTTGTTCAACAATATTGATTGGTGGACCACCAACCTTTGCCTAAGCTTTGGGGGCCACTACTATTGTTTGTTGAATTTGCGAGTTTAGTGGATCAAAACTTTTTTCCTGAATCTGATTTTTAGGAGGTGTCGGGACCCTTGGAGTGATAGCAGGCTCATTAGGCTTAGACAATGAAGGAGTAATGATAGGAGGTTCTCTGAATGCTTCCTAATTACCGTCCATATTCCTTCTTTTGAACCTTGTATTAGCTGCCACTGGAATGTATGCTTGGCTAGAACTAGCATGTTGATTGAGTGCATAGCATTCTTCTTGCTCACTGGTGACCATTGTAGCATCCGGTTGGTTTGGTACCTGATCAGTTCCTCGGTCTTGTGAAGATCGTCCTGGTTTTGTCATCGTGGGGATCTCTGTGTTTTGAGCCATAAGAGCTTGATTGTATCCATAAACAACAGCTTGCTGCCATTGGTCATTGAATGCCTAGTTAGAACCATTAGTTGGGACAAAGGATTGCCCAAAAGACTGATTCCAAGGCATTGTCCCTTCAGCCTCTTGAGCCATATTGTTTTGAACAGGAACCAAGAAGTTGGAAGAGCCTGTAGCATTTGGATTATAGTTATTTTATCTAGCATAGTTAGGTTGCCCCTGTCCTTGACCTTGTCCTTGGAAATTTCCTTTGTAGGGTGGCCCTATTTGCTTGATAAGACAGTTGTTAAGGCTGATATGAAGCTTGATAAGGGTTATTGAACTGAGCTTGTTGTCTCTTCACATTTACCACATCATTTCCCAAAGATTGGAGCATGCTCTTAAGTTCTAAGTAGTTCTTTTGCTCTTGGGAGTCGCTAGATCCACTAGTGGAGGCCTTCTCTTGCTTGGGTGAAGGTATAACAGCAATTGTTGGAGTTGGAAGAATAACATCAAGTGGGAGAATAACTGCAGGGGGTGATCTGATCTCAGGGAAAAGAGGCATTGAGGGCCTAGGAGTAAGCTTTCCAGCTTGAACTAGACAATTTTCAGCTTTGATAGCCACCTCGTAAGCATTTGGTAATATATCTCCTCCCATGGATTGGATCATTATTGCTATGTCATTGTTTAGAGCCTTCAAATAGTATAAGAATGCAAAGTTATGGGATGGTCTAACAGCAGCTGGAATTTGAAAGATCCCTGATGGATCCTTTCTATTGAACTGCTGTAATTTTTTTTGTATTTTCTTTTGAAATTTGTGTTTTTCTTTGTTTTTGGTTTTTTGATGAATTTTGCAGTAAGGAAATAATTGAAATACGAATGCATAAACAAAGTATGGGAATTAAACCTAGGTGCAATCAAATCCAGATTTGAAGGAACAGAATTTCTAAATATTTAATCTAAACTAGCTGATTACAGAATGCTAAAAATCCAGGTGGAAAACAATGTTATCAGCCAACCTGGATCGCTGAATATTCACTGAGAACAGAATATAATAATGGCCAGCTAGTTGACTCCTTGAGAGAAGCGCTATTGAGGTTGCAATTAGCTGTTAAGTACAGTAGTTCGGATCCCAAACAGTCATCTACAGTAGCGCCCAATGACTCTCCAAAGCTGAAGTCGCACTCCTTTTGGTATTTGCTGCGCTATTATCCAAAAACAACTCCCAGCACCTTTTTAATGGCTGCGCTCTATCCAAACAGCTTCCAACACCTTGCCAAAGAAACCAATCTCTACGTCCAGACTTGCCACGAACTAATGTGGGGGCTACGTCCCACAAGTCGGCTCTTGGGGTTTGCGTCCCAAGCTCCACACCTTCCAAGCGCACTCTCCAAAGGGAATGAAATATTAGTCGATACCCTTTCTCCTTCCCCTCCTCGCCTCTTATATCCACTTCATACTTATCCGCCCCCCAAGAAAGTGGGCCATGGAGCGCTCAAGTCATAATTAGAATAATTCCTTTATAAGAGGCCCATTGCATAGAAAATTGTCTTTTTCCATTTTAACAAAAATCCGTCCACCGAAAGGTTCTGGCATATGAATGAATTATTTAGGAAAGTTCGAGACCTTTCCAACGAGTTATTACACGCCAGTACACACATCCCGAAGAGGCCGAAAATCCCTTAAAACCCCAATTTGGCTATAAACTTAGCCTTATTTAAATAAAAGACGGAAACTTGGTAATATTAAAAATATAACCCAAGTAACCAAGAAATGCCCAACCGACTCCACGAACCATCAAAACATCTCGTCACCTATCTGTGACTGAAGTCGAAAATCAAGGAACCACTGGCAGTCTCATCCCTAAAATCTAAGGATGCTCTTAAAGACTAGGGTACAAGCCCTATCTCCCTGAAACTGAACCCCAAAGAGTAATCTCATGGATTTCCAACCCTAGGCCTGACCATGTCTCCTAAAAAGTAGGAGTAACCTCCACAATTGTAGGAACTGCCTCCCAAGAACAAGGAATGTCTCTCAACTGATCAATAACTGCCAGAACACCAAGACCCCAACACTGAATAACCAAACTGGGTCTCTATACCTCCCTGTCAACCTACAAGACCCCATAATAGGCTGACTCACATGTCACGGCTAGACTGGGTTAGAGTGGGGACATGACAGAATTCCGTCTCAAACTTTTTGGAATCTTGTGTTCAAGTGTGGCATAACTTCATGAGGAGCTCTCTTGATTGTGGTCAATTGTTCTGCTAATAACAAATGATCACTCTTATCTACAAATCTCTTACATAAGGTTGTTCCTAACTGATCCCATGATTGAATAGAGTTAGGAGCTAAACCTATATACCAATCTAAAGCCTTTCCCTTAAAGGATACAGCCAATAGTCTGATAGCTACATTTTCTACTGTGACATTATGGATATTGCAGAAATTGGCTATGTTTGTGATGTGTTCAGTAAGAGTTACGACTTGGTCTTCTGTGAAATATGGGACGCTTTTGAGGGTTGTTGCTTGCATAGGATCATTTTGTGGCAAATTCAAAAGGACTTTGGCCACTGAAACCTACAAAAGCTCTTTGGGGAATCATGGTAACAAAAGGGGCTAACAAAGGTCTTCTTGCGTAGGTATACCTCACAACTGGTTTATAAAAATAGTTTCCTACATATGGGTGACTATAGGCTAACCTTAACCTTCTTGCTGAGTTTAAAGGTGATTCAATAAATTCAAAAGGAATACCTCCAAAAGTTGATCTTGTAGTCACCTTTGGCATGAAAGATAGTTACTGTTCTACCACTAAATTGCTAAGTGTTCTTCGGAGTCGCCAGATACTGAAAGATGAAAGCTATGATCACTGCAAATTGATCAAACCAGCATCAAACTTGACCAATCTTCCTTGAAAGTGATCCCACCGAGTGTGCCAAAAACTATTGTAGGCTAGAATTGCACCCTTTGTGGGAGAGTTTCTCAGGGTCCCTCACTCCTAGCTACAAGCGTTGGGACAACCTTAGGCTGTGGGTATCCTGTAGTGAGGTGAACCTCTAGGCTTTTTAATGAGGCTAGCTCCTCAAATGCTTCACTTCAACTTGTTCCCACACACTAAAACCTACTGTTGACCAAAGAAAAGGGAGAGAAAGATAATATGAAAGGGAAACCTAAGCTAAGGATGGTGATACACCAAAGATAAAATGATCCACTTTCAACCTGGAATCCTTAATGACTACTAATAAATTTAACCAAGACACAGACTAATCTGATCCTATCTCAAGGCCACAAGCATAAATATTTTGTGTGGAGGTCGAAGGAAACCCTACAATTTGATGGACAGAAAAAGATAGGTATGTATGAGACACTATAACTTGTGACACTTCAAGAAAGGAACCAATGTCTAGCACTTCACACAACCTACAAGGAACCAAAAAAATTAAAGCAAGATACGTAGAGAATCTACAAATGATGAAAAGGGACATACATCTGTAAGTTAAACTCCAATAATGTATACTTGACTTCAAACCAGAATCAAAAAATTCATCTCATTGCTTCAAGAGAGTGTTACAAGGCAATTTTGACAAAGTAACTCTATCACCAGTCGAGGGATCAATTTTAAGTTTCAAAGGCCTCTATATATAGCAGAAAAAGATGAAAGAAGGGGCTTGTGTGAGAAACAAAGAGAGATGTCATAAATGGCTACAACCACCACCATTGTCCTTGAGCTCTTTTTTGCCTTTAGAGCGTGCAACTGCTTGACCATGAAATGAACCATCCAAGATCACCGTAAAGCTCCACGAGCCCTTCACGCATTCAAGTCTCCCTTTTTGGAGCTGAGAGAGCCATGTCGTGGGTAGCTGCATGTTCCCTCCAAGTGTACACGATTTTATCTCTTGCATTTAAAACTTGGCATGCTCCTTACTATTGTTTTGGACTTATATAGTCTCTATAGATTAAAATTGACACCGTCCTTGATTTTTTGCATGTCCGCTGATCTATTTGTGCATGGATGCCCGCGAGCCGTCGATCTCCTGCCAGTTGAATGCATATTTGACACTTGTCATGCACACTTTCCCCTTTGAGATTCGTTGACCCCTTTGACCTCCACTCGCCGTCGATCTTCAATGTAAGATTTGATTATGCACCGTCAAATCTAGCTCCTGAAATGCTGCCATGCATCGTCTCTGCATTTGGCCGGAGACCCCTTGACGGTTTTTGAATGGCAACCACTACTTTCTTTCGAGTCTTTTCTCCTGCAGGATTGACTCTTCGGAAATCTGTTTCACCCTTTCGACTTCGGATTATTTGCACCGGGCCAATTCCTTCAGGCTTCGGAAATGGACTTTTCCTTTAGACAATGTGTTTGGGACATTTCATCTTTTGAAAATGCCTTTTCTGAAGGGAAGAGACCCTTTGGGTTTTTCGAAGTGCATCTTTCTGAAAGGAAAATACCCTTCGGGACTTTGAAAGTGGCCCCTTTTTGCCTTTGGAAGTGCCCTTCAACAAAAATGCAAGGACCCCTTCGGAATTTGGAAGTGGACCATTTCTCCGAGAAAATACCCTTTGAAGAAATTGTTTAGGGTACTTTACTTGAAGAGATAATCCTTCGAAACCTTTCCTTCGGACAAATTGTCCGAAGGAATTCCAACACTTAGTCGAAAACAAAACTCCCAAAGAGAGAACACTTAACCAAAAAAGAAAAAAATCCTTTGGAAAATTGTGCGGACAATTTTCCCAAAAGGAAATTGAAACCTAGCTTAGAAAAAGCCAGAAAGAATTATCTTTTCCTTAGTCTCCATACAGAGTCCGAAAGAATGAACAAGTAAAGACTTAGCCGAAAGAGATTTTGCACTTAGCTTTTTGGCTTGCAAGCTTATGCTTGAACACTGCTGGCTGACCCTTGAAAACCTTGCTCAGATCCTTCTCTACGCCCCTTTGATCCATTGCTTCATTAAACCATGCAAGAGCTTTATATGTGGACCAAAAATGGCCAACAAGTCCCCTTATAGGATTTTAACACTGGACCGCATAAACCATTGCCATTGCACTCAACATTATAAGTACAAGCTGAAATTTGAACCTAGGCTAAATCCAACTTTTTAAAGAGTCAAAGATAAGCTTTATCTACAACATAAGCAATTCAAATCAATAACTAAGAAAAATTAAAGTAGATCAAAACCACATCTAAAAAACTTTGAGCTTTAAAAAGTAGCATGTACTTCTCAAAAATAGGTAGCCATTTTCTTCTACAGCCAGCATTGTAATTGGAAGGTCTTAAGAGAATTATGTAAGCTTGAAAAACAATGCAGAGAAAATTTTGAGCATATTTTGTCTCGTCCTATCTAAAGCTTTTTAAACTTCTATGCCCTTCTTGAGCTTGCTATTTGTCAAAAGGGGAGTTTAGAACCTGCAACTAATGGTATATGTATACTTTTCACTTATTTTCTGAATAAATTTTAGGGTCATGTATTTTTCTTGATTTTATTCCTCCTTCCTGGGTCTTGTCTTTCATTCTTTTATAATTTTACAGGTGTTTTATGGGAAAGTGTTTTTATATCAAAATGCAATACATCTACACATAAACAATGTGCAATTCAAATCTAATCAGATTTGATCAAATAAAACAGTAAAATCAGTCCTAATTGCATAAAAGAATATTCTAAAATAATTGAAATATGCAAAGAGGGGATTCTTATACAAATAATGAATTGTCACAAATCTGAAGACACTTGGAAGAAGAAAACAATGAGAAACAAGTCCAAACAGCAAGGCGGAAAAAACCCAAAAAATTTAGAGCAAACACGGAACTTTCTTGGAAGACTAGAAACATAGCACTGCCAGAACTATACTGCTACATTACTGGCAACTTTCAGATTCTACTAAATAAATTTGACAACCCTCTTCCCCTGCTACTGGCCTCCAAAAACCTCACTCACTTTTCTTGGATTCTGTGCAGATCTTTGGGAAACTGATTTCCTTTCTTGAAACTCTAATCACTCATCACAAACCAATAAAAACAAGTCATTAAGAGGCTTGCATTATCCCTCCATTATTTCAGGCCCTGTTTCGAAACAAATTTGGAAGACAACACTCGGTGTATTTCAACAAGAAATTAGTGGATGCAAACCCTAATTCCTTTATGACTTTTTACTAGCATGAACAAGTAGCACAATGCACTATGAAGGCTCCAATCTTGAATCAAATTCTGCTCTAAACACTTCAAATTCTGCACTTTCAATAAATGCTAGGCTCATGCTTTCGATTCACTTATCACTCTTGGTTCTCATTTGTATCTCTTCTCATCTTCTTGTCCTGTATGCACTAATGCACCTATGTATTTATAAACTTCTCCAATTCAAATTAGGACCCTATTAGCGTGCAAGCCGACACACAATGGGCAGGAAAGGCCAACAAAAGAGGAATACAAAGCACGAGAGACCCAAAATAAGGGTCAAAAAGACCCACAAAGAAAGGCATCAGGAACGTATCACTACATTTGTGGCAAACCAGAACTGTAGTGATACAGTCCTGGCAAACCGGAACTGTACTGCTACGCTCCTTGTCAAAAGCCCAAAACAGCAGAAAAACAAGGGGAAGAGAGAGAAACCCAGGAAGGAGAGAGAAAACAAGAGGAAGGGGAAGCAATAATGCACAAAACATAGGAAACAAGAACCAATAAAAGCTTTATATGAACCAATAATCAACAAACATATAAGTAACCTCGAACAATGCAATTTGATATCTAAAACTACCCCCAGGCCAAAAGTAGTTGTCTACAACAGGAATACGACAGTCCAAACATTTGAAGATGGCCATTTATCATAAGGAACGAGCATCTACTCAAAATACCCACTGAGTAAATGTGCAAAGTAGTTGTGTCCATGTCCATTCCCATGAAAGAACGAGCATCTACTCAATGAAATGACTCCAAAATAGCCACATACACAGATACAGCCACTTTTATGGCATATGTGTATCTGGCATATTTTACATGTAAAGATACTATATATGTTCCCATTAGACTCCTTGAATCCAAATACAAATAAATCGCTATAGGATTATTTTATTAGAATCTTGATAGAGTAAGAACTCACCGTCCCAAATCAAGCCTATCTGCCAATGATGATGGGTCATGTGAAGAGTTAAGTATGAAAGCAATATAATTGCCAAGGACATCAACTGTTGACCCTTTATTCAATACAACCGCTAAAAAATTCTAGATGATAACAACAGCAAAAATATAATAAAAAATAAAATCATAGTTTGAAGCTCGCCTGCTCATGGTTGTCGACCGTGAATGTATTAGTCTCCCTAAGCTTGTACTCTTCCCATTCCGAGTCTGTGTGGCCTCCTAATATTGCCGTCTTTGGTGGGGCTTGCTTTATCTTCAACCTATAACACACACATGGACGGGGTATATTTAAACTGCTAGTCATGGCAGCTTAATTTCACTATTGATATTGATATTAATATGAATGCTGCCCAAAGTAGATATTGGTTATGTGGAATACTGTAGAAGAAGCACTTCTCACGTTTGCATTAGGCTGACAAGTTCATCTTCCCCATAAGAGGTTACAGCTAAGATGGTGTTAACAAATTGCGTTACATTCCCCAAGGCATCATATTGCTGCCACTCCAACATTTCAAAAATCCACAAAATAAGCGGTGTCCGTGGCAATTGTAAACAATTAAAAGAGCGAAAACGTGGATTGGGATAATAATTACACAAAAGAAGCCATTCCATGAACCCCGGCTTAAATTAATGAACTGATGCAAGGACTCTGTACTCATTGATTGATCCTCTTCTTTGCTATAACTAGTACCAGTGTTGCTACTTTCAGGTTCAATAGTTGCCCTCGTTGACAGACTTCTCCTCCTCCAAGTCCCACCCCCATGTAAACAAGGCAGGTTTGTCCTTGGGCAAAGGAGATTTACGTTGGTGGGTTTCCTTTTATACCCAGGCAAGCAAAGCAATTCTGTTGTAATAGACAATGTCGCCATGGAATCAAGTAAAAAACTCAAAATGTGCATAACTACTTGTCACAATCCTTATCCATTCGTCTTCATTCTCGTTCTCGTTCTCATTCGCAGTTCAATTCCCATTCCCACTTCAAAAGCATTGTAAAGCTCATGCTAGCCTTCTCTACACCTCTAAACCTGCTACGAGGCATTTACTTTGTGTTATTTCATATATTTTTAGTTTACTTGTTTATTTGTAAACTTTGGTTTAAATTGGATGTTATTGGTGTTGATGTGTTTTTTAAATCAGTTTTGTGATTTTTTTTGGGGTGTAATAAAATTATTTTTATATGTAAATGATTTTATTTTGATTGTAACAATAGTTTAAAATTTAAAAGATCATTTAGCAGACTTAGAATGCTTGCAAAAATATGAGATTAAGATGCAAAGTCAACATAAGCAAAATTATGATTTTGATCTTCTCGGGTAAAAAAGATAAGAAGCATATAAATTTCGTGTTTGAGGGAAGCCCACTTAAGATAGTCTCCAAATACAAGTACCCAGAACTTGATTTCATTCACAAATTCACCTGCGAAACATTCATAACAAAAAGAATCCAATGAGCACTATACTATCTTCAAGATAGATGCAAAGATGTTATGTGTGAGATTAGAAGAATGTCAGGCCCCTGTTGGACCTGCTACTAGTTCTTGTGGTGCCCTATAGGGGTGAAGTTTGGGTCAACGATATGTCATGCTAAAGTGTAGACAAATTAATATAATTCAAAAATGTTTAACTACAAACAACTTCAAGATTAAAGCTTCATCCCATACACGATAATTCTTGAAGAAATAAGAACTTTATTTATAGAAGCAATAGCTAGATTACGTCTCCCAGGACACATAAAGAAAGTATAGAACATGAAGGAAGACTACATAAAAAAAGTAGAGAACATGAAGGAAGATAGGTGGCCAAAGGTAGCAATGAGAGAAGAGCTGAACAAAAGAAAGAGAACATGCATGAAACAAAAAAATAATAAAAATGGATGGATAAATGGGGTATCCACCTACATAAATGTCCAACCACTAATCAAGAGATCAAAAACTATGTGATGGAAAAGTTTAAACTAAGCATGTCAACAAAGCAAATTAGGAGGCAAAAGCAATACCACATGATCGAGTTTAACCATGGTTATGAACATGACAAAAAACCAATTCAATGGACTATGACTATGGATATGCACTCAACCGACCCCTATCCAACCAGAACGTCGAGTACCTACATAGGGGTAAAAATCAAATGGAAAATGAATATTCTCATACTCAATTGAGAACCAGATCATGCCAACTTAGATGTAAGACAGATAGGTGGAAGATCCCAAAATAAAAGTACGAAGAGAGAATATGTCTTTTTTGTACATAAAGTTTGGTTGAGATAAAATATAATTATATCACGAAATGTTTTGCTTATGACAACATTCAAGCTAGATAATTGGACATACAGCAGGGCATGTCAATGTCCACCTTGTTTGAGGAAGAAATCACTTAAAAGGGGGGAAATTCTAACCAAAATCTATAACAAAAAAATTAACCTTCAAAGGTATAAAAGTAGTAGATATTTGAACTAGGGTCTAGTGGTGTAAATATTATCTACTTCCAATAACTTCTTTACTTCTATGGTTATGTTTTTTTGCTCTTGGGGTCCCATAAACTATTTTGGTCTTCTGGATGTTATTACAATATCTATCTAGTCTCCCATGCTTTTGCATTTTGTTAAGACCCCACTGAGTTAACCAATAGTTACACTATTTTTTTTAATCGCAGACTAATTATAAAAATACATGTAATTATCTAGATAATAATTATTTGACTACTAAATGTATCAAATGATTTAATGCAATGATATGTTAACCCACTGGCTAAAAATCCGATCCATCTAGTTTTCAAATAATCCAATCAAATTCTAAGATGAACATCTTTTAATATAAGTATAGGATAAATAATCTAATACAAAAAATACTGATATAATCCATAATTCAGCTATGAATAAGCTTATAACCACTACTGTTATAATTTTAGAATGCTATACAATTTACACAACCACATTTGTGTTTAATTATCTATCAAAGAATAATGTACAAAATAATACAAAGTTATATGCAATACAATGTGTACAATCAATACTAATGAGCTTCTCAAACAACTCCATAATCCATAAACATAGCCTAAGAATAATCTCAGAGGTTGGATCAGTTGACAAAGGGAGAGCATCATCCGAGTGATTTACCTCCAACCATAGACTAATGGTCTCCTGCACACCTCCCCACTCAGAGTGGCCCTATCCTTCATAAAAGCACAAATAAGAATAGTGTAGATATCAAAAAATTAACCAAAACTCGTGTGTGTACTATCACTATTACATGCAACAATCATAAAGACCATGAAATCTAATCTTCTATCTAAATGATATCAGCAAACAAATGTAAACTAGAAGTATAGTGAAATGACAATGTTCTAGCTATAATATTACTGTAGCCAAAGTTTTCATTATAGAATTCAGATTTAAAAAATTGAGTCAATTTCACTTCACACAAAACTCTTTACTACCGAATCATGACTATTACACGATAACAAGTGATAGGTATATAAGTCACCCATTCGCATTCTCATATAACTATCTCATGTTATCCATGTACAATCTAGAAATCTAATATAAATACTCAAAAAGAGAATGATACAGGATTCAGAATACACTTAGTCCAACTAAAGAACAAATACAATCATTCATAAATATAGAATACCATTGATTTCATTCACTTAATCATAAAGTGATACATAGGTTATTCAAATGAATTGTATCTAATCTAATTGTGCATAGGAGGCTAGAATAAGAATCAAATCATTCTAAGTCATATTCATAAACACACGTATATATGAAATGACAATATTCAGTGAACAAAATGATCCATAAATCTCAAATAAATTATATCATAAATTAAGACTCTAAGTTACCTTTTATACAACCTTGCCCTTATTTAATTCACCATTCTTTAATGTAAAAGAAAACCATACTAGAATAAAATTATATTCAGGTTATAGTCCACATACATGATCTGCCTTATTTTCATTCATATTAGAGCTATTATAACATTATAAACTCTAAGAATGGATGTTCAATGTATATTTATGCTTACTCTTAATCAAATGAACCAAAAGCAATCAC
Organism: Torreya grandis; assembly: GCA_037957365.1. NCBI lineage: Eukaryota > Viridiplantae > Streptophyta > Pinopsida > Cupressales > Taxaceae > Torreya > Torreya grandis. Next base: position 1,563,962 of record JARHVA010002820.1, read on the forward strand.
CCTAATATATATAATTATAATTACATAGATAATTTTCACTTATTAAATAGTCCTCTGAACCCCAGGTCATCACTTATAATTGCACAAGTGATAAAACACATGAACTCATATAAACATTATTGTATTCATTTTATTACATATTTGCATAGGTAATCCCTTCATATGAATATATATGTATATTCATTCATATGTTATATAATAACTTAAGTTATTATAAACTTGTTTAACTTGGTCTTGTCATAATCAGTGATATTATACAGGTCTACAAAATCCTTACTACAAATTCATATAGTTTTACTTATCTTCATATCCTCTTATTTATAATATACATGTGAAACTCAACATCCAAATTTGTAAATTATATTTTCAACTCACCATCCTCAGTATTTTCTGTAGCTAACACTACAACCATATATATATATATACACACACACACACACACACACACACACACACACACACACACACATATAATGGGTTAACAATTCAAGGTAGATTTTTGACATGTAATTACATACTGTGTTATTTATGCACAAATTTCCATATTCATGAAGACCATACTCAAACAATAATCTTCATATTTACATTCCCTTATATATATTTATGTCCAAAAATTCAAAATTTACCACTCACAACTGTGTAAAGCACTCAATTTATATGCACAAGTATACAAATTCCATTCTCTTATACATATGTGCATGTCTTGGTTTTTAATTCGACATGATATTATTTACAGGATACATATATAATTGCTCATATGCAAAATAGATGAATTGTATGAGTCCCAAATTGAATCAAAGACTAAGTATCCCTTTCCCCTTCTATCGATGAAACTTATATAGTCTATTATTCACAAATATCCAACAAGGTATCGATAGTATTGTGAGATGGAAATTTTGAGCAATAGATTATGATTATGCAATTAGATAAAAATTTACTCAAAACACCAATCTTCTTCGTGAATTTAGAGCCATTAGACTATAGTGCAATAAAAATAAACATATATAACAACATTATAAAATCAAGTCAATTTCTTTAAACAAGATTCAAGAAGAAAAGACTAGAAATTAATGATTGTTTACAGACTCAGATTTTATTGGACAACATGTGATTAGCTTGACAATATTTTGCTTAGTAGAGTAGTGATTGACTCATGGGTTGGTTGATAATATTGGCATGGAGGTTTATGGATTTCATACTTTTTCTCTCATTGTTTGGAATAGATGAAATCAAGGATTTAAATAGGCAATAGAATGAATTTTTCCAATGAATAAAAAATTCATGGAAGCCTCTAGAGAAGAAAACTCTAGAGATGAAAGAGGGAATTCTACAAAATTTTAAATTCCTTAGATTTCTCTAGAGAAGGATAAGGGTGGTGTAGAGTTATAGGTTCTATTAGGGAATCTAATGATTATTAGGGGAAGATTAGACTAGTTTAAAAGAAGGGTTAGGTGAGAAGTAGGGAGTGGGCTTGTAGGAAAGCCTAGGAGTAGGTAGGTAGGTGAGTTATGGGAATTTTAAATTCTATATAATGGATAAGTGGAGGTTAGTTGACAAATAATACATGATTAGGAGAATTAATTGATTTGTGGGATGATATAATGTTAGTGCATAGATATGGATAATGAAAGGGGTCTTAAAATAATAACTAGAAGGATTAGTAATGATAATTTAAATGAAATTAGATGAGATTAGGGATGTGATTAGAGTTGTTTTCCAATGTGTATGAGGACTAATGTATGACTACAGACTTGATGGGATGACTAGTATAGTTAAGGGGATGACAAGTTAAGGATAAATTAGACTATGACTAGGCTAGGTTGCAATGGATAAAGTGGTGGACAAGGTGATAAGGCTAGACAAGGTTAAGATAAGTGACAAGGTGTTGATGCATATGAGGTGGGTTTTGTGATGGGTAATATGGTTTGGACTAAAACTCTAAGGATCAGTAAGACAAGACAAGGTGATGTGAGGATATGGTGACAAAAAAGACTGGGATGTGACCAAACTTAGTTATAGATAAGGTGGATTTAGTCTTAAATATGACATTAGGGATGATTAAATCTAATGATAAGTGAATAATATGAGGTTAGATAAGACTTTATTAAGGTATGGGAGTATGACTAGAAAAGGTGAGATGACAAGATTATGGTGGGGGATAATGATGGGGTAGAAATGTACAAGATATGCAAGATTGAAAAAGATATTTATGATGAAAGATGTATAAGATAAGAATGTATAAGATGAATAAGACAAGGATGGTTATATAAGATGATCAAGATTATACAAAATGAGGATATAAGAAGAAGCCAATATGGTATAGCTAGGACAAAATAGAATAAGATATGATTAGCATGAGGGATTAGGTTTTTGTGATAATATGTAATGTAATGATGACTAGGGATGGGTATGATTAGTCAAGACCAGTCTTGGATATAAAGCCTATGATAAGACTAGGACAAGATTATATTAGGCTAAGAAGACTGATGAAATATGGGTATGACTAGTGTTAGATGGATGAGACTTGCTACAATGTGACTAAGATGAGAGGGCTGATGAGAGATAAAACAAGATGCAAGATGAGATAAGCTTAAAAGGATGTACATAAATGTATAATGCAAATATGCCTAAGAGGATATTCATAAGGATATATAAGACGATGGTATGTGGAGGAGACCTAGATAGGTGTGTATAGGCTTGCTTAAAAGGTTGAGTCGACTCACAAACAACACTGGTCTAACACAACACTCACCAAATCAAGCAAACCATAAACCTCTCACTAGTAAATTATTTTGAGAGTGTAAATCGATGACTGCACCATCTAACGGCTTCACAAGTGAGGCTATAGTTTGGTGACCCATTACAGAATCTCTGAAATCCTCTCAACCCCATTTTTATATAACAGTCACTTGAGAGTTGATACTGACTCTAGCATCAAGACACATGTTATGGCCAAAGGTCCTATTCTAGGTTATATGGACTCTCTAAGGGCATCCTTGATATACATTAGGTAATTTGGGCTTGAATCCATATAGGGTCCTATTTGATGCTTGGGTCAAATAATTAACTCCTTACCTTCATGAGATCCTGTATGGGATCTCCCATTTAGCCTAACGACAACTCTCCCTCTTATTTATACTCTGTCAGAACATGAAGTGTGGATTTGTCCATGGTGGTGAAATCCATGGTCAAAATCCCCCAGGACTATGACAATTGCATGGATGTCACTTTCACGTCACGTTGCCCCCTAAAAAATAAAAATGAAAGGGTTTGTTAGTGGTTTTTGATCCTTCGAGACTCATTGTAAGGATGGAGGGAGGAGAGCATACACCACCATAGCTCTCAAGTACAAATAAGCAGACAAAATGTTAATTAACAAATTAAGTGTGATATATACAATATATCTACAAGATGGTTTTTAAAGTGCCAAAATCTTTGATAGGCATCTTATAAAAGAAGCAATTAGTAGTTTAAAATTGGTAATCTTGAGGGATAACCTATAAAATAAGATGTTTGGCAAAAATGTGGCTTGTAAAACAAGACATTAGACAAAGAAAAAATATGACCTACAAAACAAGTGGTTAGTAATCTTAAGCAAGACAAAATTGCCACTAAATTCTCCCTTGTGAAAATCTAAACAAATTGTTAGTCAAGTAAGCCTTAATAGAAAACACTAAAAAAAATTACAAGTTTTGCATTGTAAACTTTTAAACAAGGGGTCAAAATATGAGGGTCTGGGGGCACCAACCCTCAATGGGGTTAAGGGGAAGCACCCCTTGTAGAGTCTGGGGTAAATCCCCATGTGTGTTCCATATCATAGTACAAGGTGGGGTCGAGGGGCAAAGCCCCCAATGCTAAAAGCAAATTGAGGCTTATAGACCTTTGAAATGGCTCAAAATTTACCAAATTTCATCAAAAAGGAATGCACTCAAAAAGAATAATTTGAAGGAAAACAGAGGGTTAGTAGCTCTAAAAATGATGTTAGTAGACAAGCAATCGACATTAGTGATGTTTGACTTAGCAATTGTAACAATTTAGATTGTTAACTTTGAGGGGCACCTTGCAAAAAAAATGTCAGTAGTTTCATAATTTTTATTTTATAAAATCATGTTCCTATAGGTTAAAAATAAGATTGCCCCTATATTTTGTTAAAATGAACTAAAGAAATCGTAAAAAACAAAATTAATAATCCATAAAACATAACCTAAGTGTAATGACAACTATATTACATAAATTAGATTAAAAGACATTATAGATTCTCTGAATACATAAGATTAGATTAAAAATGACACTTTGACTATGGACATGTAGGTTGAAGAATATGTACGAAGATATTTAATGCATGATCTAAGTCTAACTATAAAGATAACCGATGTAAATCAGATCTTTACAAATCTTCAAAGTGTTTTACCAAATGGCTTAATGAGGCACGATTTTCAACTTATAAGAGACGTGCACAACAAACAAGTTTCTTAACCTGATTGGTTCACATTATGATAAGCTCTAGAATAGGTATGAACATTCATTAGAATAGGATTAATGAGTGGGACTTTTCCAGTCACTGCAACAACCTTTATCATGACCATAGACATACAGGAGGATAAAGGAAAGGTATCATCACATTGCCTTAACACTACTTCAAACGTAACAAGTAGGTGCCTAATATGATTAGTTTGCCTTTACCACTGTCCTTAGCACTGAGCGCATGACTTGCTTGACACAATACCATAAAGAAATATGGTCTTATGGACCATGACAACTGTAAGATATGGACAAAATGGGATTGTTTGAATAAATATTTTCCCAGCATATACCCTGTCTATGCTAATCTACGAGTTTTAGGATATGGTATGGACATCCATCAAAACCTAACAGAAAGGGGATTATTACAACTATAAGCGCCCATGATAGACATGTCCCTGGGATGTGGAATCAAACATAGACATGTTCCTGGGATGTGGAATCAAACACAGGGCCTGTGAACCATTTGATAATATGTTTTAATGAAATGTGGTTTTACTAATGACAAGATTCTAAAATATTTTGAGTCAATTTTTTTTGAATTTTTTAGTTATCAGATTTCACATTACAAGCAAATACCCGTTAAGGTTAGAAGATAAACCCAACGTACTGAAACAACTCTAACCAGTATGGCGCCGATGATGGCGAGCATTGGTCAGAGGATCTGCTACTCTAAATGTTGGAAATGGAACTCGACGTCCAGTATGTGCTACCCAATCCAAAGCGGAGTAAGGGGCGACCATAAGACGGAGTGAATTACAAAACAAAGGAACTCAACGTCAAGTATGTGCTACCCAATCCAAAGCGGAGTAAGGGGTGACCATATGACGAAGTGAAATTACAAACAATGCTTTAATGGGAAATGCTGAAAGATGAAACTACTCTACACCCAACATGTGCTTGCTAACCCCAGAAGGGAAAGTAGCTACCATAGGGCGGAGCTCAACACCCAGAATGTGCTTGCTAACCCCAATAGAGAAAGTAGCTACCATAGGGCGGAGCTATAAACTAATACAATGACTTTATTAGAAACTAAACATTTGTAACCAGATTTGAACAAGTAAAGAATCGCTGCTAGTACTATTGTCAGCTTTACAAAATTAGAAGGATCTGAATGCCAATGTCGTAAGAAGCAGAAAGGTTAGCATTACATCATAGAATATTATTCGTATCTTGGATAATCATGCCCAACAATGAAACATTCAAGAGCAATATAATAATTTCAGTCTCAAATACAATTCTGCTCTTAAAAAGAGGAAAAACCAGCAACCTATTAAATTATTTAGATGTTCATAACTCACAAAAAACTTGTTCAATTGACCTGATTTCTGAAGCACAGTCCCTTCCTTATGATGGCGCCCAAGCTAGCACCCAAAATCAGACCCAATCTGCATCCAATAATTATTACACGAATTCCAATGCAGCCCAAAAGGGGCGTCCCAGCTGAATAGGGCAATTTCCTCTAGAAATTAATTGCAAGCTTTAAAAATTCAAAAAATTAGAGAATAGGGGCGCCTAAGCCTAGACAAGATAATGAACTAATACCCAGAACTCTTTTTTTTGTATTTTCAGATTTATGATGAAAAACATAGATCTGCCTTATACAGAATGCAATAACTGAAAACACTAATATATCAAATGAAACTAACAATGAAATAACTGAGAACAATGCACAACTAAATACAAATCTCAAAGACTGAATCACCCCTAGATGTTGTCTTGCAAGCATGAAGCGATGCCCTAGCTAGGAGGCCTTCATTCCCCGAAGCAATTCCAGAGCCAAAGCGGCAACATAACAATGTAGTAGACCAAGATGCCTAAATGAGAACCCAATGCTTTCTTTTATAGGCTTCAGTTGGCCTCCCTTGAAGCCTTATCTCCAAAAGTGGCGCCCTTTTCCAAGCAATGATGGCGCCCCCCCTTCAAGTCCACCTTTTAAAATAACATTAAGTTATTCGACTAGGCCAAGGTCATAACGTTAAAATATAATGTTATTTTTAAGTGAAATAAACTTATTTCTCCAAGATCGCATTCTGAAGCCCAAAACTGAATGAGTCAACTAAAAGGGAAAGTCAACTCCTTGAGACAACCTTGCTAGCTGCCAAAAATAGAATTTACTAAAAATAGTAAATTCCTGGAAATGCTCAGAAAGCCGAAACAAACATACCCCTGCGAAGCTGTCGGAAAACCTAGAAAGAATCCGCCATCAAAACTCCGAGCAAGGACATCCTAAAAAATAGGAAACCCTAATTTGCACCTTCTGATTAGCCTTCGGGTTTCCAGAACTAGGCCAACGGTCACTATGAGATCAGGTTTGAGAAGGGGGCATTACAGATTCACTGTACTACCTGATTTTAAGGGTCCGATTTAAAAAAATGCATAAATTATTATGAGACCATTAGCTCCCAGTTATAGAATAAAGATCATAGGCCTCGAAAACCAGACTAAAAACAAAATCAAGGGATGAAATCATTTTGCTAGTGTTATCATGGATCAATATGGCCAAAAAGTGAATTCAATCAAATTATGAGTAGGTTAAGCCTCAATTGAAACTGACCAAAAATAAAAGATTAACCCACGTATGGCCATTTTCAACAACTAGTGATATGGTAGTTTTTTTTTTCCCTTATAAACATGTAGGCTATAAATAAAGATTAATAATGGATTTTGAAACTGATTTAAGAATTGATTAAAAATATAGTGCCACTATTAATTATTACAAAGACATAGATACTCACGCGAAATTGAAACTTTTCAATCCCTACAAGGAAATCTCTGTCAACGAGTTCAAAATGGACCATCAATCCTCCTTCCCACATGCAAGCTTATCATCACATTAATAACTCAAGTAAGTCAAATAAGAGGAGGCTCCCAATGTGGTCGCCAAATGTGAGATGATAAATTTGAGAAATTGATTAGATTATGAAATTATACATTAAAATCAATTCAAATTATCAATCTTATTTAAAATTGGAAACCATTGTATCAAAATGTAATAAAATGAACATTTAAAACAACATTTTAATCTAAAGCCAAATGTTCCCTATCAAGATTAAAAAAAAAGACTAAATGATTATAGATGGAGGATTGTTACCATAAATTCATATTTTTGACAGCATATGATTGAATTGATAAATTAACTTATGGACCATGGATTATTGGAGGATTATGGATTTGAGCAGATTATTGAATAGATTAATAGATTTTGGCTTAGTAGATTTCATGCACTTTCCACTCATTATCCCAAATGGAAGGAGATAGTGGGTTTAAATAGAGAGAAGGGAGGGAATTCTAAAGAAATTAAAATTCCTCAAAGTTCTCTAGAAAGAGAACTCTTTAGAGAAGGAGAAGGGTGGTGGAGACTTCTAGATTCCATTAGGGAATCTAATGCTAATTATGAGAAGATTAGACTAGTTTAGAAGGGTTAGGTGAGGAGTATGGGCAAGCTTGTAGGAAAGCCTAAGAGTAGGTAGTGTTGGCTATTTTTGGTCCACATACCAAAAATTTTCTAGTTTGAAGAAAATGGACATAACTCAGGAAGAAAAATGGCAAAGTATTCAGACTTCAGGTTTCTTAAGGCATAATGCAAATTGGGTTTTCAACGGCGCTTGACTTCTAAGTGTTTTATAACGAGAAGTAATCTGGGTTTACGAACCCGAATTAATTATGGATAGTGCAGATCAGATTCTCCAAGGTGAATGACTTTGGGTTCTCTTAAGTGCACGACTTCGGGTTTTCGAAGTCGAAAGACTTAAATTGCTTTATAAGTAGTCAACAGTGAAAACTCTGAAGTAAGTAGTGGGGCTTGGAAAACCTGATTTGGTCTTGGATAGTGTATTAGGGTTCTCCTTCATAGAAGTCTTTAAGTTATCCAAGGTGAATTGCTTCAATTGATTTATAAGTAATCAACATTCCAAACACTGAAGTAAGAAGCAATGACAAGCCCGATTTGGTCTTGAACAATAGTCTTCAGGTTCTCCAAGGGACAAGTCTTCTCCAAGGTCATTTATAAAATAAGGTGGCCCAAGCACAAATCCAAAGGGCTTTACATAAATTTTTAAGGGGTCAAATGCAATAAATTTAAAGGACACCAGCAAGCAGTAAGGGCAAAAAACAAAAGAGACTTGGGAAGATGTTCCGAACAAAAGAGACCCGAGAAAATTGTTCGAAAGTAAAAGTCCAAAGTAAGTTGTGAGCAATGAGAAGTCTGAAGTAAGTTGTGAGCAATGAAAATTTTTGAAAGAAAAAATCATAGAAAATAGTCTGGGGCAAAATGGACCAAGGAAAGTAGAAAGGCCCAAGAACATCGAGAGTCATGATCAGACGAATGAGAGGCTACCACATGGCATAGGTGAATCCAGTTGGTAAGGAGATCGATAACTCATAGGCATCCATGTCAAGAAGATCTACAGTGTGATTCAAGGATCTGAGGCAACTCCCAATGACCAATCAGAGCAAAGGAGAGCCAAAGTGACTGGTGGGAGTTGGTAGGTGCAAATTTATGAAGGTTTTTATCCTTCAACATGGCTCTCGATCTCGATCAACAACCACATGATTAAAAGCAACATGGTTTGACCTAAGTAAAAAAGGCATGGAGACTTTGTCCTTATTTAGATAGGACACGTGAAGGGGAAGGTTTCCATGATGAGTTTAATGCAAAGATCAACTTGGTCATGCCAAGCGGAGACATTCAGCCACTCACAACATGGCTCCCTCAAAATCCACCTAGGGGTGACTTGAATGTAGGATGGGCTCGAGGGGATTGGGATGACCTTGGATGACTCATTTTCATGGTAAAAGGAGGATGATGTTGGTGGTTGTATAAGATTAATGACTTCCCTCCCAGTTTCTCATGAGTCCCCTTCTTCTCTCAGCCTCTTCTATTATAAATAGGGGCCTTGGAGCCAAGAAACTATCCCTAGACTGGTGATAAAGTTACTCTACCAAAATTACTTTGCAAGAAAGACCTTTTTGAAGTAATAAAGATCAATTTTTTACCTATCTCTTATTTGAAAATTGTGTTGAGCAAGCTTGTGCATGATGGCTTTGTGAAGAAGTGTTCTTCCATGTCCATTGTCCTTCTTTCTTGCCTATTTTTAGGTGTTTTCAAGTTAGTTGTAGGTCTAGACTTGAGCTCTTTTCGCTATTAATGGACTCTTGTTGTGGATTTCAAAATTCCTCTTTGCTTCATGTATGGTTTAGTGAGCCTAGTTTATGAAACACTTATGCAAATTAACTGGTTGTGAGGTTGTGTAAGCAAGAATTATCTTATGTTGAATTAGTGTTGATTTCTAGATCGAAGTGGATCATTTATTTTGGTGCATCACCTTCCTTAGTTTAGATTCCTTTCATGTTATCCTCTATCCCTTTTCCTTAGCCAACAGTAGATTTTAGCATGGGAAGCAAGAGCTAAAGTGAAGCATCTAAGGAACTATCCTCATTAAAAAAGCTAGAGGTTCAACCTCACCACAAGATACCCACAACCTAAGGTTATCCCAATACTTATAGCTGGGAGTGAAAGAGCCTAAAAAACTCTCCCACAAGGGTGTAGTTCCATGCTATAACAATTTTTGGCATGCTCAGTGGGATCAAGGTCCAAAGTAGTAGAAGGATTTTTGGTGTTGTTCTTTTGTAGCATTCAACAAACATCAATGGAAACTCTAAGCATTTATCAACTAGTTTAAAGCAGCCCAAGCATCTAATCATCATTATTTGAAGAGGAAGATTTTGGTGTGTTTTTCCTCTGATCAACTTGTGGAAGCAAGCAGTTAGCACCAATGGTGACTCCAAATCAAAGCTTCTGGTTATGAGTAGACCAGGTATGTCTCATTGCAGATTTTTAAATAGCTCTTGCACCTCATTCGATATATGAGGCCAATATAAATAGCTATGGTGGATATCTTTATTATCCATCTCTTTATCAGTAACCTTGGCAAGTTCTTCATAATCCATATGAGCTTCATCCACCCTATCAAAAACCCTATCAAAGCTATGAGGAACCTTGGAAAGTTCCTCATGATCCATTTATACAATAATATTGCCCTGGTCCTTCTTATGGACATGAAGCCTATCATAACGCTACTCCTCATCCACCCTATCATGAGCCATCCATACCATTATTGAAGCAAGCTTTAATAAGCCTTAACAAGCATACTCTAGAATTGTGCTCACAGAAATGTTATGGTCAAGATGTCCCTACTCACCATATCCATTATGCGAGGGACTCATTGTAGCAAATAAAAGTATAATGGGCCCCTATTGAGAGATAAAATTGGAAAAATCTCACAGGTGACATGTTGGATATAGGTGGTTACATTCAGAGCATTGAGGACAAGCTAAAAGGACTTGAGGAACAACAACGACAACCTCACCAACCTTTTGTGCCTACCTATGCACCACCTCAGTCTTCTTATGTGCTATCCATTCCTCTTTAGCAGACCATTCCAAGTGCTCCTTTGAGTTTTCCAGGTTCTTCATATGTTTATCAGACTTTCCCTTTCTGGAATTCAATTTAGGAGAACCACTAAAAAGAAAAAGAAATTATTGTGGAACAACCTACCATTGAGATTCAAGAGTCATTTCTTTCTCAAGAAACCCCTATGAAGTCCTTCAAGGTTCCAAGCTGGAATCAAGTGGTGAAGTCATGGGGTAAGCAAAATGAAATCTAGATTTGAGGATCTAGGTTAAGGAAGAATCTAAACCTCTGTAAACATCCCTCATCCCTCTTCAAGAGCCCTCTTGTGTTCTTGACCACCTTAAATATGAGTTATTTCAAGACAATATATCGAATCAAATCAAAGAGCTAGAGCTGAGGACAAAGAATCAGGAAGAGAAGCAGAAGTAAAAGATCAAAGGAGAAGTTTTAGCTTTCCCATCTTGGAACCAAGTCATGTAGTCAAGCAGACCTAAAGCTACTCAATCCCCACCCCTCCCTCCTCAACAATCTAAGCCTCTAACTTGTCCATCTTAGAAATCCATTCAAAGTGGTATGAAAAAGGAGGAGGAGGTGGTGATTCTTAAATTTAGACAAGAGACCTCACGGCCTTCACTTCTTTCCCCTCAAAAGCCTAGATCCTTTCTTTCATTGAGATCCATCCAAAAACCAAAGAATCAGGAAGAGGAGGTGAAGGTCATCCAAGTAGAATAACTTCAGGAACCTATGGTAGTTTCCTTGAACCTTTCTCACCTTGTTGAGTATTTTCAAGGATATGTTATGGCACTCTTGGAGAAGGAGCCTCTTCTTTATGAAGAAAACCAAGAAGATGCATCCAAAAAGGCTAATAAAGAGGATGTCATGACTAATTACGAGGAAGAAATAACCATAGGGACCCCCCTTGGTGAACAAAAGATCAACTTAGCCTTCTTGAACAAAGGAGAGTTTACTAAAGACTCTTTTACAATTATGCATAAATTAGAGTGCACCATTGAGGATTCAAAACTACCACCTAATTTTGAAAATGAGGGGGTTAGTGTTGTCACTTCTTTGAATGAACTGTCATGTTGTAAAAAGGGTGAGAAGATGAATGAAATAGTTGATCAAATTGATGAACTTGTGGAGTAGCCAGAGGTTACCTATCAGTCAAAAGCCTCATTTGAGGACTTGTTTGAGATCTTGAGAGCTAGCTATGTTCTTCTCCAGGGCAATTATGACCTGGTTGCAACCAAGGAGGGTAACCTTGTCAAGCAGATCAAAGGGGATGGAGTGGGCAACCTTTCTACTTTGCCACCTCAAGAGTCCATTGCAAATAGAGACTTGTTTCAGATCTTTAGAATGGGCTATCAACTCCTTGATGAGCCCAAAAAACATGAAATAAAGAACAAGCCTAGTCCTACTGAGGACACCATAGAAATGAAAGAGGTATGCCTTGTTGAACCACTATTGGAGGTTGCAGTTAAGGAGCCATATGAAGAATTTGAGACTATTTGGATTCACGTAGCTAACCTATTTGGAGCTATTTTGTTCTCATTGGGCATGATGATAAAGAAGCTGACAATTGAAACAAAGAAGAGGCAGGCATCAAGACTAGGGGTCAAGAAGTTGCATGCCTTATTCTCTCTTATCTCATGGTGCAAGAAGAGTATCAAAATTTCCATTTGATCCAACAGGAAAGGTACACATAGTTTTAACATGTATATATTAGATTAGTCTTGTTCTTCTTCCAAGTGTTATTTTAGGCACATTTGTTTGTTGTTCGTGTTTTTGTTTTAGGTTAGTTTCCTTTCAATAAGTTCTTTGGGCACAATTTGTTTTGTTTTGGTTGTTTTTGTTGCTTTAAGGGGAATTTCCAGACAGGGTCAGCCTTGTCAAAAAAAGCAGTGACTCCATGCCCAATGGGTCAAATGAAGCAAATGGTTGAGTTTTTCAAGCATAATAGGCATGCTTCCTTGTGAGTCACCAAAAATGTTGGCCATTTTTGGCTCACATATTAAATTTTTTCTAGTTTGAATAAAATGGACATAACTCAGGAAGAAAAATGGCAAGGTATTCAGACTTCAAGTTTTTGAGGGCACAGTGCAAATCAGGTTTCTAGCGATGCTTGGCTTTAAAATGTTTTATAAGTAGAAGTAATCCAGGTTTACAAACCCAAATTACTCATAGACAGTGTAGATCGGATTCTCCAAGGTGAACAACTTTGGGTTCTCTTAAGTGCATGACTTCGGTTTTGCAAAGTTGAAAGACTTAAATTATTGTATAAGTAGTCAACAGTGAGAACTTTGAAGTAAGTAATGAGGCTTGGAAAATCTGATTCGTTCTTGGATAGTGTATTTTGGGTTCTCTTTCATAGAATTCTTCAAGTTCTCCAAGGTGAATTGCTTAAATTTATTTATAAGTAATCAACATTCTAAACCTCGAAGTAGGAAGCCATGACAAGTCCGATTTAGTCTTGAATGATAGTCTTCGGGTTCTCTAAGGGATAAGTCTTCTCCAAGGGTCATTTTTGAAAGAAGGTGGCCCAAGCATAAATCTAAAGGGATTTACATAAATTTTGAAGGGGTCAAATGCAATAAATTTGAAGGGCACCAACAAGCAGTAAGGGAAAAAAACAAAAGAGACCTGGGAAGATGTTCCGAACAAAAGAGACCCAGGAAAATTGTCTGAAAGTAAAAATATGAAGTAAGTTGTGAGCAATGAGAAGTTTGAAGTAAGTTGTGAGCAATGGAAAGTTCAAAAATAAAAAATCATAGAAAATAGTTTGGGGCAAAATAGACCAAGGAAAGTAGAAAGGCCCAGGAACATCGAGAGTCATGATCAGACGAATGAGAGGCTGCCACATGGCATAAGTGAATCTGACTGGTAGGGAGATCGATAACTAATAGGTGTCCATCCAAGAAGATCTATGGTATGATTTAAGGATCTGAGGTAACTTCCAATAACTAATCAGAGCAAAGGAGAGCCAAAGCAATTGGTGAGAGCTGGTAGGTGAAAATTTATGAAAGTTTTTGTCATTTGATATGGCTCTCACTCTCGATGAATGGCTACATGATTAAAAACAACATGGTTTAACCTAAGTAAAAAAGGCATGGATACTTCATCCTTCTTCAGATAGGACATGTGAAGGGGAAGGTTGCCATGATGATTTAATATAGAGATCAACTCGATCTTGCCAAATGGAGACATTCAACTATTGGTGATATAGCTCCCTCAAAATCCACCCAGGGGTGACTTGAATGTAGGATGGGCTCGAGGGGATTGGGATGGCCTTGGATGACTGATTTTAATGGTCATAGGATGATGATAATGATGGTTTCTGAAAATTAATGACTTCCTTCCCAATTTCTCATGAGTCCCCTTCTCTTAGCCTCTTCTATTATAAATACGGGCCTTGGAGCCAAGAAACTAGTCCCGAACTGGTGATAAAGTTACTCTACCAGAATCACTAAGAAAGACCTTTTTGAAGAAATAAAGATCAATTTTTTTACCTATCTCTTATTTAAAAATCATGTTGAACAAGCTTGTGCATGATGGCTTTGTGAAGAAGTGTTATTCCATGTCTATTGTCCTTCTTTCTTGCCTATTTTTAGGTGTTTTCAAGTTAGTTGTAGGTCTGTACTTGAGCTCTTTTCACTATTAATGGATGCTTGGTGTGGATTTCAAAATTCCTATTTGCTTCATGTATGGTTTAGTGAGCCTAGTTTATGAAACACTTATGAAAATTAACTAGTTGTGAGGTTGTGTAAGCAAGAATTATCTTATGCAAAATTAGTGTTGATTTCCAGACTAAAGTGGATCATTTATTTTGGTGTATCACCTCCCTTAGCTTAGATTCCCTTTCATGTTATCCTCTTATCCCTTTTCCTTAGCTAGAAGTAGATCTTAGCATGGGAAGCAAGAGCTAAAATGAAGCATTTGAGGAACTAGCCTCATTAAAAAAATTAGAGGTTCAACCTCACCACAGGATACCCACAGCCTGAGGTTGTCCCAATGCTTGTAGCTGGGAGTGAGAGAGCCTGAAAAACTCTCCCATAAGGGTGCAGTTCCATGCTACAAAAGGTAGGTAGGTGGGTTATGGGAGTTTTAAATTCTGATATAATGGATAATCAAGGTTTAGTTCAAAAATAATACATGATTAGGTGAAATAATTGATTTGTGGGATGATATAATGTCAATGCATAGTTATGGATAATGAAAGCAGTGTTAAAATAGTGACTAGGAGGATTATCAAGGAAATTTTTTATGGAATTAGATGGGATTAGGGATATGTTTAGATAAAATTAACGATGTTAGTATCAATATTAGTAGGCTGGTGAAGGTGAGAAAATTTAGATGCATATAAGTATAATATGTTGGAAGTCAAAAATAATAGTTTAGACGGTTAGTGTTGAACCGTGTATTTTATAGATACCTAGCCAATCAATTATAGGGTTTTTAGTTTAATATCTAAACTTATATGTGTATCAGCTTCCTTTATATTGAAAGAATAACTTACAACTAAATACGATAATACTAGTCCTAAATATCATAATGAAAAGTCATATGGTAAAAATAAATTACAATTTACAGGTTCTATTCCCATTTTTACATAGAAACAAGTTATCAACTCGACAAAGCCTCATGACATCCAATCAAAAATTATATTTTTATCAATAAGCTGCCAACATTTCCATTTGATCTATCTTACCCTAGCTCATGTATGAAAATACAACAATTTTCTTTCAAAAAGACTAAGTCCATAACTATTGTAAGCAAAACTACACACTATTTCCATGCACAAATTAAAATTTGACCTACTTGGTCACTATATGCTTACTTGTTCCAATGGAAATTTATGTAGCCTCCTTGCTTCTTGATTTCTTTCTCATGTGGTGATGATGGTTTGTTTTCCCTTCTTACCTTCATTCTTATTCTCTTTACACCATTCATGCACAACCTACATGACCTTGAAGATATCCTAACATTTTTCCAGTTCACCTTTCTACTTCAATTCATAAAAGTTCAACTTATTCATGCTTCTAGTTAACTCACAGACTCCCTTCATACACTTGCATGGTGGCAGACCAAAAACCCTTATCATGTCAAAAATGGCAAGGTCAATTCTCAATCATAGTGAATAGCCAAACAAACCCTAAATTCCATTACCTTTTCTTTTTAGCTTTTGATAAATGAAACATAATAATATTAATCTAAAAACTTCTAATCATAAACCAATTTATTCCATTAAACCTCAAGATGTATTTATGCCTAGGTGAGAAAAATCCCATAACATCCAAATCTTCGAAGTTCTAATTTGAACCAAATTGTTTTGGGTATTTTACCCCCTTTTGAACCTTATTCATTTTCACCCACATGGCCAATGATATTCAAATCAAGATAATTAAACAATTTAAACAAGACAAGTAACACTTGAACTGTCAATACCTAGAAATATAGTCAAGGTTATAAATGCATAATTGAATGAGATAAATCAAACAACCTACCATAGTCAATAACTTTCCTATGTTATATCACCAAATCATAATGTGACTAGCCAAATGAGATACATAAAAAAATCAACTAGATCAATGCACTCATGCCTTTACCAGATATAATGTAGTGAGAATCAACATATCGTAGAAGAGGTTTAACATACATGTGTAAATCACAACTCATAATGCAATCAAAGCAAACAAGATTCAATTGTTACCAAATAACCAATGCAAGTAATATTTATTTCACTCAAAAAACTGAATGTGGTGTCTGCACAAGTTTAGTAGAACTCTCTCAACCCCCATTGTTGGTATCTATACCCCCCCTCTTTAATGATACTCTCCCTTTGAAATGTTTGTGAGGGTGGGGCAGTCTTGCAACCACCTCATCAAACAAACTAGCAATTAGTCCAAAATCATAATAATCATCAACATATAACCATAAATAAACTATTGAATGCAAAAAATATGCAAATGAAATTAGTCAATATGACCATAGGCATAATAATACATATGCAACAATAATCTATCTAGATACTGACCATGAAACAAGTAATATAACTTTCAATCAAACAACATATACAAATTTGACTTAGAAATCAATATCAACACTACCAATCATTAGTCTCATAATCCACCATTTAATTCTTAAAAAGTCTGTAGAGGAAACCAGACATGATATATTTTTTGTTTTAGAAGTATTGACCTTCCTAATAGCTATTAAAAGTGTCAACACTTATACCCTTTTTTATTTTGGTCTTGTTTAAGTCAATGTGCACTCGTAACTTTGGTCCTAATTTTTTATCTTCTAATCATTTGATGTTAGTTCATGCATCAGTAAAGTCTTAATTTGAATTAAATACTATAAATACACAAGCATAATAATTCATTTAAAATGCATATTAATAAAAACAATATTCACATGAAACACACTTATCATTCATAAAAACAATATTCACATGAAACACACTAAGCATTCATAGCATTTTATTGAGCACTCATAGGCATTCAAGAGCAATTAAAGAATCATTAGAACATTTAACATTATTTGAAGCTAGCATTTTCCCATGGAACACTTTTGGCATACAATGTAGGGTTTTATCTATGTTATGTAATTTATATTTCTAAAGTTATTTCCTTTAAAGAATTCATTATTTATATATTGTTGTTCCCACCTTTATGGTACCTAAAAAAACAAGATAGTCACATTGTTCACTTTATCTAATGCAAGCCCCTAAAGTCAATTTTATCATTGAAGTCTTTGAATATCACTTGTAAATTAGAGCCATTATAGGGTAAGGGAGAAAGTTTGTTTCATATTTCTATAAGGGTCACAGAGTGTAGATCGAAGTGAGGAAGAGAACAAACAAGAGCAAGTAAACCTAGATATCAATTTATTTTTAGAGATGTATGTTTCTAACAGAATCAATTACACTCCTAACACCTAATTAGAAGTGGAGGCACTCATTACATGTGACCAAAATAGGTGGCGCTTTTGACCCTTGACTCGAAGCGACAACACTCTTGGCATTTATCATGGATCAATTCCATATTTGTGGGCAAGGTTCACAATAGGATTGATTCAAGATTAAATTTTAGAAAATAGTCTTTAAATTGTAATTTACTCTAGATATGTTTCTAAACCCAATTTGTTTTCCCCTAATTAACTGATAAGTATTAATTATGTATTTTTTATATTATTTATTATATCTACACATTTAAATTTCAATTCATTTATTTAAATTACACCTTCCATTTATAATTCGATCATAGCATTAGTAAAGAAATATTTGATTTATAATTTTCTTAATTGTCTCCTTTCATTTGGGGAGTATTTTGAACAATTAGGAAAGCTCAAAATGTTTAATTTATAGTGATTTTAAATATTTTTTTAATGAAATAGAATTATACTATTTTAATAAAAGGTTGTAACCTATTAGAAAGGGGGGGGGGCGAGCGGGGTGGAAATATATCACATCCCCAAAAAGTGTTAAACCAGATCATATGACGTAAGAGAGTAGCAAAAATTAAAAACATAACAAAATTGGTATCATATAAGCACAATCAATTTAATCAAGCATAAATAACCATCAAACTAAGTAGCAAGAGCAAGAAATTCACGTACAAGGGGATCTCAATCATTTGGTTTGTCATCCCACTTAGAGGAATGTAGGTCCTCACCTTTAGGTAAGTGATCCCAGATTGAAAATGTCATTTTTTGTAGATATACTACATTTGCATTTCCATGGGCATCAACCTATTGAGAAGGTTGTTCCCTATAGGGAGATATTTTTTGGTTCATCCTAGGAAACTTATCATGGCCAATTGATGAACCCCAACCATCATAGTGCTCTAAAAGAGCCAACATTTTGGCTGGTGGAAGCCACATTCCATGGTTATGGGAGTGTTAGTAACAATGTCTACAATGGGTGCCATGCCCCCACTGATCGAAACCATCATGTGATGGTGAAGTGGGTGGAATGTGAGACACTATGCAAAGACTATTTCCCCACTAATATAACAAATTATGGAGATGTTCCACCTCCAATTCCACTTTTTTGGATTGAACTTGAATTTGCATAAACACATCTTTCATAACCACAACATTGTTATAAGTTGAAAATTATTATCTAGCTATAGTGTTAAAAAAATAGCCAAAATTCTTTCTTTCCAAATAAAAGGTAATTTTCACTCAGAAGGTAAGTTGAATCAATGTGAAATTTGCATGAATTAGAGAATAATGCCCCATAATAACTATCTCCATATGAAAGGCTTTGAGCTAAGGTTTAAAAAATCATGCATCTATGTACATGCATGGTGAGCTTTAGGGAAAACCCATAACAAATGCTTGGCATTCTCAAGTTTTCCATAAAAAGGGAATTTGGGATGTGGAATGCTAAATCTAGATGGTAGTATCCCAAGGGAAAACATTAATAAAGTAAACACTAGGAAACATGAGCAAGTTTGGACTAGAGAATGACATTCCAATCTATATGAAGCCTCCTACTCCAAGTGTGCACAAAATATTAAAGATGAAATATCTGGTTAAGCTTTTAAAACATGGGTAATCAAGGAGAGATCCATCCATAGCCATTTTTGGTGTGTATTTGAGGAAAGGGGTTTAAAAACAAATCATTGTCTTTCCACTAAGGATGATGACATAAATTCATAAATAATTTATTCAACACTTCAAGAATAATGTTAATTATCTCTTGAATGTTTTTCTAGACATTATTATGGAGGTTATATTTGACTTTGGATTCATGTCTTGAAAACCATTATCTAGTAAATCTAGAAAATAAGTCCTAAATAGTATGTATGTCTCACATGTATAACTTAAAAGCATGCACAAAGGAACATCATGTTAATTGAGGATAAATATTGAATGCCATGTAAACACCTAATTTTTTTACAAATCCCTTTTTGATAGTGAATTTTCCTTGTTTTATCTCACTTGGTCCATTTACATACATTTAGCTATTTTTGGTACATCTTCCCTTTATGTTGGGCCCAATATCATTATCCGATAACATAGGTCTTCTTCATATCTTGTCTTTCAGTTCACTTTTAGCCAATAATAGCCTATCCATTTGATGTAGTATGTTTGATAACCTTTATATTAACTATTTTTTTGCCCTCATACTGTATCATTAGAATCTAGATATTATTTAGTTTTACTTATTCAATAATTGCAAATGATAAAATGAAGTATCAAGAACTAATAATCAAAACCTAAGACCTTACGAACATACAAATATTAAGATAACAATTCTAATATTAAGTCAATACTATGCAAACCTTCATTAGAAAACCCATTTTTGTATATGATTTGGCTCAAATGTACTTTTGATAAGTCTTTGTCAATGCTATTTCATGATGAAACATCTCTTTTGAAACCTTGGATCAGTTAAAATTGATAAAGAGTATAAATATGATGCATAATAAGACTTGAGAATCTAACAGTGCTTCATTGTCCAATTTGAGCATGTTCATTAGGAAGGACAAGATGTATATTTATAACAGATTTGAATCAATGAGGGCCTTCATATTGATTCCAAAATAAATGGCTGAAAATGCATCATCATCAAGGCACATGGATCAAAACATGGATTGATCATATGAGACCTTCATATTGTCCAAGATGAAGGGTGGAGGATAGATTTTGAAAATATGAAATGAGGATTAACATGATCCCTCCATCTTACATGTAAAATAGAGGGTCGATAATTCTCCTCAGATTATTCTTGTGAGAGTCAATGTGGACACTTCATCTTGTTTCTAAGATGAAGGGTGGAGAATCATTCCCAAAAAAGCACATATATTATTAATAAGGGCCCTTAATCTTGTTTCCAAAATGAAAGGTTAAGAATTCTCCCTAAAATATGTCACAAGATTCATTGTGGGCCCTTCATCTTGTCTCCAAGATGAAGGGTGGAGAACAATCCTTCATATTAATTCATTTAATAATTAGTGAGCTCCCAAGTGAATAGTCCATAGGATCTCAAGATTATTTCTTGAATGAAGATTCTCTTAGAGGGAGAAAAATAAGAACTAATAATTGAAAGGAAATCATAATTCCATTTTCATAGATCTATAATTAGAAAAATGATTAATTCAATTAATCAAAGATCAATTTAATTAATATAATGTGTGGAATTCGATTAGAAGAATGATTTAGGGAAGGGGGAATTAATTGCATTAATTGATCAATGAAAGAGAATTAGTGAATTGATTAGAGTAGAAGAATTGACTAGAGAAAATGGCCAAATTGATAATTGAACAAACTTAATATGATGAATTATCCCACCTAAAGTTGCCTCAAGGTGAGTTCAAACTCTTACGTTAGATGAACAAATGAATTCAGACTAATGTGTGCAATTGTGGGAAGTCATTTTATTTTGAAATTTTGACACCAAAGTGATAAAAATGGAGTGTCTAAACATACAATCTCGGATGTTCCTAAAGTGTCCAAAATACTATTTTAGTGTATTTACCTATGTCCTAGTCGGCATGTGTAAATTGTCTCCTAAGTTATGGGTCCTTTATACCTAGAGTGTCACATTATCCTATCTTTAAGGATCAATACATGTGTAGGTATGCCTTATTGGAGTTTATATATATAAAAGTATCTATAGACACTCCAATTTCATCACTTTCATGTCTAATTTACAATCAAAATGAATTTCTACAACAATATGTAAATCAATTCAAAAATCACCGAAACATCCAAATTTGTCTATGCACTTGACATGCATATTATGAAACATATTAGGGTATCCATGATTGGGGAAATGCACCATTTTCAATCATCATATTCACTTAATTCATATCGAGTTAAATTGTGACTTTGTAATGGAAGTTTTGGATTAACTAAGTCTAACAGTTATTCAACTTTAAAAAGTCACATCACTTTGCATTAAGTTAATTAACCTTTGTTAATTAACTTAATCTTATTATAATAAGAAATTACATACTTTTTAAAATTTATTATTTTCTTAATTTATTAATTGAATTATTCCTCCACTCACGTGACAAGTGGATTCAAATATTTGGATTCATGACATCTCATGGAAAGTTGTCAAGCATTAACATAAATGTAAGAAAATATCAAAAAATTATAGACACTAAATCTAAATTATATATCATCTCAGTCTTGTATGCTTGGAAATTTATTCTCATGTTTGTACCCATCAGTTTCTAGACCTTCCTATTATTTAAAGGTCAATATTTGCTATCTCTTCTACCTATTATTTATCTTTTAGTCTGACCATATTTTATTTTTATGACCAAGCCTTTTGTACTACTTAAAATGCTATAAATCTGATTATTATCATCCTCTGTAAGTTTTTGATTTACACCTATTTTTCAATTCCTCAAGCACTTCTGTTCCATCTAGATGTCTATGTCGATGCTAGTGTCTTCTGCCAAACTAAGTGTCTAGTGCCCTAAAGTCATCAAATTTACAAATGAAATGTATCCTTATGGTCAACCTAAGTACTTTAATATGATAGATTTCCAAAGGGGATTGGTATATATATAATATCAATCCTCATTCATTCCTCACCTAACATAAACCTAGCAACTCACAAGGCAACTTACGAAAAATATTCAATCAGTCATTCAATTGAGCTAAGCTTTTGAATTCTTTCCTATTTTAATATCAATCATAGGGATAACCCATCTATAGGTCTAATTTACTGAAGGAACATTCCATGAGACACATGTTATAAGTTACAAGTTAGGTCACCATATGTACTTATTTATCACATGTTACATCCTTATGCACACGTAAGCCAACACATATGAGATAAGCACATAAATTTGAGGCACTCTTTGAAGTATTGGCTATGTAGGTAACACCCATTAATAGAGGGGTTATTAGACAACATACCACTATATGCCTACTAACCTATTTTTCCCACATTCACTCCAAAGGTGAAGAATCTAGGGTTTGATCATTTGATAGCGAGCGATAGTTTGTGCATGAGATTTGAACACACAATAGTAAAGGTGATAGAAAACCTAAAAGGTTTTAGGTGGTCACACCTAGATCCAATTGATATTCCATATTGGATACCTGCATCCAAATTAGATAATTTCATCAACACAACCATCTAGATCTGATGTAAGATTTCAAGGTCATATATTTATAATTTAAAAAATTTGATAATTGATCCATAATCTTGATCCAATCTGATTTCATCTTGTTTCATATAAAATCTGATGATTGATTCCAGTAAAGAGCATAATAAGCAAATCTCTTAGGATAAAAATAAATGATCACCTCCATGTTTATGAGTCACCCTAATAAAGGGGAGAGCATATGTGTGATGTAATCACACAAGCATACAAAATAACACTTACACAAATAATTGAAGAAAGATGAACAAAAATAAACATGTTTTATAACACCAAATTGAAAGATTGTTTCTTCTTAAAACACTAAATCGAGAGATGAATTCATTTTAAAAACACCATAAGAAATGTGAACAATTAATATATATTTAAATGATTCACCACACCATTTTATAACCTACAAGAAAATAAAGTGAATAGTTTTACTTGGTGGGTCTTTGACATGCGTAAATATGCAAACAAAACGTTAAAAGAAAATTACAAATAAAAAGAAATAAAAAGCAATAGTTAATATTTTAATGGTAAATTCTAAAATATAATAATTATTTTTTTCATAAATTTTGAGAAGTTTTTGATACAAAAATATACACACCCCTACAAAAATTTATATTAAAAGAGGTAAAATATCAAAAGTTATGATCATTTTATTGTCTATTTTTTAGTCAAAAAATAAAATAAGAAATAAAATGTGGTAGCTAGTAATTTGACCATAAATCCTAAAATAAACATCATATTTTAACAAAAAATTGAGATATTTTTATAAGGCAAATACACATATCTTGACAAAATTTGAGATTAAAATAGATAACATATCAAAACTTATAATTATTTTACCATCCATTTCTTAACCAAAAATAAAATCAAAAATAAAAGGTGACAACCAATAATTTAAAAATAACTCCTAAACTATAAATAAATTTTCAACAAAAAAAATTGGAGGTTTTTCATAGGAAAAATTAATACACCCTTACAAAAATTTAGATTAAAACAAATAATATATCCAATGTTATGATCATTTTATCATCCATTTGTTATCAAAATTTAGAATAATTATTTTCAACTAGAAGACTAATAAAGAGACAAAATTTTTGGGGTGTGAATTGAGTCCCATTGAATGTCATTTGCATCATTATAATATATATTATTTAATTCTAATTATTCAATAATTTCAAATGATCAAATGAAGTATTAATAACTAATGATCTACACCTAAGACTTTATGAGCATACAAAGATTAAGATAACATTGTTAAGATTAAATCAATATAATACAAACCTTCATTGAAAAACTCATATTTGTTTATGATTTAGCTCAGATGTGGTTTAAATATTTCTTCATCAATTCTATTTCATGATGAAACAACTCCTTTGAAACCTTGGATTAGTTGAAATTGATCAAGAGTAGAAAGGTGATGCATAAGAAGACTTGAGAATCTGACAGTACTTCTTTGTCTAATTTGAGCATGATCATTACAAAGGAGAAGAAGTATATTTATAATAATTATAATAAATTAGGGCCCTTCATATTGACTCCAAGATGGATGGATATAAATGCATCCTCACCAAAACACATGGATCGACACATGGACTGATCATATGAGCCCTTCATCTCGTCTAAGATGAAGGGTGGAGGATAATTCTTGAAAATATAAAAGGAAGATTAAAATGAGTCCTCCATATTTCATGCAAGATGGAGGGTAGAGAATTATCCTCAAATTATACTTTTGAAATTCAATGTGGACCTTTCATCTTGTTTCCAAGATGAAGGGTGGAGAATCATTCTCAAGAAAACACATGGATCATTAATAAGGGCCCTTCATTCAAGATGAAGGGTTGAGAATGTTACATAAAATATAGCTCAAGATTCATTATAGGCCCTTCATCTTGTCTCCTAGATGAAGGGTGGAGAATAATATTTCATATTAATTCATTGAGTAATTAGAGAACTCTCAAGAGAATATTCTATAAGATCTCAAGATTCTTTCTTGAATGAAGATGCCTCTTGGAGGGAGAAAAAGAAGAATTAATAATTGAAAGGAAATTATAATTCTATTTGCATAGAACTATAATTAGAAAAATGGTTATTACAATTAATCAAAGTTCAATTTAATTAATATAATGTTGAGAATTTTATTAGAAGAATTATTTAGGGAAGGGGGAATTAATTGTATTAATTGATGAACGAAGGAGAATTAATGAATTGATCAGAGTAGAAGGATTGAACAAATAAAATGACTAGATTGATAATTGAATAAAATTAATATGATGAATTATCCCACCTAGAATTGTGCCAAGGTGAATTCAAACTTGTACATTAGATAAATAAATGAATTTAGACTAGTTTACGTGTAATTATGGGAAGTTCTATTTTATAATTTTGACATGGAAGTGAGAAAAATAGAGTGTCTACATATATAACCCTAGATGTTCCTAGAGTGTCTAAAATACTATTTTAGTGTATTTCCCCTTGTCCTAGTCGGCATGTGCAAAATGTCTCCTAAGTCATGAGTCCTCTATGCCTAGAGTGTCACATTATGCTATCTTTAAGGATCAACCCATGTATAGGTGTGCCTTATATGAGTCTATATATACAAAGGTATCTGTAGGTACTCTAATTTCATCACTTTCTTATTGAATTTGTAATCAAAATAACTTTCTGTAACAATGTGTAAATCAGGTCAAAAATCATGAAAACACCCAAATTTATCTGTGCACTTTATGTGCATATTTTGAAACATATTAGGGTATTATTAGTTTTTTCAATGCATGATATCCAATCATCATCTTTACTTAATTTTTTCAATGCGTGATATCGAGTCAAATTGTGACTTTGCAACTGACCTTTTGGATTAACTAGGTTTAACAATTATTCAACTTTCAAAAGTCACATCACTTTGCATTAAGTTAATTAACCCTTGTTAATTAACTTAATATTTTTCTAATAAGAAATTTCATAATTTTTAAAATTACATATTTTCTTAATTCATTAATTGAATTATTCCTCCACTCACATGATAAGTGGATTGAAATATCTAGAATCATGACATCACTTGGAAAATTGTCAAGCATTAACATAAATGTAAGAAAATATCAAAAAATTATAGACACTAAATCTAAATTATATAACACCTCGATCTTGTATACTTGGCAAGCACGTCTCATGGATATACCCTTCAGTTCCTAGACCTTCCTGTTATTGAAAGGCTCACATTTGCTATCTCTTATGACTATTACTTATCTCTTAGTTTGACTATATGTTATTTTGATGACCAAGCCTTTTATACTACTCAAAATACTATAATCCTGCTTATTATCATCCTCTATTTTTGGATATGTACCCTTTTTTCAACTTTATATACACTTGTGTCACAAACATACACCTATGTTGACACTAATGTCTTGTGCCAAACTAAGTGTCTAATGGCCTAAAGTCATCAAATTTGCAAATGAAACATATATTTATAGTCAACCTAAGTCATTTAATGTAATATATTTTCAAAGGGAATGTGAAACTGAAATCAAAGTCAAAAGGGGTCCATTTCATTATAACATAAACCTAGTCTAAAACTTTACCCTAAGGTTTTAATTGTATTAATACAATAAAAGCTCAAGACAAAATCTTATAATATGACTTTAATTATGTGAAAGGTCCCTACCATATTATGTATTAAAACTTGGGTTGAAGACTTATGTTATGATTTGGTCTAATTTTTATATAACCTCGAGCTCACTTAATCCATTTATGACTGCAGGAGCCAACCACGTTTGATCGCCCGAATCATAATTAACAACCTACAGTTACTTGGGCAAGATCAATCAAATGATTCATATAAATCCAAAGTTCCTATGGGACCTAATGTATTTCATGGGACTTAAAATTTGACATTCCCTTGAGGCCATCATTAACATCTACAAAATCAACAAATTTTAGCCCCTTTGGTTAACTGTGTGAATTTAATTTTGAAACCTACATGATTGTCAATTGATATCTGTGAGGATATCATTGATGCCCATGAGACTGTCAAAATTTGAGTTTAGGAACCAATCTCATTTGGAGAATAAACATGCTTAGGGTTTTATACTTTAATGTTAAAATTGATCTTTATTTAGCTTCTGACCCATCATAGATTAATTGGGTCTATTTGAAGCCATGTTTCAATCCAAAACCCTTCTAACTAAGTATAAATTTACATGGGAGTAATTGTAAACACCATGGACTTAACTTTAATGTTATCATAATATTTAGTCTTGTTTTTAAACATTTGACCAAACCTTAGTCTAAAATCTTATGCTTGGTCCATATATGTCCCATGATCTTGTAGTCTATTTTATTGGCTTGATCTAACAAATGCAGTGCCCTATTGTTACAAAACTTAGCTTATGGCTTTTACCCTAAATTTTTGTCATATTTATTAATATAATAAAACCTTAGGTTAAAAAACTTATGTTAAGTCCTTTTATCATTATTTGGGGTCCCTTTTTACTATGTTCTAAGTTTAGCTTACATATTTTAGCCTAAGTTTATCTCATGTTTATTAACATGAATTAAAATGATAGTCTAAAGTCTTTAACCTAAGTTTTTTATGTATCCTAACCCTAACTTAAACATTATGCACCTTTTCAAGATCTATGGCTTGTGTTCACTTGGACTAGATTGATCTGACGAAGTGTAGCCAAAGTCAAAATTCCAATGAAGCCCTGAGCAAATGTGGAATCATCATGTAGTAAAAACACATTAACTGGAAACTAACAAGGTGCAGAGCTCAAAAGGCCCATGTGACTACCAAGTGGCATAACCTCAAGTCCTGATACAAATAGCAGCCAATGGCAGGCAACTCTCATGATTGAGATCAATGTTTCACATTGATCCATGTAAAATGATCCAACAGAGTGAGACAAAGTAGTTTTTTCAAAAGGCAATGATCAATTTTGAACAATAATGAATAAAGTGTTGCAAAAATGCCAACTAGATGCCACATATGTAGAAAGTGACAAAACCAAAGATTTTGTGGGCTTGAAAAATCAAAGGTATTAACGAGAAGGTCCAAATCAAATCTAAGGCATAAAATCACTCAATTTAAAAAAATCATCACCATTAAAGCTTAGAAAAGACTTTCAAAAAATCCCTAGTGTCCACAAAGGCCTTAATTCGATCCCAAATTAACCATAATCGAGCTTGAGAGAGTCAAATTTCCATCTAAGCAAGTGCAAACTGATCCATAGGTGAACTATATACCACTAGTGAGTGGTTTGAATAAATTTATAGTCATGATGGCCCAAAGACAACACAAAGAAGATACAAATCTCTATCTTACCATAGATTCAAAAGGTAGACTCTTCAAATATATAGAATTTGACACTACAACTTTTAACATGGGAGATAATAACTAGTCCAAGCTTTTCTAGACCATTGAGGAGCTACCAACAATCACCAATGAAGATGAGAGGAATGCATCAGTCAAGAAGAGGTACTATGACCTTGTTTCCATCCAGATGATTAACCTTCACAATTCTATGATAAAACTAGAGGTACTACATTGCATCAATGTTATTGATACTACTTTCAAGGATTACAAGAATGATCAGGGGATGATAGTACATGAATATAGTTTTAAAAGAGTTTCTTATATCTCCCCTCTTGCCTTCAAAAAATACTATAAGCTGTCCAAACCCTAGGTGGATGTACCCACAATCAATGAATGGTTAAAGGAGAATGACCTAAAGACCATCCTTACCCCATGGTTATATTTAGGAACCCAAGTAATATCTGACCTCAATGGGAAGATCCCAATCAGATAATTTAGGGCTAGGATTATGATGATAATGACTTGGCCCACATATGAAATTCTTGCATGGTTTGATGAAACATACAGGTTCTCATGCATTTTA
This sequence comes from Torreya grandis, assembly GCA_037957365.1. Lineage (NCBI taxonomy): Eukaryota > Viridiplantae > Streptophyta > Pinopsida > Cupressales > Taxaceae > Torreya > Torreya grandis. The sequence continues at coordinate 1,592,911 of JARHVA010002820.1, forward strand.
AACATTTGGAGCATGAAATATATTATAGAGACCCTATGGGGTATCAAAAGTGCTTGGAATAAGTGTGGAAATGCAGGGGATCCATATGGTAATTCATTAAGTTTAATTATACATTTTGGATCTAGTGGCATAAAGTATAAGTAGGCAATTTGCTGAGGATAGATCTCACACATGTGGATGGGTGAGGAAAAATTGGTCATATAGGTTTGTCCACTTTTGTGCAAAGATCATATGCACCAAATCTCAAGTCTTCTACCCAAGTGCATCCAAAGATATGAAGGTCCAAGTTGGCCTCTCAACCAATTATGCATGTTTTCCCATACTTAGCCATTTTTCCAAGAAGTTCCATTAGAATTAAGTGAGTATCTTCATAAAGCCATATCTCACACGTGTAGTAATTTTAGGGGAAATTAGTCAAATAGGTTTATTCATTTAGTCCCTAATTTCTATGTGCTAAATTCTAGATCCTCCACCAAGGCATAAATGACATTATGCATGTGCAAAGTTATCTCTTTAGTCAAATTTCACTAAGTTTCCCATACTTAGCCAAAGGAGATCAACCATCATGAGGACTTCACAATGGAGAAGACATGGACCAACCATCTTGAGCATTGAATATCTTCGCTTTGAAAGCTCTGAAGACCATCGAATCAAATGGGTTTGTCTTCTTTGACCTTAAGAGCATCCCCTGAGAGTTTGAGGCCTCCATAAATTTTTCTCTTCAAGTTATAAGCCTTTGAAAATGGACCTGCAATATAAGATGTTCATACTAATGTCAAATTAAAGCTTGGGAAAAAATCTATTTGTGCTCAAATTTGATGGTTAGTGGGATGTCAATCATGTTTCATGGGATGATGAATAACAGTTGGTAGGATGCCAACTTTAAAGATAAAGCAAGATAAATCCTATCAAGCTTAAATTTAATAATTGCATGACCGTCAATGACTATCATGCAAATGTCATTTAACAGGAGTGAGGATGTCAATTTTAAGGCCATGAACTATCTATTGGCTTTCAAATAATGGGTCTCAGTAAATTGATGATTGGTGTTTGATCGAGCTTTCAGATTTAATGACGAGCACTGGTCAAAGAGTCAGTGAATATTGAGGATGAAAGTGTGTGTGACAAGTGTCAAAGACATGTGTAGTGAGTAAAAGATCGATTATCTATGGGCCTTCATACAATTTGAAATTGACAAAGCAAGTTGAGTCAAATTGTCAATGAGCCAAGTTAGATTTTGACAACCAATCAGATTAAAGTTGAGCCCAAGATTCTTGATAGAGGTTGAGAAGCTATTTTTGACCATAGACATAAGGTTTTGTAGGGTCTTCTTGATGCCTATGAAACTGGTTCAAATGCCACAGAGTGGTCAATGTGATGTAGTAAGATATAAAGAACTTAAAGGACCACCATTAGAGTTAGATATTGATCTTTGGTTTGACCTTTTATGACTTTTAGGGTTTATTTTGGTGATCAGTTTACCATTTCTAAAGAAATATTCATATACAATGAACTTTTGGCTCCTTCAGAAATAAAGTATGTCTATTTGGACCCATTTGGATCAAGGAAAAGGCTATACAGTCTATAAGTCTGTACTAATATGGAAAATATATGAAAATCAATAATCTTGGATTGGTTTTCCACTTATAATTGGACCTATGACCCAAACATGAAGAAAAAATAGAGATATGATTAATGCAAAGGGTCTTTGTCCTTCAACATGGTCATAGTCTCGACAAGCAGTCGCCTAAAAGGTAGAAAGCCATGATCTAATCAGATCCATGAGCATGAGGTTTTGTCTTCAAGTGAAAGATGGTGTGAAGGATCAAAAGAAAGGTCTAATATTGGGAATTATATCTAGGAGAATTCAATACATCTTTGAAACCTTTGGGAACTTTCTCACTCAATAAGCCATGGGTAGTGTTTTGATTGATCAAAGAGGTGACAACTCAAGTTCAATTAATGACCTAGGATAACAAAGTGTTATTTTTCTGATAGCATCCTCACACATCTTGTTTTCAGTCTCTCTTCTGCTATATATCCTGGTCTCATTCCCATTGAGGGGGTTATCATCTTTTTAGAATTTAGCATTTTATTTTTTGAGACAAGGATACTCATTGAGACTCTTGAAAAAGTGTGCTTGTTTGATATGGTTAAACCCTGTCAAAATATTTTAAGAACTACCTTTTTAATTAATAGGATCAACTCTTTGCCTATCTTTTATCTTTAATTAGTATTTAACATGCTTGTGTATGGTAAATTTATGAATGAGATTCTTTCTAGTTTGGTCCTTCTGCTTGCCTCTTTGAAGGTGTTTTCAAGATAACTTGGAGGTCTTGATTAGTATTCTATTTAGAACCTCTTCCATGAAATATTTATGTAATTAATGAGATTGAGTAATCCATAGTTGTCTTTTGCTAATCCAATGTGTGTCCAAGCTTATATGAGTGACTATTTAACTTTGGTGCTTCACCCCTTTTAGATTTCTTAGGAGCCTTTACTATCTCTCTAACCCTTTCCTCTGTGAAAAATTAGTTTAGCATTAGTTTTTGGTGAGAATTAAGAGGAAGCCGACCTTCTCTAGAGGTTCAACCCCAACATAGGTTACCCATAGCCTAGGTTTATCCCAATATTATATCTTAGTTAGAGAGAGCCTGAAAAACCCTCTCTAAGGGTGCAAATTAAGCCTATAATAATTTTTGGCATGGTCGATGGGACTCACTTATTTCAAAGGAAGATTGATTAATGCTGATGCTAGTTAGATCAAATTTACAACAGTTAAGCTCCAAAATACATGTGGTGACTCCAAAAAGAATAATAAACACTCTGGTGTAGAATAATAGCTTCATCTCATGCCAAAGGTAACAACAAGGTTAACTTCAAGAGATATTGCCTTTGAATATGTTGCACTACCTTTAAATTTAGTAAAAGGATTAAGGTTCACCAATACTCATCCATATCAGGAAACTTTTGCTCATAGGTCATTTATAAGGCTTATTCCTACAAGAGGACCCTTATTCCCCCTTGCATATCCATGATAGTCCCTAGAGATTTTATGAATTTTAATGGCCAAAGCCTCTAGCCCTTGATCATTATGATCCTATCCTATTTGCATCCATTAAATGTGTTCCTTATTACACTAGAGACCAAGTTATAACACCTCTGAGAACCTCATGGACATAGCCAACTTTTACAATATCCATAATATCACTAAGGAGAATATAACCATTAGGCTGTTAGCTACCTCTTTCAAAAAAAAGAACCTAGATTGCTATAGAGTTCTTACTATCAATCCCATTCAAACATTGGACCATTAGGGGAAGCATTGTGTAAAATATTCAAGGACAAAATTGACCATTTGTCACTTGCAAAATAACTACCATTAGAAGAGCTCCTCATGAAGTCATGCAAGACTTCAATACAAGGTTCCAAAAAACCTGGGATAGAATCCCAATCATAGTTAGAAAAACCCCTAAATTTGCCTTCCTATATTATTTAAAGGCTTTAAATAGTGACATAGTAGTGAGGATCTAATCTACGAGAGGAAACATACTTCTAGATGCATATGAGGTAGCCATTAAGGCAAAAAATTATCTAGTTCAAGCTGGAAAACTTACATCCAGACCACCACCTTATTTCCTGAAATCAGACCACCTCCTATTTCTATCCCTCCATTGGATGTCATTCCTCCCACACCAATAATTACTGCAGTCTCTATGCCAAAGTAAGAGAAATCTTCTACTAGTGGATCTAGTGATTCATTAGAGAAAAATAAGTTTCAAGAGCTCAAAAACGTGTTTCAATCTTTGGTGAATGAGTTAGTAAATGTCAAAAGGTAGTAGGCCTTCAATAGGCCTTATCAGAGTTCATATCAGCCTCTGGTAATAAGCCTTTCAAGAAAATAGGCCTCCATATAAGGGGAACTACCAGGGTTAGGGATAAGGTTAAAATCAAGGACAAGGGTAACATGGTTACAATAGGTAGAATAAATAGAATCCAAATGTTTCTAATACTTATAATTCCTTGGTCCTAGCTCACAATAATGTGGTTCAAGAAGCAAAGGGTACTATGCCTTGGAATCAATCCTTTGGTCAACATATTATCCCAAATATGGACCTTAACCAATCCTTCAATAATCAATGGCAACAAGTTGCTAATTTTGGATATAACCAAGCTCTCATTGCCCAAGTTGCAGAGGTACCTATGATGACCAAACTAGAGGAACCTCCACAAATTTTAGGGTCTAATTAGGGACCAAATTAACTAGATGCTATAATGATGAATTGTGAATAAGAAAAGTGTTACGCATCCAACCAACTTATAGGCTAGTTCTAGCTAGGTCTATATTCCAGTGGTGATAAACACAATATTTAAAAGAAGGAACATGGATGGTATCCAAGAAGCAATCAATGAGCTTCCCACCATTATTCCTTCATTGAAAAACCCTAGTGAACCTGTTGTCACTCTAAAGGTTCCAATACTTCCAAGAAATCAAAGTGAAAGGAATATTTTTGTGCCCCAAGGCACACAAGTTCAACAAACAATAGTGGTGGCTCTCAAAGCACAAGCAAAGGTTGGTGGTTCACCCATCAACATTATTGAAAAAATGAAGAAGGCAAGTATGAGTGTGCCCATGTGGGATATTCTCTCCATGCCCAGTTAGGTGGACATTATTCAAGAGGGTTTGTCCAAGATTAATGTTATAATAATTGTAGACAAACCACAAATCAAGGTGGATGAATTTCTCACCAATGTAACCAAAGGGTCAAATTAAGGGAAATCAAGTAAAGTAGTCAAGCCTCCTCCTTTCTATATTTTAGTAATCATTGGAAACTCTCTGGTGCATAATTATTTAGTGGATAGTGGGGCTAGTACCTCAGAGATGCCAAAGTCTATAACTGATTAACTTGGTCTGAAATATGAGCCACAATCCAAAGGATTGCTGCAACTTAATGGTTCTTATAAATCATATTGCATAATTAGGGACCTTAATATGACCTTGTAATCTTGTCTTTGTGTCTTGGTGGCCCAAGATGTATTGATCTTGGATGTGCCTCCTCACCTTGCACTGTGCTTATCTAGAGAGTTCATAGCAAAGATAGGGGATGTCTTGTTATAAACTAGTCTTATATGGCATTCAAGACAAGGTATGGGACCAAGGTGTCAATCAAAGCTGAGCCCATTGCATAAATCCATATAGATCCCTATGGACCAGATTATGTCAACATTAATTGCACCATCATTGATGAGGATGAATTTACAATGGGGTAGGATTTAAACACTTATCTAAAAGAGGTACCAGTCATGTTCTTGGATGAATTGTGGAATGACAATTAGTTGATGGACCCCTTGGAAGGTATTGAAGAAAGGGATTTAGGTGTTTTCTATTTGCATGAAGAAAACTAGCCTATGCCATCCCTCATAAGGCCTCAATAAGATCCTAGTGGTTTATGCAAGTTTTTTGATGGCTCAATGAGTAAGCATGGGGTGGGTGTAGGTGTCATGCTGATATCCCATTCAAATGATAAACACTTCTCTTTATATAGGTTCCAATTTAATTGCTCTTGCAATGCAGTATAATATGAGGGCCTCATCCATGGCCTTCAATGGGTTAATAAAATCAAGATCAAGTAGTTACAAGTCTATGGGGATAGTAAATTGGTTTTACATCAAGTCAGAGGTCAAAATGCCACCAAGAACCCTTTAATAAAGTCTTACAAACATATATTGTGTGACCTAATTATGGAATTTGAGGCCTTCAACTTCCAATCAGTGCGAAGAGGCCAAAATGAACATGTTGATAAGCTAACAGCTGTGGGGGCTCATTTTGACATTCCCAATGGTTTAAAAAGGACCAAGGTTCAACTACATGTCAAAGTGGTAATAATTTCTTTATCAGTGCCACTTAACGAAGCTCATTGGTAGTTATTTGAAAATGACAAGAAATTGCATGTTTCTTGTAACAAGAAGTAGAGTTCTCCTCCCTAAATCAAGAAAAATTGCAACATTGATATGGGGAGCAGATTGTTCAATTAAGGTCCATTAAGCTTCCTAAAGGGCTAGTCACCCTAGAAGGCCTCTTTCATGAAGGGGACTATATGAGGAAGGATAAATTAGTGATGTCAACCAACGAAGAGAACTATGAGAAAGTTCTTATATTTGAAGACAAGCTCCTTAATCTTGGAAATATAAGCACTAATTTTAAAAGGCATGATTTTATAGAGCTCTATAAATAATATGTAGACATCGTAGCTTCATAATATAGTGACCTAAGGGGATTTAATCCTAATCTAGCCTAACACATAATAGAGATAAAGGCTAATGCCAAGTTTGCTAGGCAAAAGCAATAGCCTATAAATCCCAAGATTGAAGAGCTCATGAGAAAGGAGTTGACCAAGATTATTGAATTCAGGATCATCTTTCTAATTAAGCACTCCTCATGGGTAGCTAATATAGTACCTATCAAAAAGAAGTGTGGGGAGATCATACTATGCATTTATTTCAAAGATCTTAATAGGGTATCTTTTAAGGATCATTACCCTCTACCATCCATGGAGAAACTCTTGCAAGTAGTTGCTAGTTTAGAACACTTCTCTCTCTTAGATGGATATTTAGGTTATAACTAAGTGCTAGTGAGAGAAGAGGACTAGTACAAGACTGACTTCACCACCAAGTGGGGGACATTTGCTTATTAGAAGATGCCTTTTGGATTATCCAATGTTGGGGCAAACTTTCAAAAAGTAATGGACATGGCCTTCTAAGGAATACTGAATCAAATGGTGTTGGCCTACTTAGATGGCATTATAGTCTTCTCTAAGAATGCTAGAAAGCACATGGACCATATGAGGTTGATATTATAGAGATGTAGAGAGTATGGGATCTCTTTAAATCCTCAAAAATGTATATTCTCTATGCATGAAGGTAAACTCATGGGCCATATTATTTCAAAAGAAGGATTATCCATTGACCATGACAAATTAAGTACTATATTAGCCTTATCCTTATGAAATCATAGAAAGGGGAACCAAATCTTCCTTGGGAAGATCAACTTTGTGAGAAGGTTCATACCTAGTTTTTCAAACTTGGTCAATCCTATCATTACCATGCTAAAGAAGAGCTAACTATTTGCTTGGTCTGATAAAGGTAAGGCACCTTTTGATGCCATCAAATAGGAAATTTCCTAAGCACCCTCACTCTTGAATCCTGATTACTCCAAGGACTTCATCTTGTACACCTTTGATAACATTAACAACATTTTAACTATGTTGATGTAGAAGAGTAGTGAAGCAATGGAGTAACCAGTTGCCTTTTTCAGTCAAGGGCTGGAAGCATATGAGGTGTAGTACACTTTCATTGAGAAGCAAGTTCTTAAAGCTTTGAGAAGCTTCAAGAAGTTTAGGCCCATGCTCTCCAATAATAGGATCCATCTCATGGTGTCTCACCTTGAAGTTAGGGATTTCTTCCTTAACAAATATTTACGTGACAAGATAGTAGGCTGGATCACAAAGGTCATGTAATATGATGTAGAGATCAAGGTCACCAAGCTAGTTAGGGGAAAGGGCTTGGGTGAACATATGTTGAATAACCCCCAAGAAGATAAGGAAGCTATTTTGGTGACCTAAGATAACTCACAGGTAGGTGCACCTCCACTTCAAAAGAGCTAGCTTTAGGATATGGCTCACTTCTTAGCACAAGGAGAATGCCTGTAAGGTTTGGATAGATCTAAAAAAAAGGTATTTTAATCTTTAATCTATACCTTGTACATTAGTTGATGGTGTTGTTTTTATAAAGGACCTCAATGGGGTACTCCTTAGATGCGTAAATGATAGGTAGGTGACCAAAATCTTGGAGTAGTTCCATGATGGACCTACAAGAGGTCATTTTGCACCTAAAACCACCACAACAAAGGTAATGAGGGCTAGTTATTAGTAGCCCAACTTTTTCAGAGATGCTCATGCATGGATTAGAAATGCCAGAGGTGTGCCCTCTTTGTAGGAAAGCATAAACTAACAACCCTTCCACTCAATCCTATTCAGGTGGAATAACCCTTCATGTAATGGGGGTTAAACTTCATAGGGATGATCAATACACCATCAAGTGTAGGGCATAAATGGGTGCTCACTCCAACTGACTATGTCACTAGGTGGGTGGAAGCTATTATTTTGAAAGAGGCTAGTGAAGGTGTAGTCTTGGATTTCTATGACAACCTTGTAACCAGGTTTGGTGTCTTAGCCACCATAATTTCTAATAATGGATTGGCATTCCTTGGTATGAAGAAAAATGAGTGGGACCTTAAGCTGGGCATCTACCTCATCACTTCTTCCAAATACTATCCTCAAGGAAATAGAATAGCAGAGTCCACAAACAAGAATTTACGAAGGATCATCAAGAGGACCATGGAGGAAAATCAGAGAATATGGCACAACAAGCTAAAGATAATCTTATGTGTTGATAGGGTGTTTCCTAAAACTGCCATTGGTAATTCTCTATATGTTCTTGTGTGTGGAAGGAAATCCAAATTGCCTATCTCCTTTGAGCTGCCTGTATTGAAATTAGCCCATCAACTTGAGTTGATGGAGGATGAGCCCATGCATGTGAGGATGGTAGAAATCATAGAGCTAAAAGAAACTACAGACCTTCCTATGAAAACTTTTAAATCACATAAAGCTTAGGTCAAGAAGGCCTTTGACAAAAGAGATACAACAAAGAGTTTCAAGGAAGGGGACCTAGTCCTCAGATGGGACTCAAATAAGGCAAAACCAAACAACCATACCAAGTTTGATAGCTTGTGGAATGGTCCTTATTTGATCCATAGACGTAAGGACTACAATGATTTTTAGCTTGCCCATCTAGATGGAGAGGTATTACCCATCCCAATCAATGGCATTCATTTGAAGCTCTGTTATTAAATAAAATTGCATCTATTGTAACATATTATGCATAGTAAAATAACTTTATGCTTTCCTCTAAGTGCCTTGTGCACTTTTTTTTCTATTATTTCCTTTTCCAAAATGCCTTGGGAATTTTGTTTCTTTTGATTCTTATTGCTTCAAGAGAGGTTCAACTTAGTTGTAGAAGCTAATGACTCCATGCCCAATGGATTAGAAAAGATAAATGGTCTAGGTTCTCAAAGCATAGTAGGCATGCTTTCCTATGAGTCACCAAATATGTTGGCCATTTTTTTAGCCCACATAAGAAACTCTTGCATGGTTTGATGAAGCATATAGTTTCTCATGTGTTTTAAACATTTGGAGAATGGAATATATTATAGAGACCCTATAGGGTATCAAAAGTTCTTGGAACAAGTGTGGAAATGCAAGGGATCCATCTAGTTATTCATTGAGTTCACCTTTACATTTTAGATCAAGTGGTAGAAAGTACAAGTTCAAAATTTTCTAAAGTCGTATCTCGCATGTGTGGATGAGTTAGGAAGAATTGGTCATATGGGAATATCCACTTTTATGCTAATATCATATGCACTAAATATCAGGTCCTTCACCCAAGTGCATCCGAAGATATGAAGGTCCAAAGTTGGCTTCTCAACTAATTCTACATGTTTTCCCATAGCCATTTTTCTAGGAAGTTCCAGTAAAACCGAGTGAACATATTTACAAATTCATATCTTGCATGCATGGGAAATTAGTCACATGGGTTTGTTTATTTTGGTCCTTAGTTGCTACATGCTAAGTTCTAGATCCTTGATCGAGGTGAAAATGAAGTTATGCATGTGAAAAGTTAGATCTTCAATTGAATTTCACTAAGTTTCCCATATTTAATCAAATGAGCTCAACCATTGTGAGGGTAGTAGAATGGATCAGACATGGACCATCCATCTAAACATTGAATATCTTTACTTTGAAAGCTCCCAAGACCAATGGATGAAATGGGTTTGTCCTCTTTAACTTTAAAAGCATCCCCTAAAAGTTTGAGGCCTCCATGACTTTTGATCTTCAAGTTATAAGCCTTTTTAAATAGACCTGAAATATAAGATGTTCACACTAACATTAAGTTAAAGCTTGGGCAAAAATCTATCTATGCTTAAATTTGATGATCCAAAAGATGTCAATCATATTCTATAGGATGATTTATGATGATCAGTGGGATGTCAACTTTAAAGATAGAGCAAGACAAATCCTATCAAGTTTCAATTTGACACTCACATGATCGCCAATGATGATCATGTAAACATCATTTGATGGGAGTGAGGATGTCAATTTAATGCCATAGACTAGCCATTGGATTTCAAATAGTGGGTCCCAGTAGATTGATGGTTGGTATTTGATCGGGCTTTCAGATCTAATGGTAAATGTTGATCAAAGAGTCAGTGAATCTTAATGACAAATGTGTGTGTGATAAGTGTCAAGAATGCATGCAGTGAGTATAAGATCGATGATCCATGACCTTCATATAATTTGAAATTGATGGAGTGAATTGAGTTAACTTGTTAATGAGCTGAGTTAGATTTTGATAACTAATCAAATTAAAGGCAAGCCCAAGATTCTTGATAGAGGTTGAGAAGTTATTTTTAACCATGGACATAGGGTTTTATAGGGTCTTCCAAATGCCTTTGAAACTGGTTCAAACACCACAGAGTGATCAATCTGATGCAATAAGATATAAAGAACTTAAGGGACCACCATTAGAGTTAGATATTGATCTCTAGTTTGACCTTTTATGACTTATAGGGTTCATTTTGGTGATTGATTCACCATTTCTAAAGAAGGATCCATATACAATGAACTTTTGGCTCCTTTAGAGATAAAATATGTCTATTTGGACATATCTGGATCAAGGAAAAGGCTATGTGGTCTATAGGTCTGTACTAATAAGGAAATTATATGAAAACCAGTAATCTTAGATTGATTTTCCACCTATAGATGGACCTATGACCCAAACATGAAGAAAAAGCAAAGATATGATTAGTGCAAAGGGTCTTCATCCTTTAGCATGGTTATAGTCTCAACAAACAACTACCTAAAAGGCACAAAGCCATGATCTGATTAGATCCATGAGCATGAGGTTTCTTCTTCAAGTGAAAGATGGCATGAAATATTAAAATAAATATGGCACAAACTTTGGGTCCCATTTGTATATTTTATGGTTGAGAGAGGACTTACCCCTCCCACAGGTGAGATGATTAACACATATTTGAAGAGACAATTCACTGAAATCAAGAAGAAGACTCGCAACCATTTCTACATGATGTCTTACCTTTTGGATTCCATACTAGCCACCACAAAAATCCTTAACATTAAATAATGGTAACCTAAATGAAAACAAATAGTCTTCCAATACTACTCAAAATTGCATATTTTCAAATATAGGGACCATATTCAATTCATCTATGACTATGTTTATCCAGCCTTAATTGAGGCCATTATAGGGATTCCAATGATGAGGGTCAAACCTTTGATCAAGAATTATGTTGAACTCATTGGGGACATTTGGTTATATCTAGATTGTACTATAATGAGGATAGAGGGAACTTTGATTCAACCCCTTAGGCTACTAGTTCATGTGCCCACCAAATTGGTAGAGCAAGAAGTGGTATACAAACTATTCCATGACGTTGATGGTGTGTGTAAAATTAAAAGGAAGGGACTACTCCATTCCTTTCCCTTAACCATCAGTAGGACTATGTTTCAAAATTGGGATAATGTAATGATTGTCTTGAGGCATAGGACCTCCTTCAACCTACAAATTGATGAAATAAGACAATGGGACACAATGAAGAGGTTACAAAACATTTGAAAGCCAAGTAGATCAATATGGTCTATGAACATCACCATGGTGTCTATGAATACTTGTACACTAAAGATTCTTCATTCACTGAAGTGTTAGAAAGATTGAATAAACTCAACATTAACCTAGAGGTTAGGTTATTGAGAGAGCAGAAGCCAAGTGATGATATATGATAGATGGGGCCTATACAGTATCATTTTTTACTAGGATCATCTTTTAAACCTCCTCAAATGTATCCATAAGAAGTAACATACGACCCTGAGACTCAAGCTACACTATGGATAGAAGAAAAATGACCTGAGGAGAGGAGACCTGGTGAGGTGGCATCTTCTTCCACTCAGCCTAAAGAACCAGAGTCACCTACTAAATAAATTGACATAATTGCATTGGATCCCAAGGAGATTGTAGAAGATGCCTTGAAAGCACTAACTTGTGCTTATGAATCAAATGAAGAAGAAGTACATACAATAGAAGCTCAAGCTCTAATTGAAGAAGCAAAGGATGGAAAGTGGAAGGAAGCAACTTTGGATTTGGTTCATGTTACAACCCAACCCAACCCAAAAGGAAACTTGAGCTAGATCTAATCCAAACAAAGATCAAGAAGCCAAAGTTAACCTTCACTCATCCTTTAAGTGAGGTCAACCTTTTTAGTAATGATAATCTGATTCATGGTCCAACCATTCTTGAATGGTTTTTATATGGGAAGATGTTGAAAATCCCTACCATGCACGAGCCATGGGCCATTAAAAAATCTGTTAGTATCCATGTGCATGATGAGGTCAAACCTTGGATTTTGGACTTACATAAGGAAGAATAACAAAGGATGTCTACCCTAGGGGGTCAAGTGGCACACAAATGGAAACTCCAGAGCCTCCAACAGTGACCCAATCATCAGTGAGAGTTAAATTTAATCTAGAGACTACCAACATGATAAGGATAAATGAAAATGAAGCCATGGTCAGTGGTGAGGAATTCACTTGTCAAAGGATAAAGCCATTCATAGGTCTAACTCTAGTAGCAGGTCAAAATCCAAGAGAAGACATAATATTTTAGAAAATCCTTGATGTAGCCTAGATCTAGTTTGCCCAGCTACAAACCATGATCAAGGGCCTCTTACAGTAGAACAAGAATTTGAAAGAGGATGCAGTCTTGTCAATCTATGAAGACCAATTCATGAATTTTAAAGACACCATGACTGACCTATTCAACTCTTTGAAGGCAGTCATAAATAGGCATGGAGTAATAAAGAAGCAAATCACTAAGGTAATGGGCTAAATTGTCCAATGGCAAGCTTCAATCTATCAAGTGAAAGACTTGATCAAGGCCTTGACCAAGAACCTAGTCCTTGACTTTAGGATCATCAACTTATCACACTTGAATATGGCCATGGCCATATTGGTAGACAAGATTTAAGTCCTAAGCAACTGGTCCAAGCAGATGAAAGACCTGGCCAAAGACTTCAAATAGTAGAAAGATGGAATGTTGCATATCCTAGATAGTTTGATTAAGGAACCCACTTCACTCAACTCATGGGGTCTTATAACTGATGAAGAGTTTAGGTGTAGAACCTTTCATTTTATGTAGGAAGGAACTAAGGGCATGGATAAACAAGGGATGATAACAAAAGAGTCATGGGCCTACTTCTATCATCTGAAGAGAAAATAAGAGATGCCAAGGGAATCAAATAAGCAATAGAGAAGATTGAAAAGGACCTAGAGATGCAAGAAAAAGAGTTATTCATGAGACCAATTATCGATCTTTAGCTCATCAATGAACAACATTATAGGCTGACAATCCTGCAGGGTAGGCAACAACAACAGGGGACTTCATCAACACAGGGTCCACAAAGTTAGTTAGGAATATTATTTCATAGAGCTTTGTAATATTAAAAATAGAATATTCTTTTGTAAAAGCATGTACAAATTGTAAGCACATTTGCCTTTAGGTCAGTCCATTTTGGAAAGTCTAGAGTATTCTAGAACTTTGGTAGAAATGACAATTATCTTTACACTTGTACACTTATAAGTGGATATGACCGAATGACATGCTACTTTGTTTCTTATAAAAGGAGCATTGTAATTTGTAAAAAAGAGGGAGTTTTTGAGATAAAATTTGGTGTAAACTTTGAGCAACTAATGCAAGTAGAAAATTTTGAAAAGATTGTCTCATTTTATTTGTGTGAATTTTTGTATAGCTTCTCTCTCACTTGTCTATTCTGAATTATAGATTTGAATAGTTCTTGTAGACTCTTGGTGTGTACATTTGAATGCAAAATTGTTAACTTATGGTTATGCTAGGATAACTAAAGGTTCTCTAATTTACTATATTTTCTTTGTTTTGCATTTGTAGATGTGCATCAGTTATTTGCTTATAGGAGTGAATTTTTAAAGTAAGCTTGGTTCTTATTTATATTATTTTCAATTTCCTTAGAAGTGTGCTTGATGTGTGGTAATATTTGAGCTTAAGCTATCTTGTATCATACATTGATTTTAAGTACATGCTTGGTTAATATTTGCACTTTGTCATAATATCTGGAATGAAGATTAGCAACAACATAGTTTCTCTCTACCCTACCCTTCCTTTTGCTTCTTTTTTAACCAATTCACTTTAGATTAAAGCTTTATTGTATATGTCCATCTTAGTTTAGATTTAAACTTATAATTGAGCATAATTCACCTTAATTAGCATAGATCATCTTCTTATTTGCAAATATTTACAAGCCATGGTGGCTCCCAACCACCAACTAATATAATTATTGTGAAACAGTAATTTATTTTGCCTCTATTCCACCATAGATAACATGATTATCAAAAACTAAAACTCATGCTCTGAATTATTTAAATTCTAAAATGAGAAGTGTTTTTTAAACACTCTTGAGTATCTTACGATTTATATTTAGGCATCAATAGGGCAAACTTCATTGGCGCTAGTAAGAGGGTCAAATTATTTATAGATTTGTAATATCTTTGTTGGTTTTTGTGAATTTTTTTAAAGATCACTTTACTCTTTGTATGTTTGTGTTTCTTTTAGCATAATCATGTAAAGGTTGGTGATCTTCACGATTTTAGACCAGTATTCATGCTTATTTAGACAAAGATTGACATTCTTTGAAAATATATGCTAGATTGTGGTAAAGATAGCTTTAGAATTGTGAACACAATAGATTTGAGGTTAGTAATAGCTATTTTGATCAAATATTCTTAGATACTTTGCTCAATTGAGTTCATTTGAACTTAAAACATGTAAAGGTTGATCTTAATTATGTATTTGGATACATATTTGAACTAACTTGATTAAATATTACCATCATTTATCATCCTTTATATAAATTTGTTAGGAATTCAACTTTTACATCATGTTAATTTTGGCATTTATCGAGAGGTAAATAGTAAGTTTGATATTTACCATAAAGTAAATAGTACTTACGATTATTTAAGTTAGTGAATAATATATTATTGTTATGTAACAATAATATATTTGTTATTGTATTATTTGTGTGAGATTTGGTTGTTAAACCAAAATCATGGAAATAGGTTTGGAAGTTTTATAGGTGAGATATTGGTGGATATTAGAATCCCCAATAATAGGGATTAGTGCCTTATATATTTGTAATATGTTCGTATTGAATTAATCTAGAGTGTGCATAATATATTTGTGTCGAAATAATTCTATGTATTTAGCTTTGCATGAGTTAAATCATTGTTTGGCTCTTTGAATCCACAACAGTGGTATCAGAGCAAGGTTATCATGGAGAATTTTAAGGAAAATGGGGCACTATCATATTTTCATTCTTTCTTTTGTGTATGAAATTTTCTTGATGAGAGTGGTTTTGTTGGTATAAGTTAATCTAGTTCTATTTTGTATTTGATTAGTAATTGTTTTCTAGACATTTAGATAATTTTAGCAATTATAAGGATCAGATATAAATCTGACTCAATAGTGCATATCTGGGAGTGAATTTTATTATGCATCCAAAATAGTTTCATACATCTTGTCACTCACATGTTATGAAGATTGGTGGTGAAATGCGTGTCCAAGTAAGATTGTCCTATCTATTCATTGAGCATGTGGCCTTTGCAATCCATGTAAACAATAGAAGCACAAATTATTTTGTCATCAAACTGAGCCAAAGGTTAGTGAATTCATCAAGATTTGTGTCGAGATAAGTTTTCATGTGGCCTATAATTTTTTTTTGTATACACATGTTTACCTCTCCATGCCCATAAGGTATTTTATACATTAGTCTGCATTCTATTAGTATATACTTTATTAGCTATATATATAATTATGCATTGTAATAATATTTTGCATTTTGAATTTTTAAATGTGCATTGCCCATCATGCTAAGTTAGTCTTTGTTAATGGTTTATAATTTCTGTGCACAAGCCTATCATTTCATGATCACCATATGTCTTTGAAGTAGCGAATCATATTGAATGTTGATCGAGCATGTTCTGCATATAGTCCTGTCAAGTCTACCTACATGTGTAATTTAAGTTTCTTGAGTCAGGTATTATAGTCTATTTTGAGTTTAGTCTAAACTTTTTAATATTCATAATATTGTCATTTTTACAAGTTCATATAGATATAGTTTTTTTGTTAAATGTATTTTATATGCTTAAATGGTCCATTTTGGCATAGCTTATGTAGAACATTCTCATCAAATTCATATCATACGTCTTGGTCTATTGTCAAAATAAAAAATGAGTCAAGAGTTTAAAAAAAAAAAATCATCATTTTCAATGTCTATAAAATATCATCAAAAAGAGTTATGTCAAAGATAGTCATATTGCCAAAGCGTCAAAAATGAGTCACGAGTAATTTTTTACATTAAGTCATTTTGTCAAAAGTCATATATCATATAGAGTTAATTTTTTTTTTTTTAAATAATTTCCTTACAGATGCATTTTTATTTATATGCGACATTCACATTGTGGGGGGAATTTACCTAAAAAAATCATGCATCATTAACACATTTCCTGAGTAAGCAGTAAAGATAATAGAGGCTGGAGGATACACAAAGGAAAGAGGTCTTTCAATGACCTCTCATCAGTCACCAATGATGGGTCCACACCAATGATTTGGTGATACTTAGTGCGGTGTGTTATTTTTAGTGTGGTGTGTTTTTCATTTCTACTATATGTTTTTAAATTAAGAACAAAAGAATATGCCTATTCAATATTTGTAATTTGTGTGAAATTCCAAACATTATTCCTTGATGTAAAAATATTGTGAAAGGACAAAAAGCACCAATGTAATTCAGTTCATGGATCTTGAAAGGGTTTGTGGTAGAGATCTAGAAAACCACACGAGGTGAATAGTTGATGGGTTCTGTTCATGTCAAGGTTTATGGTAAACCTATAAAACCATGGGAGGAGTGAGGCTCTCTTTATATCAAGCTCATAAGACACATAGTTTGGCATGCTATAAGAGGTGAGCATACTGCAAATAAGAGTGTGAATGTTTTTGCACCATGTAAAAACTATGGGGTGGAATGTTAGGAATTTAGATTTTACATCATGTTAGTTTTGGTATTTACCGAGAGGTAAATAGTAAGTTTGATATTTAACATAAAATAAATAGTACTTACGGTTATGTAAGTTAATAAATAATATATTATTGTTATGTAACAATAATATATTTATTATTGTATTGTTTGTGTGAGATTTGGTTATTAAACCAAATTCACGTAAATAGGTTTGGAAGTTTTATAGGTGAGATATTAGAATCCCCAATAATAAAGATTAGTGCCCTATATATTTTTAATATGTTCGTATTGAATTAATTCAAAATGTGCAGAATATATTTGTGTTTAAATAATTCTTTGTGTATTCAACTTTGCATGAGTTAAATCAATGTTTATCTCTTTGAATCCACAATAGTATCTTTGAAATTTTTTCTTAATGTGCATTTATAATCATTATTATCTACAAAGATAGGATTGACACATCATATTTCAAATAGGATTCAAAGTTCTCAAGATGAAATTCCCAAAGATCAAAACAAGGTCACGTTCATAAACTAGGGAACCTCTACTTGAATTAGAATTCCATAGAAGAGCTAGGTGGGACAAAGGTAAACACAAGATTTCAAAGTCTTTTCCAACTTCATTAATTTAGGGTGCTCACATATTCAACCCCAATCAAGGTATGGCTTGGCTGGGTGGCTCTTCTATCATGTCAGGTGTGGTACACAACCTTCCCCGTGACCTTGAGAAATATTTGCCAATATTTAGTCCTAATATCATTATAACTATAGAGGAACATATGAAGTCATTCAAACTTTAAGATTAATAAATATGGTCCATGAAGATGTAGCATCTAGACTATTTACTTTTAATTTTAAATATGCTAC
Organism: Torreya grandis; assembly: GCA_037957365.1. Classification (NCBI taxonomy): domain Eukaryota; kingdom Viridiplantae; phylum Streptophyta; class Pinopsida; order Cupressales; family Taxaceae; genus Torreya; species Torreya grandis. The sequence continues at coordinate 1,611,007 of JARHVA010002820.1, forward strand.
ATATGAATGGTTTTCAAATCTCCCTAAAAATTACATTAACAATTGGGACCACTTTAACAATGTTTTCATTGACCAATTTGGAAAAATTATTAGTCCTTATGTCTTGTACAAACAATTCACCATGATCAAGATGGTTGAAAATGAACCCATAGAGCATTTAATGCTAGGTTCCAAAAAATGTATAGCCATATTATAGGCCCTTACAAACTCGATGATGCCTTGGATCTAGAAATCTATAAAGATGCTTTGGATCCCATGACCTTTGTTTTCATAAAGAGCATTGTTGGACCTATGAATACTCTATCCTTGGCCTATTCTTAAGTATTAATCATCAATGATTAGATGCAACCCCAAGGTTAGATATCTTACTTTATTCCCAACATCAACCCATATTATCCTACCCTAAATGTCTTCCCAAATAACAATCAGAATATACCTGCTTTGAACCAAATCCCAACTTTGAACCAATTAACCTTAAGTCATGCTCCTCCTACCCAGAACTTGGGATTATTGAACACTACTACCAATGTATTTAACCCTAATGACCAAAAGGCCTTGGTACCAACCACTGGTACTAATAACAATTAGGTTCATCATGTTGAGGCACCCAAAAAATGAAAATGACTCTATCTCAAAGATGGTCCAAAAGTTAAGCATTGATTTTATTCAGCTACAAAAGCAAGTTGGTATTACTAAAGAAACATCAGGATGGAAATTTTCTTTCCAAAGGTTTAATAGGCCCATTAGTATATTCCATAATGACAGTTACAACAACAACAATAATAATGAATCATCATCTACTGATCATAAAATAATGGATATAAATCTTATTGATATTGATTTACTTGATTATTATAGAGTACATTACACTTTTAAACATGGTGAGATAGATTGCATTGAATTTTTTAAAGGTTTTGAGGCCTTTCAAGAAGAGTTGGATACATTTGAAGTGGTTCCTAATGAAGATAATGGTGCAAGTACATCAAGAACTAAATCTACTAACCAAGCCTTCATGGTAGAGACATTTGACTTCCCTTTCCAAGAAGATAATGAACTTGATGATTTTCTTGAATAAGTCCATGCTTTCAACAGTTCCTCAAGAAGACCTACCCTCTAAGGAAAATAGAGCAGATGCAACCACTGACTACTTCAACACCTCCAAATAACTTCAATAGTCCTTTAGATACTACCTCATATAATAACCTAGATCCTCCAAAAAGAAGCACTTCTAAACACTATACTGATGTATCTAATTCTTCCAATAGAATTGGGTATAACATAATGGAAGGCATGAATTAAATTAAGGCTAACATTACACTGCATGAGTTGACTTATATCACTAAGCAAAGAAGCCTATTGTTGGAGTCCTTGTCTAAGAATCTTGGTAGGCCACCCAAAACTGATAACACCAATGTTTCTATGTATAAAAATAATATAGAATCCCCACCTTTCCTACTTACTATTAGAATGTTTGGTAAGAATTTACATAATTGTTTGTTAGATTCTGGTGCATCCACAAACATCATGTCTATAGGTATTTGTAAACAACTTAGATTGGCTCCTATTAAATTTGATAGAGTTGTCACTCAATTAGATAAGTATAGAGTCAAAGTTATTGTGGAATTATCAAATGTTCATATACAAATTGCCTCTGATCTTAGATTCCAACAATTTATTGACATCCAGGTGGTGGACATTCTTGATGCTTACAAGATACTATTAAGCAAAGAATCGATAAAGGCCCTGAATAGATATATGTCCACTTGCTATTCACATTTGTGGTTACCATGAAAAGGAGTCTTAAATTAGATCAGAGTGGAAATAGAGCCTCAGATGAAGCACATGATCATAAAGTATAAAGCTATGAATGGAAGGGTTAACATGTTGGACTCTGATGATATCAACATAATGGATTCTAAATTAGGAGTGTATACTCTCGAGACTTCTAAGGTATGTAGTTCTAAAACTTCCCATGCTTTTCCTGGAATTTAGAAATTACATTTTGATGGTGCTAGGTGTGAGTCTAGGTCTAGATTAAGAATTTTTATTATTAATCCTATTTGAAAGGAAGTAAAATATGCTTATAGACTTTAGTTTCCTTGTACTAATAAACTTGCAAAGTATGAAGCTTTGATTCTAGGATTGCAATTTGCCATTAGGCATAAGGTTAAAGATCTCTTGGTTCATGGTGACTCAACTTGTCATCAATCATGTGAGGATTAAAGACCAATGTAAATTATCATATCTCAAGAGATATAAGTTTATAGTCTAGGATTTACTAGAATATTTTGATGGTTTCAACATTGTTTCCATCCCTAGGGAGGAAAACAAGGATGCTGATGAGCTTGCCTTAGTTATAGCTAATATTATGCCAAACCATGACTCTCAAAACTTTAACATTAAGTTGGTTCCATGCCTTTTGGTCCTAGATAACATAAACCATCTACAAGTTTTTAGTGATGACCAACAGATCCTAGATTTCATGACCAACTCAAGAGTGTTTGAGGCCCATGCCATAGATGAGGACAATGAGAATACTCTTGAAGGGGATGGTAGATTTGATAACAAAGTCATTCAATTGAATAACAACAAAATTCTAACAGTCATGATTGTCTTGGAGAGGTTATTCGATTGGGATAAGCTAGCTAAGAATATTAGGATTCCCAAAACAAGTGGGAAGGATTTCAAGGTAGTTGATCTTGGACCTCAAGATAAACCTCAACTAGGTAATATTGGAACATGTACGAACATTGAAAATAAAAAATCCAAAAACTTGATGACGAACTATAAAGACATAATATCATGGTCCTATGATGACTTGAAGCTTTTTGATCCAAGAGTCATCACCCATACGATACCCTTAAGGAAAAACTACAAAACTTTTAGGCAAAAGAAGAGGCATGTCAAACCTATTTTAGAACATATAATTTTCAAAGAAGTCACAAAAATATTAGATGTCAGGATTGTATTTCCCATTAGGCAGTCTACTTGGGCCACCAATTTGGTGCTAGTTAGGAAAAATAATGGTGAAATAAGATTGTGTAATGATTTTAAGAATCTAAATAAATCATCTAAAAAGGAAAATTATCCTCTACCTTCTCTAGACCAAGTTATATAAATCATTTCTAGTTCTGCTATGATATCCTTTCTTGATGGATTTTTAGGGTATAACTAGTTGTTGATGAATTAAGAAGATAGGATGAAAACTACTTTTACTACCAAGTGGGGCATGTTTACTTATAAAAGAATGTTGTTTGGGCTAATAAATGTAGGGGAAACATTCCAAAGGGCCATGGATAATTCTTTCCAAGGTTTGGTAGGTAAATGCATTATCATATACATGGATGATCTGATTGTTTACTAAGAATAGGGAGGACCATATTATGCATTTACAATAGATATTTGAAAGGTGCAGAAGGCATGGGATTTATCTCAACCCAAGGAAAAGTATTTTTTGTGTCACTGAGGGAAAGTTATTAGGTTATGTCATTACTAAGGATGGAATCTTTATAGATCCAGATAGAGTATATGTTATATCAAAGATAAAGCCTCCTAATAGTAGGAAAGAACTAAAACCATCATTTAGAAATATTAACTTTGTAATAAAGTTTATTTCTAGCTTTGTAGAAATTGTCAAACCATTGAATGACATGTTGAAAAAAGAGGCCAAAATCACTTGGAATGAAAAAAACAAGAAGGCCTTTAAATACATCATGAAAGCAATTGGACAAGCTCTAGTCTTGATAAGCCCAAACTTCTCCAAAGACTTTTACCTTTACTCCTTTACTTCTGATCATACTATTGCTATAGTCTTAACTCAAAAAATTGATGGATGTGACCATCCAATTGCTTTCATGAGCACAAACTTTAAAAATGCTAAGTTAAATTATTATTTATTTGACAAAAAAACATGCACATTAGCTAAGGTAGTAAAGAAATTCATGCATTACATTCTTAGGAATTAGGTGCATGCAATCCTGCCTGAACCTAACACAAAATTCATGTTAATTCAAAATGAGCTAGGAGAAAGGAGAGGTAAGTGGATGTCTATGCTATAGGAATATGAAATTGAAATAAATATTGCAAAATTGGTAAGTTTCCAAGTTTTGATTCAAATTATTGTCAATACTAACCTCAAACTAAGTGTCATGTAGGTTGAAAAATAATGTTTTCAGTCCAATGATTTGTATAATCCAATTGTCCATCTAATGATGAATGGAACTTATCCTATAGGGTTAACTAGGGAGAAAATAAGATACCTAAGACTCAAGGTATCCCACTACCTAATTAAAGATGGAGTGTCGTACAAAAAAACTTTGAAGGCATTTACTTGAGGTGTGTATCCAAAGAGGTAGCAACTAAGATCATGAGCACTTTTCATGAGAAGCTGAGAAGTGGACATTTGTCTAGAAGGGCAACAACTCACAAAATCCTCAGAGATAGTTATTATTGGCCAACAATCTTCAAGGATGCCCATAAGCATGTAAGGCAATGACATTCATGTCAAGTCTTTAACATAAAGGAGCCCAAGGCATCCATGCCATTGCAACCAATTATGGTAGACAAAGCTTTTGCTCAGTGGGGACTAGATTTCATGAGGGTAATCAACCCCAATTCATTATAAAGTCACAAATATGTTCTAACTACTGTTGACTACTACACCAAATTCACTAAGGTAGTGGCCACCAAGTAGTGCAAGACCAAATAAGTGATCACCTTTATAGAAGAAAACATATGTACTAGGTTTTGAACATCGATCTCTCTAGCATGTGATAATGGATCAAATTTTATATCCAATGAGATTATAGAATGAGCATATAATAATAGTATCACTCTTAAGTTCTCATCCAACCATTATCCTCAAGGTAATGGTGTATCTGAATCAACCAATAAGAACTTGATGAAAGCAATAAAGAAGTCTATAGTAGACAAACCTAGAACATGACACAAGCTTCTCAAATATGCCCTATGGGTAGATATAATAATGGTCAAGTAGGCTCTCAAGGAATCACCCTTCTTGATGATGTATGGCCAATAGCCTATATTCACTATTACACTTAAGCTACCAACATACCATTTCATGTACGAGTACATGGAGGATGATCACGAATTGGTAAATTCAAGACTGCTAGACATTGTTCAGATGGAAGATGCTAGAAAAGAGGCTTTTACCAACTTTAGCAGGCACCCAACCATGATAAAAAGGTGGTTTGATAAGTGATCAAAGATAAAGGTCTTCAGGTAAGGAGACTTAGTTCTTCTTTTGGACAAGGCATCTAAGCCTAAGGGTAAACATGGGAAGTTCACTCTTTTGTGGATAGGTCCCTATCAGATAACTGAGACACTTATAAATAATGCCTTCAAGTTGAAAGACCTATAAGGAGCTGAATTCACATTTCCCACTAATGGGCAGTACCTTAAGAATTAATTTTTTGTTACCCCCCTGGGGTCTTCATGGAGTAAATTGTAATACTAGTTAGAGTTAGTGTAGGTAGGATAGATTAGTTTGTTTCTATTATTTCCTTCCCATCCCTTGTTTGTACATATGTTTATGTATATTTGTTTGATTTTCCTTTAATTTATACTTTCCTTATTTTATATTTTGTGTGTTTGCTTTCCCTACGCTTGTTCCATGCTTCTAATAAGTCCTTTTGGACAACTCTCAGCTCAAAGTTAAAAAAACACAAGAACTCCATAGTTCAGGAATGTAGGTATAACTCCTCAACATTTGTTGGTCATGGATCTAAAATATAAAGCTTAATGTTATAGTTAGAGAAACTTGTGAGAACTAATGGATAGGTTGGTTGTTTCATAAGGTTTTAAACCTTGTTTTGATCTAAAGTTGGTTTCAAGAAGAATTGCACATATGGGATGAAATCTTGAATTATTAAGACATAGTCATGCTTTTACTTAATAAATATCCTTACCTGAGATAGAGGTTGCAACTATAGGTGATTGTCTGAGGATCAAACATTTGACCAAATCCTTAAGCCTGGCTGACCTAGTTCCCAACCTTTGCTAAAAGGCCAAAATGATCTAAAAAATATAAAAAGAATAGCTTATTTCAAAATCAAAAGATTTCTAAGGAAAGGTGATTATGTTAATATCCATTGAGGCTATGGACACTTGCCTATAAGTGGAGCAAGGCCTTGAACAGAGCCAAAGGTATCTCTATCAGGGTCATAAATGTCTGGCTGGTAATAGAGCAATGCCCAAGCCTTATCTGAGCTAAAGGATGGTTATTAATGAATATAAAAACATGCTGTAAGTCAATGTTAATGATTGAAGGCATGAAATATGGAAGTTGTCCCCTAAAACCCATAGAAAATAGTAAGTGGAATCAAAGCACACACACAACATGATTAGGTGTTGATGTTTGATCCTAATTTTATAGGCGCAAGACTTATTTTTAATAATGAATTAATCTTGATAATGGTACTAATCAAGGGGAATAGGTAATCTATTTATTTTTTTAAACCAAAGTCTCTAAATTATAACATATTGCTATGTTTCCTATAGAAGTCACCATTTGTTGAGGTCAACATACACCCATTTCTAAAAATTGGGGACCCTTATGTGAAATTGTGAAATTTATGCCTTAAAATTAAAATTCACTTTATTAGAGTGTCATTAATATGTTTGTACATTATTTTTATTTCAATATCATCCACACTTGATTGGGTTGGCTTATTTTTTCTCACGGTTCTGGTTTAATCTTGCCTAATATTGCTAATAGTGGATCTTCTTGTTTCAAGTTACAAGTTTAATGGAATCCTCATCGAATGGATTATGCTTGGATTTTATAGTTTAATCTCTAATCAAGATTTTACTAGCCTTTGGTCTATAGAAATTCAAGATAAATCCATATTTAAAGCTTCTATAAAATTTCCTCCAGGAAACCCTAGCACAATTTCTTTTGGACCAAATTCAAAATTGGCAGGAACAATTTACATGAGAATACTTTAACATTACCATGGACTTAAGTTTAATTTTTATACTAAAGATTGGGTGTGTTTTTAAACACAACCAAACCTTAACCTAAAAATTATATACTTGGTCTCTTCATGTCCCAAGCCCCTTGTTCCTTTTATTTTAGCATGGTATAACTTTAATGTTTATAGGGTCCTTTTATTATGTTCCTAGCTCGGTCCAACTTTATTATTTGCTTGGTCCCTCTCACCATAAACTTAGAATAATATCTTAGTCCTAAGGCTCCATTCATGTCTATTAACATAAATAAGACCTTAGTCCTAAGACTTTATTCTAAGTCTTATATGTTTCTGAGCCCTAACTTAAACCATGTACTTGTTTGCAAGATCAATGACCTATGTTTAATAAAAAAAAGTTGATTAGATAGAGCAAGAAGAGCCCAATATGCCTAAGACTTTAGCCCATAGGACCAATCCCACTTGATCACTCAGATCATGATCAATGGTCCGTGTTTGAGTAGAAGCCAATGATCCAACAACATGAAATTGAAATCAAAGTCAAAAGGGGTCCCTTTCATTATAACATAGACCTAGCCTAGAACTTTACCCTAAGGTTTTAATTGTATTAATACAGTAAAACCTTAGGATAAAATATTATACTATGACTTTAATTATGCAAAGGGTCCCTATCTTATTACATTGAGGACTTATGTTATGCTTTGGTCTATTTTCTATATAACCCTGAGCTCACTTAATCTATTTAGGATTGTAGGAGCCAACCACATTCGACTACCTAGATCATAATTAATGATTTACGTTTACTTAGGGGAGATCAATCAAATGATGTGTATTAATCTAAAGTTCTTATGTGACCTAATGTATTTCATGGGACTTAAAATTAACATTCCCATGACCATAAATTAACATCTATAAGGCCTTCATTGATGTCTGTGAGAATGTCAAATTTTAACCCCTTTGGTTAACTGCATGAGTTTAATTTTTATGCCTATATGACCATCAATTAACGTCTATGAGGACATCATTAACGTTTGTAATACCATCAAAATTTGATCTCAAGAACCAATCTCATTTGGATAATAAACATGCTTAGGGTTCTGTACTTCAATGTTAAAATCTATCTTTCATTAGCTTTTGACCCATCATAGATTAATTAGGTCTATTTGAAGCCATGTTTCAACCTGAGACCCTTCTAACTAAGTTTAAATTTGCATGGGAGCAATTGTAAACACCATGGACTTAGCTTAAATGTTATCATAAGATTTAATTTTGTTTTTAAACATTTGACCAAACCTTAGTCTAAAATCTTATGCTTGGTCCAATATGTCCCATGATCTTCTAGTCTATTTTATTTGCTTGATTTAACGAATGTAGGGTCCTATTGTTACAAAACTTAGATTATAGTTGTTACCCTAAAATTTTGTCATATTTATTAATATGATAAAACCTTAGGTTAAATAACTTATGTTAAGTCCTTTTATCATTATTTAGGGCCCCTTTTTACTATGTTCTAAGCTTAGATTATATATTTTAGCCTAATTTTATATCATGTTTATTAACATGAAATAAAACCATAGTCTAAAGTATTTAACTTAAGTTCTTTATGTATCCTGACCCTAACTTAAACATTTTTCACCTTTTTAGGATCTACAACACATGTTCATTTGGATGGGATTGATCCAACGAAGTGCAACCAAAGTCAAAATTTTAATGGAGCCCTAAGCAAGTATAGAATTACCACATGGTGAGAATGTGTTAATTGGAAAGGATAAAAAATTATAGAGCTCAGAAGGCATGTAAGACTACCAAGTGACATAACCTTAAGGCTTGGTACAAATAATGACCAATGGTGTGCAAATTTTAGGATTGAGATCAATGATTCGCATTGATATATGCAAAATGATCCAATAAAGTGGGACAAAGCAATTTTTTAAAAAGGCAATAGTCAGTTTTGAACATTAATTAACAAAGTGCTATGAAAACACCAACTAGATGCCACATAGGTAGAAAGTGACAAAATCAAAGATTTTGTGGGCTTGGAAAAGCAAAGGTATAAATGCGAAGGTCCAAATCAAATCTAAGGCACAAACTCACTCAAGTTCAAAAAACCATCACCATTAAAGCTCAAAAAAGACTTTAAAAAAATCTCTAACATCCATAAAGGCCCTAATTCAATCCCATATTATCTATAGTCAAGCTTGAGAGAGTTAAATTGCCATTTAAGCAAGTAAAAACTAATCCAGAGGAGAACTATAAACCACTAGTAAGTAGTTTGAGTAAATTCACAATCATAACAACCCAAAGATAACATAGAGAAGATACAAAACTCTATCTTACCATAGATTTAGAAGGTAGACTCTCTAAAGATACATAATTGAATGATGTAGTTTTGAACACGAGAGACAAGAACTGGTCCAAGCTTTTCTGGACCATTGAGGAGCTACCAACAATCACCAGAGAAGATGAGAGGAACACATTAGTCAAGAGGAGATACTATGACCTAGTTTCCATCTAGATGATGAGCCTTCACTATGCTATAGTGAAACCAAAGGTACTGAATTTCATCAATGTTATTGCTCCCATTTTCAAGGATTGTAAGATTAATTAGGGTATGATAGTAAATGAGCATAGTTTTAAAAGAGTTGCTTATATATTCCCTCTTGACATATAAAAATAATATAAGTTGCCCAAACGCAAATTGGATGTATCCATAATTAATGAATTTTCAAAGGAGAATGACCTAAAGACCATCCTTACCCCATGGTTATATTCAAGAACCTAAGTAATCTCTGACCTCAATGGGAAGATCCCAATCAACCAATTTAGGCCAAGATTAAGATGATAATGAAATTGCTAAATAGATTGTCTAGGAACCCCTCGACCACCTATGTTGACAAAATATAGGTCCTTTTTGTGTATTTTATGGTTGAGAGAGGACTTACCCCTCCCATAGGTGAGATGATTAGCACATGTTTGAAGAGACAATTCATTGGAATCAAGAAGAAGACCAATAACCATTTATACATGATGTCTTAACTTTTGGATGCCCTAATATGTACCACCAATATCCTCAACATTAAATAATGGTCACCTTAAGGGAGAAAAATAGTCTCCCAATACTACTCAAAATTTTATATTTTCAAATATAGGCACCATATTTAACTCATCTCTAATTGTGTTTATCCAACCTTGGTTGAGGCCATTATAGGGATCCCAATGATGAGGATTAGCCCTTTGATCAATAATTATGTTGAATTCATTAGGGACATTTAGTTATATCTATATTGTACTATAATTAGGATAGATGGAACTCTGAATCAACCCCTTAGGGTACTAGTTCACGTGCCCACCTAATTAGGAGATCAAGAAGTGACATACTAACTATTCCATGACATAGATGGTGTGTGTCAAATAAAAAGGAAGGGACTGATCCATTCCTTTCCCTTAACCATGAGTAGGACTATGTTTCAATATTGGGATAATGTAGATACTGTCTCCAGGAATATGACCTCCTTCAACCTACAAATTGATGAATTGAGACAATGGGACCCCAATGAAAATGTTGAAAAAAATTTGAAGGCCAAGTAGATCAATATGGCCTATAAACATCACCCTAGTGTCTATAACTACTTGTACACTAAAGCTTCTTCATTCACTAAAGTGTTATCAATATTGAATAAATTCAACATAAAGTCAGAGGATAGGTTGTTGAGAGAGTAGAAGCCAAGTGATGATATATGGAAGATGGGGCCTATGTATTACCATTTGTTACTGGGACCATCTTCTAGACCTCCTTCAACACAGGAATAGGCATTAACACAAGAGCCTAAGACTCAATTTGCACCAAGGCTAGAAGAAAAAAAACTTAAGGAGAGCAAACTTGGTGAGGTGTCATCTTCTTCAACTTAGCATAAAGAACCAGAATCACCTATTTAAGAAATTGAAATAATTGTATTGGATCCTGATGAGACTGTAGAAGATGCCTTGAAAGTACTAGCTTATGCTTATGAATTAGATGAAGAAGAAATATAAATAATGAAACCTCAAGCTCTAGCCAAAAAGCAAAAGAAGAAAAGGGGAAGGAGGTAGCTTTGGACTTGGATCTTGTTACAACTCAACCCAAAAATATTTATGAAGTATCTCTAGTCCAATTAAAGAATAAGATCCAAAGTTGACCTTCACTCATACTTTGAGTGAGGTCAACCTTTTCAATGGTGATAATCCAATTCATGGTCTAACCATTCTTGAATGGTTTTTATATGGGAAGATGCAAAACATCCCAACCATGCACCACCCATGGGCCATTACAAAATATATTAATATCCATGTGCATGATGAGCTCAAACCTTGGATTATGGCCTTGAGGAAGGAAGAATAACAAAGAATGTCTACCCTAGGGGTTCAAGTGGCACACAAATGGAAAATCCAGAGCCTCCACAAGTGACCCAATCATTAGTGGGGGTTTAGTTTAATCCAAGGACTGCTAATATGGAAAGGGTGATTGAAAGGAAAGCCATGGCTAGTGGTGAGGAATTCACCTTTCAAAGAATAGAGCCATTCACAATTCTAACTCAAGTAACAAATTAAAATCTAGGAGATGATAAAATTTTTGAGGAGAAAATCCTTGATGTAGCTTAGGCCTAGTCTGACCAGCTACAAACCATGATCAAGGGCATCTTACAATAGAATAAGAACTTGAAAGAGGTTGTGTTCTTATAAATACATGAAGACTAATTCAAGAAGTTTGAGTACATCATGAATGACCTATTCAACTCTTTTGAAGGTAGTCAAAACTAGGTATAGAGAAATAAAGAAGTAAATCACTAAGGCAACATGCCAAGCTAGCCAATGGCAAGCTTCAAGCTATCAAGTGAAAGACTTGATCAAGGCCTTGACCAAGAAACTAGTCCCCAACTTTAGGACCATCAGACTAGCACACTTGAGTATGGTCATGGCCATATTGGTAGATAAGATCCAAGTCCTAAGTAATTGGTCTAAGTGGATGGAAGACTTGGCCAAAGACTTTAAATAATAGGGAGATGGAATGTTACACATCCTAGATAGTTTGATTAAGGAACCCACTTCACTCAACTCATTAGGTCTTATAACTGATGAAGAGTTCAAGAACAAAACCTTTTAGTTTATGAAAGAAGTAAGGAACCAAGGGAAGGACTAAATAGGGGATGACAAAAAAAGAGTCATGTGCCTACTTCTATCATCTGAAGAGAAAATGGGTGATGCCAGGGGCATGAAACAAGCAATAAAGAAGATTGAAAAAGACCTCAATAACCTAGAGATGCAAGAAAAATATCTATTCATGAGACCAATTATCGACCTTTAGTTCATCAATGAACAACATTATAGGTTGACGATCCTATATGATAGGCAACAATAATAGGGGGCTTCATCAACATAGGGTCCACAAAGTTAGTTAGGAATATTCTTTCATAGAGCTTTGTAATATTAAAAATAGAATATTCTTTTGTAAAGGCATGTGTAACTTATAAGCACATTTTGATTTATGTCAGTCCATTTTGGAAAGTCTAGGGTATTCTAAAATTTTGGCAGAAAGGATAACTGTCCTTACACTTATACACTTATAAGTGGATATGATCGAATGACATGCTACCTAGTTTATTATAAAAGGAGCATTCACATTTGTAAAAAGGAGGGAGTTTTTGAGCTAAAAATTGGTGTAAACTTTGAGTAACTAATGCAAGTAGAGAATTCTTAAAAGTTTATCTCATTTTGTTTGTGTAGATTGTTATATGGCTTCTCTCTCACTTGTATATTCTAAATTCTAGATTTGAATAGTTCTTGTAGACTCTTGGTATGTATCTTTGAATTTTGAATTGTTAACTTGTGCTTATACTAGGATAACTGAAGGTTCTCTAGTTTATTTCTTTTTATTTATTCTAGATTTATAGATGTGCATCAAATATCTACTTATAAGGGTAAATTTTTATAGTAAGCTTGGTTGTTATTTACATTATTTTCACTTTCCTTAGAAGTTTGCCTAATGTGTGGTAAGATTCAATCTTAAGCTTTTTCATATCATACATTGGTTTTAAATACATGCCTGGATAATATTTGAACTTTTTCATAATATCTAGAGGGAAGAATAACAACAACATATTTTCTCTCTGCCCTATCCTTCTTTTTGCTTCTTTTTTAACTGATTAACTTTAGATTAAAGATTCATTGTATATTTCTATCTTAGTTTATCTTTAGACTTAGAATTGAGAATAATTCACCTTAATTAGCATAGATCATCTCCTTATTTTAAAATATTTATAGGCCACAATGGCTCCCAACCACCATGTAATATAAATATTGTGAAATAGTCATTTGTTCTTCCTCTATTCCACCATAGATAATAGGATTATCAAAAATTGCAACTCATGCTTTGAATTCTTGGAATTCTAGAATGAGAAGTGTTTCTTAAACACTCTGAGTACCTTATGATACATATTTAGGCATCAATAGGTCCTCTTCAGAGTATTGAATATATAGGTAGCATCCATTGATGAATGGGTCACTGGGGTAGCACAACACCATGTGCCTACTAATCCATTTTCCCCATAATCACTCCAAAAGTGATAAATCTAGGGTTTGATCATTTGATAGAAAGCAATAACCTATGCATGATATTTTAATACACTAGATTAAAGGTGATAGAAAATGCAAAAGGTTTTAGGTGGTTGCATCTAGATCCAACTAATATTTTGTATTAGACACTTACATATAAATTATACAATAACATCCATGTAACCATCTAGATACAATGAGAGCATCTGAGGTCATAGAGGTACAATTTATAAAACCTGATGATTGATCTAGAATCTTATTCAAATCTACTTCTATCCCATTCCATTCAGATCTATACATGCACAATAAACTAGCTTAGTAATCTTGTTTAAAATTCATTATAATATCAATCAATAATTATACTTTATATTTTTAGCATATCTCAACATTTAAATTTAGAATATTATTTATCTAAATTTGTAATTAATTGGCCTATTAAAGGTGTATTTATCACCCTTATGATTATTCATTTCTATATTTTTATCCCTATACTATATTGACCCATATCAATTTAGGGTTAAACAAAAAATTTAACCCATACATAATTAGTGTAGACTCAAACCCCAAATATTAATGACATTAAATCTCTAAATTAGACTACATTCTAGCCACACATTAATCTTAATCTAAATATCAAAATTAGTCTTAGAAGTCTATAAATATAAGGCTCATTTGCCATTATATACAATATTTTATTGTGTAAACTTACTCTATAATAATCAAACAGAAGCTTTAACACATTCTTCTATTCTTCATCCAAATGACAAGTAGTCAAGGGAAGATGTCATCCACATAAAGTTGTGACATTGATAAATACTCCTAGATCTATAATTTGGGTTCAACATAATTACAATCTGGCTTGGAGATTTAATTCATCTAGAGGTATAACTTTTGGCTTATTTCTTTCTATTTGTTTACATTTTCCTAGACGTTACCCAATTCGATGATCATGCCTAGGATATTATGTTGCTTATTATTTTATGTTTGTTTTGCATTGTAACATGAACTAACCTCCTTTATAATCATGTGTTTACATTTGGCACATAGAGTGGGACAAATACACCCCACAATCCTTTTGAGAACATGCCATTATCTTATTATTTTGAAATTAGTTCATTTTTTAGCTTTATTTCACTTATTTTCTCCTAGAAACTCATTTTTTAAAATTTTATACATTTTGGTGATAATGCTTTATGTATCAATGGGAACACTCCTTGTAATTAATGGTATCAACTTGTTTAATGGTGATATCAAAATTTTATTGTTTTTTATCTCTACATTTTTCCAAAAACTGGTGGGAACACTTTGCATTTTAGTGGTAACACTATATGTATCAATGGGAATGCTTTGCATTTCCATGATAATAATCTGTGTATCAATGAGAACACTCTCAGCTTCATTCGATCTTTAAAAATTAATATCAAATACCCTAATTATAAGAACACTCTACATTTCATGGCAATGCATTGCATATTAATGACATTGACCTACCAAACAAAAAGATCATGAAGGTAATAGTCCTTATTTTATTCCTATTCATCAATTTTAAAATTAGTGGAAATAAACTAGTTAATAATGATATCACCCTACAAATCGATAATATCACCTTGATAATTAGTGAAATCACCACTTTCCTATTTGTTGTTTCTTCTCTCTATAGACTGGTGAGATTGCCTTACTAAATGGTGGGAACGAGATCACAATGTGTATTTTTCCTACAAACTAAACAAACCAATTTTCTACTTTCCATGCTTGCCAGAGACCATAATTGAAAAAAATTAACTTGTTTGTTTTAGGTTCACTTTACAAAGACATGGTTTATACATAAACAAGCATGTTTTGAACACCTTTTTTTAATGCACTTAAAATGAACCAACACTTGTTTTTGGTGCTCTAAAAGACTTGTTTTCTTTTTATTTCATTAATTTCATATTTGATTTGATTTCTTGCTATATTATATCATACCTATGCTCTCCCCTTCCCCCTTGAAGGATCTTGGGTGACCAAAAACATGTAGGTTGATGTTATCACATTTTCTTCTTTGTTGACTATGTAGGGTTGATTTCATCTCCTTTTTGTGAATTCTTAGGGAACGATGACTAAGGTTTCATCTCCCACCAAATTACCAACCCTGTATGTCTAATAGAGTATATAAATTTAGTTTAGTTTTCATTAAGAGCATAGCAAAATTTCCCATAAAAGGTTTTGTGATATTAAGGGGTTTAACTCTAATTCTATGCTAGCAGAACTCACCCTAAGAGTTCATATTTTTTTTAGTACTTCACTAAGACCTTTATGGCTAAAGTAATCATGGAATGTCTATACCCATTATTTATTCTTATTTTATGAGTTTTGATCCCTATGTGCCACAAGGTATATTAGGGACCATATAGAAAAGCCATGTCAAAAATTTAAATTAAGAACTTCAGTTGTAAACAACTTGTAGTGTGAAGGAAACCAATCTGCCCCAAGATTTCATGATGTACTACTCAAAGTGAGGGTTAGGTGAAACAAATCTATCACCACTTTAGGTGAGGTAGTTACATGTTCTACAATTACGTTACACAGGCATTCTTTTACTAAAGATAGGGCTTGTTCTGAATGTGTGTTGTTGATTAT
Organism: Torreya grandis; assembly: GCA_037957365.1. NCBI lineage: Eukaryota > Viridiplantae > Streptophyta > Pinopsida > Cupressales > Taxaceae > Torreya > Torreya grandis. Next base: position 1,627,161 of record JARHVA010002820.1, read on the forward strand.
TTGTTGTCTTATCCTCATTTTGTGTGACACATCTTACATGTCAAATAAATTAGAAATATACCAAGTATGAACATTGTCAATATAAACTAACACAATAAGGTGTTACTTTGCTCTCTTTTTAGGTCATCTTTATTTCATTTTAAGAATTACACCATCTATTTGATATGATACATTATCTCCATTATTTTATTATGTTATCCATTTCAAAATAATTCTAAATCAAGTTCATTTGAACCACAACTCAATTCTCCTTCAAAAATTCCAATCAAGTTCAATTCAAATAAAAGACTCTAATTCTAAACCACAAATTAAACAAAGTCAACTTTTGAAAGTTAGACAAAGTCAACTTTTCCAAAGTTAACTAAAGTTAACTTTTTCATCAAGTCCACTTTGAAGGTCAAAGTTTGAGTCAAAGTCAAAAGTTAAGGTAAAACCTAGCCTTTTCAAGATTTTAAGATCAAATTTGGTTGAGGGACATTAAAAAATCATCATTGACCCTTCAAATGTTTCACTTCAACTTTTGGAAAATTATTTGAACCAACCATTATTCTACTTTGATGTTCTTCATTGATAAAAATCAAACCTTATACTTTGACTAAGAAATATTCTGCAAACACTTCATGATACTATTTAACTTTATAACACCTTTTTAAATCCATAAATATGTTTTGAATTGATAGGTAAAGCATTACACATTCTAAAATCAAATCAATTCAAACCTCCTATCTTAATTCATTACGAAGATCCTTAATCCAAAAATGCCTAGATATATAAGAAGTGGGGTTGTGTATAACATTAATTCTAAGGGAAAATGGTTTTATGATTCATTTGGCTCTTTTCAAGACAATGAAAACCAAAAAGAGGAGGTACATAAACCCATATATGAGGATATACCACCCAGAACATAAGAAGTGCATAGTCATGTTCGAATAGAGGATATACCTCAAGAATCAATTTCCACTCATGAATATTTCCTTGTTCGAACTTTTATCCAAATTCTAGAATTTTTAAACAAAGGAAAAGGGCAACTTATATATATTTCCCAAAATAGCCATCTTATTATCACATAAATACAATAGACTAGTCAACTTATAGCCTCATTAGATGCTACCCTAGTGTTTACTTGTTTAAACAATCCCCCACTTGTGGAGTAAAGTCTAACCATTGACCAACAACAACATGATACATTGACTCAGTTTCCACCCAATGTATATCTATTTATAGCTCTCTAAACAACCCATCCCATGGATCCATTACTACAAGCTACTAGCAATCCATTGTAAGTGTTTTATTATCCAGATCAAGTATTTTCAAATACACAACATACATATTATAGTTCTAAACCACTTTCTTCTAGTTCACAACAAGTTCCTTTGAACCCCCATTAATTTCCTCTTATTTCCTAACATATTCCTTCTTCTAATTTACAATAATAAGTTACCAATAATTCCCAATACCTTGTTTCAAGTTCACATCAAGTTCCTTTGAATCCCTAATAAGTTCATTATAACTCCCATTATATATCTTCTAATCCACAAAAACATCTTGTTAATAATCCTCCATTATAATAAGTCAATACCAATTCACAATAGCAAGTTTAAAATCCACAACTACAATATGTTGTGATTAATCCCCAATAAATCCCTATTAATCCATAATCCATCCCATATAATCAACAAACTCCCACTTTCTAATAACAAGTCCCTTTGTGACAAGTTTATACTTTTTAGTATAAAATTATTCCAACCCAATATCAAGTGGCTAATCCACTTCCTAACACTAGTCAATAATAAATACCCCACTAATAGTATAATCCTGGCTATAGGGTGAAAAACTATAATATCTCAACCCAATGGGTACCCATTTTGACTTACTTGAACCTTAATCTAGCCATCTATATAAATCAATTTAATCCCCTTGTTAATATTTAACAACATATGCTTTCTCCATCCCATAATGCTCCCACTCTCTAAGAATTTCAAGAGATAAAAGATATAATACTAGGGCTCCAAGTAGGGAATCAGGGCAAAAAGTACAAATTTGATGAAATATATCCATAGCCATTTTACATGAGATTTATTCAAGTACATTTCTCATCTCATTTTGAGGCACCAAAATTTGACAAATACAAAGGAAGGTTTGATGCTAGAGATCACCTAAAAGGATTATTTATCGCATGCAAGGAAGTAGCCTATAATAATATCTATCTACTTCACTTATTTCCATGCAATTTGGGTTGGCAAGCCTTAGAGTGGTTCTTGCATTTATCACTTATCAAAAAAATTTGTAAATCACTTTTCCTAAAACATAGAACACGAATTGGCAATTGTTAACTTATGTAGTGCCAAGCAGTGTAGTGGGGAAAGTTTTTTAGCTTACCTACAAAGGTGGAGAATTTTGGCTAGTCGCTTCCTTCACAATCTTCTAGATAAATAATGAGTGATTATATTCACTTTAAACTTAAATTTAGATGTGTCTCATAACCTAAGACTCTATTGTGTTGATAGATTTAAGGATATTATAGATAAAGGAGTGCAAATTAAAAAGGCACTTATAGACAAAGGTTAGTTAAGAATTATTCTCAAAACAAGGTGCAAGCTTAAGCTCTACCACAAGCACATATGAGTACATATGAGAATCCCAAAGTCTTTAAAAAAACAAAAATGTAGTAGGTAATGAAGTAACAAAATCAAGATGTGCAAATGGTGTAACCATGACCTATCTAAAATACTTCACCTTCTCAAATCATTACATTAGAAAGGTCACCTCCATGAAGGAATCACTATCAAAATAGATTCTTCAATGACTTTGGTGAGCCTATTAAGGCAATATTACAAAAAAATAGTTGAGGCTAACATGGTCATTTGGTCAAACATAAAGCCTTTTCTATAAGACTAATAAAAACCTCAATGGTATAGAGACAATGAATATTGTGATTACCATCATGTCAAAGGGCATAAAATTCACATGTGTATGTAATTAAGTCAATTCATATAAGATTTGTTGGAGTATGGTTGTTTACTACTAAAATTAGTTAAGTACTAGACAAACATGTGCTTATGTGCTTCAAGAGAGTTCAATGCCACTATTTAAGAGGCACGTGAAGTCCAAACCACATAACTTACACTCACCTTAAATAGAATTGCCAGTAAAGTAGATGTCAACTATCAAAACTAGTTTGACATGTGCTACAAGAAAAAGTTATAGGACCGAGGGAAAAGTAGTCACGTGGACCTAAAACCATAGAAGAGATTGTGGGGGAAAGAAACAAGTAGATTGGTTGGATATGGATCCTAACATAGAGTTATTATATGATGATGAACAATGTGGTAGCTGGCATGGGGATAAGTTGGCATTTAAAATAAAGGATTGGGTGGGAAAAACCCTAGAGAAAAAGGCTCAAAAAGAAAGAGGCTCAAGGAGGAAGAGGCTCAAAGAGAGAAACCACTGGAGAAAAAGAGTAGAGCCAATAAGATTATCAGTCGAGAAAAGAGAGTTTAACTAGAGGAGCAAAGAAGAAGAATAGTGGATAAAAAAAGTGATAGACACTAAGACCAAATAGAGATTAGTAAGATAGAGTAATGCTATTAGATTATATTAAGGAGAGATAAGAACTATGATTGAGCTTAGGATTGTAGTGTGAGGGCACTAGGTGTGTCATGTGTAACATTATATTCCCTATATATCATAGAGAGTGGATTTAATAAAATATTTTATTTTGAATTCTTGTTTGTTGCATTGTTATCTGATAGTATTTATGTGTGCTCCTTAAGTCATCTAGTTATCTCTACCTCCTACTTCTCCCAAAAATTGATCTCATGTCACATGTAACTAATACAACCCCAAACTTGATCCTATGTTCATTTACACCTCATGTGATCTTGTGGGGATTTTATTCCCTACATGATATGTTAGTGTGGGAACTAGTCCAAGCTATGTTGAGCTAGATTCGCACAATGCCTTGGGCCTTATTGACTAGATATTTGTATGATAATTTTGGTTCCGTTATTGGGAGTGGGTTATCTTTCATTATTGTGTTGGTAGATGGGAAAATGATGTGTTAAAAAAACATTAGTTAGAGCTTTAAACATATGAGCTATCTAATGTGCAAATCAAAGTTTAGCATGGAAGTAGTAAATAGGCAAGAACTTGCATGGCATATATATGATGGGAATCAATGAATGAGAACAGTCGAATATGAGCCTAGGAAGATGAAAGAGTCCAATTTTGGAAATTCCATGAGGATCCTCAAAGATATGGAAGGGCATGAGGGTAAATCTTACATGGAGAGAATATACTTCGAAGAAAAGATCAGACATACCATGGAGTTGGAGAAAGATCTAAGAAGAGTTGAAGTGAGGACTAGGTGCTAAGAGACAAGTGGAGCTACACTTGATGTCCTTAGTCCCAACATAGGAGCCCATATGACAATATTATAATTGGAGGAGATATTCCAAGATACACTAGAAGTGGAGGATGAGGAGGCATAAGTAGGGACTCTACTTAAGCAGGTGTTTCATGACCCCATCCTCAAAATTGAATTAATATAACTAGTATATGTGTTGTATCAGCCAAGGAGGCTCAAGACATGATTTATTATATTAGGATGCAATTTAGGATTGACCATTTTAAGAAGAAGCCATGGAGATTCCCTCCTTAATATAAGCCATGATCACATCGGTCCAACAGATCTATTATGCCTTAGATCTAAACCTTCCAAAGTACTATGGGATAGAATATTCTTTAAACCATGTGCATATGTGTGAGCCCATTTAGAGAGCTCAAGGGATTTTCTAATTAAAGAAAAAGGCAAATAAATTTGCTATCATTTTGTTAGGGTGAGTGTAGACCTGGTACTGAAAATTTGATTTGATGCAGATAATCTCAGACTTCACCCTCCTTAATTCTATGTTTCTAAGGGAGATTGATGTCTCGATGTTGGAACATTAGGATGTTGTTTCATTTAAGGATATAAAGTAGGAGGATTTAGAGGCTATATGTACTTATGACATAAGGTTTAAGACCTTGATATCTAAGCTCTTGTATCCCCTCTAACTTGAACATGCTTAATGGTTTGTTGGTGGATTATTCACCCTAATTTGGTGCACTTTGTCCATGATTAAGTTCTCTAAGCCCTGATAGGTGTTGAAGGTTGTGCTCAGAGATGAACTCATGCATCAGATGGATGAAGAATACTGAATGAGCTTGAAAAGATAAGTTATAATGATGAGGAAATAGTTTCAACATATTCTAACTATGTAGACTATCATAATGAGGGATAATGATGGTAACATATGTTGACATAAATTTCATAAGTGCTCTCATGTATATAAAGAAATATTGTCAAAAATATGATAATTTCAAGTCATGATAGATGGTATTAGGGAGAAGAAGTATCACCACAAACATTGAAGAGGTATCTACCTTGAAAAGCTACCCAAGAATAGGATTAAGAATATAATGGCCCATTCTGCACTCATGCTACAAGTGTGGATCATTAGATCATATCCAACATGATTTCACCACTCTTCACTTTTGTACCTATTGTAAAAAAGGACATATGGTTGTTGAGTATCCTATCTCTATGTTAATATTATAAGATTTCAGGGAAGACAACTAGGAAGGCAAAATGCATGCATAACTTCTCAAAGAAACTAAGGGTTGATTTTGTGCCCCAAGCCAAGAAATGTGTGAGAAAAACACATATGGATATGTGCTCATAAGCCAACCCTTATGACCATGCACAATAGTCAATGGCATTTCATGAGGCTGTATAGATCATTTAGGCCTTGCAAAGTAAGCTCTAATTGGCATAAAGGAGAGAAGAGCTACTTCAGGTAAAATTTTGGAAGGTTAGAGCATAATAAGATGCCCCATAATTTATGTTCTCAAGAGTTTGTAAGACCTAAACTGGTTAAGGTTGAGTGCCCATGAGTAGGTAATCCTATAAGACTTAGAACATGTTCCTCATGTGTGATAAAGATGAACTTGATAAAGAACTACACCCTGAAAAAGGATTTCTCAATAAGTGCCACAAAATGTGTGACTCTTTTCACTAGCCTTATCTAATAGTCAATCAAGATGCAACCTATATTATCACTATATGAAACTAAATGTGCCCCTTATGTACAAGAATGCTATGAGGAAGCTGGTTGAGGATGTAGTATAGTGTGCTTCAACTTCCCCCTTGATCTTAACATGCTAAAAGATCTAGATTAGACCCTAAACAAACCATCAATAGTAGATGGAAGTGGTCATGGAGTCATAATGACAAAATTTTTGAAGATAGAGAAAGTGTCCTATCATTTGATGCCTCTCTAGAACTAGTGAAGTTTTACCCCACTAGTCAACCTCATGCCTCTTTTCATCTCTTCAATTAGGATTAAAAGACCAAAGACACATGAGTGATTACACAAACCCAGGGTGAGAAGGGTAACCCAAATAATGAAGAAAGGGTTGGCTAAATCTATTGCTTCTATACAAAGGTCATCTGATTGATGAATTATTCAGTACTAAATCGATACCTTAACAACTACTTAGTAGCATGAAGTTAGGGCCCTCACTTACCAAAACATTAATATTTATTGAATTTCATCGACTTGGGTCTTGGAAGACCCTATAATTATCATGTAATAAGGATTTCTTAGCCATTATTCCATCCATTTTATTTAGTGAAAAGTTATTTTTGGGTAATAAGACATGCTCAACTCTTAATATATAGTCGGGTGAGTCACACAAGTGATTTATTTGGAAGGCCACCATGATAGAAATATAAGTATTTTTGGTGAGGTTGGGGGCACCATAAAATTAGAAAAGGTGTGTATAAATAACAAAAATAAAGTTTGTATTGACACCTAGATAGACACATATCAAAATAACATTGGATTGGAGGATCAAACATAAATTTTGGTGTGGGGTAGGGGATGGTGCCAAGAAGACCATAAGAAAGTCATATGATGAAGCCATATAGAAGATAAGTGTGTAGGAGGATATGTTGGTAAGTGTTAACACTCTATGGGGTAACATGGGATTGGTCTACAGGTTGTGGCTGACCTATAAGAAGACCAAAGCTTTGGGTTATGGGGCTAACTCCCCTGGTACATGAAGTTAAGATCTATTCCCAAGACCTAATGATGTTGGGATGAAAATAAATAGAGTGAAAACATGAAAACAAACCTATTCTAAGGATGGTGATGCACCAATATTCATTTATCCTCTCTTGACTTATCTTCAAACAACACTTTGTGAATCAAATGAAAGGCTAATAACTAAACATACTTCTTGATGAATTCATAGACATAAGTATTTCATTTTAAGGCTATGTGAAAGGTCTAGAACTTGAAGGCATTGGAAAAGATGCCTACTTGAGACATAATCAAGCAACTCACTCTCCAATACAACTACCACACTTTAACACATCACATGACCTGCATAGGATGAAAATATAAAAACTACGTGAAGGAGAGGAAATGCAAAGGATAATTAAAATCACACTTTATGCAAGCCAACAAACCTTAACACACTAATACTAACAAATAATTTTGTAACTAGTCCTTTATTATTGATTCTCAAGGTCCAAGATATAATTTGGTAGAGTTTTGCTACACCCAGCCAAGGCATGAAAATAAAACCCTTAAGGCCTGAATATATAGAACTATGACCAAGAGAGAGAATATAATATTAGCATATGAATGGCATGAAGGGGCCATAATGGTCATAACCCACTCACATAGTAGTTATAATAGTCCTACACACTCTTCCATGCATTGCTTAGGTTGACTAGTCCACACTCCTCTCCTTTCATTAGTTACCAAGCATTGAAAAGGTCCAATTAGGCATCCCCCATGAAGCATGAAGTAACTTCATTTTCCTTCATGTTGGCCATGTTAAATAAACTATCTAAATTCTCCACAATGACCATGGATATGGAGTTTGATAACCTTAAGGGGAAGTTATAGAAGCTTTATGATGAATCATTAACTATATTTTAGGCTTCTATGTCTATGAGCATCCCCATTTTGTTGATTAAGTGGGCCTACTAGACAAGTAGTCTAGTCTCTTACCTGTTCACCATTTGAGTGGCTATGGAATCTAGATAAAACCTTAAATATGATTGAATGAGCTTATTTACCATATGAAATAACCTACCATATCAAGACTTAGGCTCTCTAAATAACTCACACCAACAATCTTACCCCTCTTAGATGACTAGGTCATCTCTTCCTTGCATTCCAAGATTGCTTGTTTAGTAGGGACTTGCAGAAACATTTCCAAGAAAATTTGTGAAAAATTTATGATTTTAGAAGGCAAAATAAGTCTCATAATACCTCTTCCAATTATATTCAACCCATGGCCAAGTCTTGCACTTTATTTTCTTCTTAAAATCATGTAAACTTGTAGTTTTTGGGGGTGTCCATATATTGTTTGTATAGACCAGTACCATAGCTAAGGTATCCTCTAATTGGAATATATGACCCAAGTTTTTAATAGGTTATTTTGATGAATTTTATCTAAAATCTTCCCAATCAAGTCATTATTACGGTTTTAAATAGGTTTAAGAGGATTCTAGACTCTTAAAAATGGTTCATAGAGGCTAGGACCTTAACCTCTAAACCAATGCCACTAATCTCTTGTAGATAAGTCCCCTCAACTCTCATAAATTTCTTATCTCCCCATGACATAGTTACATATAATTATGAGCTTTCCAAGTTGCCTCTCAAGTGAGAAATGTGTATTTTAGGTAGCCTTGAGACTCTTTCAGGCCAAAATGACCAATTATGGATTCTATCTTATAAACCAAAGTGACTTACATACCTAAAATAATATGAAGAAAATTCCCATAGAGACTTAAGATGTTATATAATATCCTTCTATCCTCTGCTCCAATATTCAAGTGGCATTGCCTTGAGGAATGTTTTAGATCATCATGTTTGAATGCAGGGTTCCTGAGTTATGACCTTAAGCTAGGGTTGTGAGGTACTTAGCCACTTTATCAAACATGTAAATCATCCCTAAGGGCCCTTAGAGAATATATATCAGTTTGATTAAGCTATTTACTTTATTTTGTATGCATAAAATCTCTTACTTAGGCACCTAGGCCTATCTACAAGTAGTTATCAGGCATGAATACCCTTATAAGAAGATAATGTGAAATCATTTGAGACTTTTGGGCCCCTTTCCCTCCTCTATGGTATATGAAAATACTTCTCAACTCCTTGATTATAAGATCAAAGTGGCTCTCTCAATCCTGATCTGTATAGTACATATCCTTCATGTGCCAACCAATAGGTCATATAAGTACTTAGGGGACTTGGGAAGACCATTAGGACTATTTCATAGTCTAATCATCTTGTTTGGATGCATTTATTGGCATAATTCCTTCATCAGGTCTGAACCAAGGTTTAAGAAGGGTTTTGGAGGTCCACCATCTTAACGATGGTTCATATAGTATGAAACTCCAAACTAGTACTTATTATCATGAAATTTTATCGTATAGATCCCTTTATATCTCCTGAATAGCCTTGGTTCCAATGCAAAATATATGTGGAGATATGAGCAAAATATGGTGTGTCTCAAGCTCTCTACTAAGCAATTTATGCAAGTTACATTCTTAACATTTGTTCATAGATATGGGACCCTAAATATCACTTTCTCCTTCATGGATATTGAGTCCATAGGGGTGCCCAAATTCCCCTAAGATACCTTGGTCTGGGCCCCTTTGTGGTGAAAGATATGAGTGTTGGAGGGTACAACTCAACATGGCTGATCAGAGTAATGGCGATTAAGAGAGGACTAAAACCAAAATGAACTATGTAATTGAATTCCCCTACTTCAAATACCTCTGGTAGGATCCATATAAACATTAATACCTTTTATATCCCTTGATTCTACTTTGGGGTTTTGGATCTATTACTAAGATGGAGGTGGGGTTTTAGGACCTAGATGTGTATTTAGGCCTTGTATGCTCAGAATGGATGTTATACACTCCACCCACATATAGGTGAATTTTTAGCTTTAAAGTTTTCAAAGCATCATCCTTCATCTAGTCCCCATCTTTTTCACATGCTCTTATCTACTCAAACTACCTTATCAACACTTTTCTCTCTTGTAGGCTGCTTTAAGCATCATTGTCCTATATAAGGGCTTGCAATAGTTGATATTGGTACCTTGAATAATATTCTTGTCTCCTTATATGGATAGAATCAGGGCTCAAATATCATATTTCAAGTCTTGACCATATCCCTAAGGTTTATCTTCTCTTAACTCTGTCAACACACTTGTATGCACAGTCACACCATAATTTGCATATTTTGGGTCTACAACCTATACTAGACAATCACCGACTTAATCACCATCATATGAGATCTTAATGAGTATGTATTTTGTAAAAATATGTGAGTTATCTTTCACATATATAATGACATTACCACTCTCTTTAGTTTGGCACCTTCACTTTCTAGGTAACCCTGACTAACTGTATGTGCCTGACTTAGTTCATTATTAAATCCTACAAGTTTTGTTACCTTTGGTGACATGACATCCATGTTTTAAATTATTTATTAGTTTGAGTCTCCTCCCCTTATATGTATATATGTCTCATATTTAAGGTAGGACACAAACTATCAAGAACTATAGGTACTGATCAATGCATGTTGACTGTTAAGAGAACTTTTAGGTAGGTCTCTGAGTAAACTTGTGTCTTCATGTCATGTTTGAGACCCCAAGGGGTATTAATTGAATCCAAAATAATTTATTTAAGGTAGATACCTAATTAATCATGGCCCCTTACTTATTTTCAAGGCTCATCTACATATAACATCTTGAAGGACTTTTAGAAGTTGATCTGAGTTGATTTCTGTAGGTGATGATTTGCTCTCTCAACAGGGCTTAAACTTGCATAGGTCCATTTAATTATACTAATAATGACACTTGATAGAATTTTAGGGTGTTTAGACCTTGATCCTATGCCTTGGGCTTGGGTAGAGGGTTTAGACATATGGGTGATGATTGGTAAGGTCACATAGAGCTTGAAACTTGAAACTCAGGGCCCATAATGAGGTAGGTTGATAGTGATGAGGCTATCAAATATCAGAGGCTCCTTGAGGGCTTAGATTGTACTGTAGATTCATATCCAAGATGATATACATGGATCTTAGGCATTTATACACACACACACTTAATATAGTAAAATAATTTGAGGCCATTAATGAGGTATATGCAGTGAAAAGTGGAAACCCAAGACTCTTCGAAAACCTCAAACTTTGATAAACAACCTTAGTTCTTGATAAACAAGACTATGAAGGTGTTTGAAGGATAATTGGTGGTTTCTTGGCCTATGAGGACTATGATAAGGTTTTTTCATCATAAAATAAGGTCATTTTAATATGGATATAGTATTTACTTGCTACCTCTATGGCATCTTGATGGAATTCAACAAGTATCCTCATCAAACACACTATCCTTCCTTGGAATGGAACCCAAAGATGTAGGCCATCTCAATTTAAATCATTATTTGAGAGATTTGGAGGTGTATCTAATCATTCAAATTGAACTAAGGATATCTAAACAACTTTAAGACACCATCATTGCACTGAAACACTATTCATTCTTAGATGCATGCACTAAATACCCATTTTTACCCATGGAAACCTTGCTTGTAGTCTGTAGATAATGCAAGCTTAGATATTACTTGCTTCCATAGGCCCACATGTGTGGAATAGGGGTGGAGTGTGCCATAAGAGGAATCTGAAGGACTGGATAAAACATGAACAATCACTAGTTTCATCAGATAAGCCAATAATGCATTAAAACCATTACCCCTCTTTTGCCATATGTAGATTATGATGAGAACCAAGTTATTAAATTTAAGTGTTTTTTAATATAACAAATAAGACCAATCTTGAAACTAATTCCCATGATTGGAAGGTCATTAAGTCTCCTTCCTTTGGCCAAGATCCTAGACCCTCACCCTCTCTTTCCTGTACAGACTAAGCACAAACTTGAATTGATCTCCATGGCTACCAAAGAGCTTGATAATTAAAGTGAATTTTTTTTTTAATATTTTAGATCTAAAACACTTTGATTTATTTATCAAATTCTTGTGTTGAACTCCCCTGGAATATCCCTGACTCCATATGAGTAAATATGTATTGTATAGATCTATATAGCCCTACAAATTCTATAAAATTGCTTGATTATAGTTTTTTCTCATGTTTCAAACCCTAAATCACCATTTGTGAGTAGGAGGAGGGAAAATAGGGGTTATAATTTTTTTTTAAAGCATATGGTACATTTTGAGGAGTTGAAGGGACACATTAACACATGTGTGGGGCCCATTTAGTGGTAATTAAAGGTGTTGACTTGGGAAAAGGATAACATTATTATATGAATCTAATTGGTTATGGCAATGTGGTGGTTATGGGGTCTTCAAAGGCATATTTTATGGCTTTAATAGCATTTTGAGGTCAAATATCATCACTTTAGGGTCAAATACTCTCTTTTAAGACAATATGTATGGTTTCAAGTGAAGGTTTTAATTAGATGGCATTTAAATACTTATTAAAAGGCCCTAGAACATGTTAAAATAATTCAATTAGGTTATCATCTACCTTATCAACATTATTGATATTCATGATCAAGCCATACCCTGCATACCTTCAACATACTAGATAGATTCATGATAAGCCATAAATTGTCATATCTAGTCATCTTCATATTGACCAAACTCATATTATTAGGACCATACCAAGGACTATCATGTGTCTTCACACATGTCAAAACAAAAGGGAACTAATTGACATAAAATTAAACAAGGGGTAATGACAACCATTATGTGTTTCATGACATGACAAAACATTGGACCTATTATCCTTGACATGACAACCAATAACCTTGCTTTGGACTATCTTAACACATCAAGAAACATAAAAAGGGTGAATTAAAGTGATGTTATTAGGTTCTCATGCCTGGGTTGAATCTTGTATAGGCCTAGGATTAGAAATTAGTCAACATTATTAGCAACAAGCTCATTCAATCAGATTGAAGGTTTGATCTAGCTCCTATGACCATTCAAATGGTAGACATGCAAGAGACTAAACTACTTGTCTAGTAGGCCCAATTAATCAATAAAATGGGGATGTTCATGGATGTATAATGATAACATGAAGCTAATAATTCATCATAAAATCTATGTAACTACCCCTTGAGGCAATCAAGCTCTATATCCATGCTCATTATGGAGGAGTTAGACAGTTTCTTGAACATGGCCAACATGTAAGAAAAGGTAGCTACTTAATGATTCATGGAGGAGGCCTAATTGTACCTTTTCAATGATTTTTAACTAATGAGAGGAGAGGTAATTAAACAAGTATAGAGTTCATATTTTCTTCATGGGTTAAACCTTGCTAAAAATAGATTCCAATGCCCAAAAGTGCTCATTCAAGACACTAGTCAACCTAGGCAATGCATGGAAGAGTATGGAGGACTATTGTAACTATTGTGTGAGTCAGTTGCATCCAATATGGCCTATTCTTTCCACTTGTATTCCAATATTATCTTATCTCTCTTGGTCATAATTATATATATTCAAGCCTTAAGGCCTTTATTTTCATCCCTCGACTGGGTGTAGCAAAACTCTACCAAATTATATCTTGAACCTTGAGATTTAATAAAAAAGGACTAGTTGTAGACTTCTTTATTAGCATTAGTGTGTTATGGTTTGTTTAATTTCAAAAAGTGTGATGTTACTTCTCCTTTTTAGGTCCTCTCCTTTACCTAGTTGTTACATTTTCATCTTATGCAAGTCATGTGATGTGTTTGAGTTTGGTAGTTGTATTGGAGAGTCAGCTGGTTGATAGTGTCTCAAGTAGGCCTCTTTTTCATTGATTTCAAGTTTAAGACCTTCCGCATAGCCTTCACATGAAATAATTATGTCTAGGAGTTCATAAAGAATCTTGTTTAGTCATTAGTCTTTCATTTGATTCACAAAGTGCTATTTGAAGATTAGTCAAGAGAGGATAAATGAATATTGGTACATCACCATCTTTAAAATAGGTTTGTTTTCATGTTTTCACTCTATCTCTTTTCATCCTAAAATTAGTAGATCTTAGGAAGAGACATTAAGTTGATGTACTAGGGTATCTATCCCCATAACCTAGAGGTTTGGTCTTCCTATAAATCACCCATATCTTTTAGACCAATCCCATGTTACCCCAAGCTTGAAGAGAACTGAATCATCTTCTTCAAAGGGTGAAACTTGGAGTGTTAACAATTATGGCATGCCTAGTTAGAGCAACATTCAAGTGAGTTGGATCATGCATTTGTAGTATTGGAAAACATTAGAGAGCTTCTAATACTTTTATGGTATATCTATATTCAAGTTACATGCAAAAGGTGGTCACAAGATATTCCTCAAAAGGTAAGGAGATTGAATTTGTCGAGTTGTCATTATAATTTACTAGGATAAAAAGATATCATAGGTTTAATCCCAATTCTATACCCCTTAACTCTCCTAATTTTTCTCAATTAAACACCACTACAAACTCTACACCTCCAATGGCTAGGCTTAGACTTCAAGCCTTTGTGACCTTTAATGGTGACAACCCTCTAAAACTTAATAAATTTGATGACATACCTACTACTTCCCTCAAAATCCGTCTCTATTTCATAAGGGAGAAATCAACCACCCTTATAGAACATATTTCAAACATAACCAATTTATTCGCAGTCCATAATGTGATCAGAGAGAATGTGGCTATGAGATTATTGGCAACTTCTTTGAAGGGTAAGGCACTCCATTGGTATAGGGTTTTAACACCTACATCCATCAATACCTAAGATGAATTTAGGGATAATTTATAAAAACACTTTAAGGATAAGAGTGACCATCTCTCTTTGGTGGAACAACTCACCATAATTAAAAGATCTCCCCAAGAATTTATGGTAGATTTTAACTATAGGTTTCAAAAAACCTTGGGTAAGATCCCCATAGTCATCAAGCCCACCCCTAATAATGCATTCTTGTACTACCTAAGAGCCCTCAATCTAATGTGGGAGTCATGATACAATCCATGGGGGGAAGCACTCTACCAAAAGCTTATGAGGTGGCCATAAGTGTGGAAAATTATCTAATCTAAGAAAGTAAGCTCACCCCAAGAAACCTCATGCCTTTGTTCCCATAAATTCAACCCCTTATGCCTACCATTACTCCTTTACCAACACCAACCAATCATGACTAGATAGATGTCAATCAAGTAGACATATTAGGAATAATTGAAGGGCTGCTCAAGGCCCAAAACAACAAGATAGTAGCCTTAGAGAGATAAACAATTCCACCCCATAGACCTTATAAATCACCGTAATAATCCCCTTATCATCCCTACCAGTATAACAGACCTCCTTATTGGCCTAATCAACAAGGTCAAGGGCAGATTACTTAAGCATGGCCTTGTAATAGTTATAACCCCAATTCTACTAGAATTTATAGAGCCCTAGTCCCAACTTGGAACAATTATTCTTAAGAGGGTCAATGACCTACTTAGTGGGGGTAGTCACATGATATGTTAATAACTACAACTAGTGATTTTTAGCAATAATCTTTCATGGAACAGGGTCTAGCTACTCTAACACATGAATCAACCTCCTGCACAACACAAGGAAGGTTCTCGTATATCACATCAAAATAATCCATTCATGATTCAAGATGAGATTCCAAGTCAACAAGGGGTAAGTAGAAGTAAGGCACCATCTAAAACTACCTTTGTTAACTTTCAAGAAGGTGAGCACTCCTTTGAACAAGTAACAACCAATCAGGGTGTGAATGTAGGCAAGGCAGACAATTCAATTGCATCCCATACAAGGGCTAAGAGAAGGGTAGTTGGTGATGGTTTAAGACTTGAAAAGGTATCCTCTCTACCTTTTCAAACACCTAAGGGACTACTATTCAAGATTCAAATCCTAAGACAACATCAAATTGGTAAATGTAAGATGGGAAAGGGAAAAATCATAGAGGCCCTTTCATACCTCAATTCACACAAACTTCAAGTAGTACGAATACTCCTAAGTTGTAGTCCAAGGCAACTAGACCTCATCTTAACATTGTGGATTAGATGAATAAAGCTCATGTTAATATCCCTATATGTGACACCTTGATCATTTCAAGGCAAAATGATCTCATTTAAGAAGATTTTTCCAAACTCCATGTCTTGGACAAACAAGTAGAAAAGGTGGGTGCAATCCTCATCAATTCAAATCAACCTCATGATTTTTAAGCACCCAAGGTAGTAAAACCACCTCCTTTTTATCTCTCAATCATCATACATGATTCCATAGTACATAATTTCGTGATAGATAATGGAGCTAGCACTTCTATCATGCCTAAGTCTATAGTAAATAAATTGGGGTTAAAGTATGAACCAAATACAAAAGGGGTTTAATATTTAGATGGGTCTCCCACCAAGACTATTAGTGTCCTTAATGACCTTAAAATCATCTTGGTTTCTTATCCTAATTGCACCATATCTCAAGATGTAATAGTAGTTAACCTCCCTCCATACTTTGCCTTATGCTTGTCTAGGGATTTCACTACCAAAATAGGGGGTTATCTCTCTTCTAATTGGTCATATATGGTTTTTAGGACCAGGTATGAGATAAAGGTTTCCACAAGGTTTGAACATATCTCTAGGTTCAACTTAGAACCCTACATTCCCATTATATCAAATGTTAATTGTACTATCTTGGATGAGGATGAACACCCCAATGAGTAAGAGCCCTTTGAACTACTTAAAGACATCTTATATTTGCTCCTTATTTGAATGGGTAGTAGAGAATTATGGTTATGATCGATACAAAAACATTGAAGAGGAAAGTTTGGGTGTGTATTGTATACATGAAAAAGGAGATGCCATACCAAATCTCACTAGCACAAGCCAAGAATCATGAAAGAGTATGGAATTTATTCTTTAATGGTTTTATATCTAAGAATGGGAGTGGGGTAGGTGTTATGCTTGTCTCCCCTTATAATAAAAATTACTATTCTACCCTAATATTTCAATTTAGTTGCACTTCTAATACAACATAATATGAAGCCCTCATCTATGAACTATAATGGGTACGAATGAGAGGCATCAAGCTCTTACAAGCTACAGGAGATAGTGAGTTAGTGGTGCATCAGGTGAGAGGTTAAAATTCAATCAAGAATACACTCTTGAAATCCCACAAACACTGGATTTGGGATGTCTTAGAGGACTTTCAAAATTTTAACATTTGCTCCAGTCTTATAGAGGCCAATCAACATGCAAAACTATTAGCAGTCATTGAGCACAATATGACATACCAAGTGTGGTTAAGAACATCAAAGATCAATCCCAAATCAAGGTGTCATGGTGGTACCTTTAGTTATTGAAAATGAGGTGAGCTATCAAGTGTTTGAAAATGATAATAAAATTACATGTTTCTTGCAACATGAGGCAAAATTATGCTAAAAAAACCAAGGAAGATTACAACAGTAGTTTGGGGACTAGATTTTCTAATTGAGGAGAAATAATATACCTAAGGTATTGGTAACATTATAAAGTATATTCAATGGGGATGAATAGCTAAGGAAAGATAAGGTAAACATATCCACTATGGAGGAACACTATGAAAATGTCATCATCTGCAAAGATAAGCTGCTCAAACTAGGAAAGGTGAACACCAAAGAGGATAAGGCAACCTTCATAACATTATTCCAATAATTTGTAGATGTTTTTTCTTAGGAATATCATGAATTAAAGGGGTTTGACCCTAGTTTTTCTCAACATACCATAGAGTAGGAGGAAAGTTCTAAACTTGTGAGACAAAATCAAAGGCTGGTCAACCCCAAGATTGAGATCCTTATGAGGAAGGAGTTGACAAAGCTTATTGAATCCAACATTAACTTACCCATCAAATATTAGTCATGGGTGGAAAATATTTTTCTTGTGAGGAAGAAGAATGGGGAGATAAGGTTATGTGTGGACTTCAGAGATCTCAACAAGGTATCACTAAGAGATCACTACCCCTACCATTTATGTATTAGATTCTTTAGAGAGTTGTAGGTTCAAAAAGGTTTTACCTACTTGATGGATACTTAGGGTAAAATTAGGTATTAGTGAGGAATATCAACACAAAAATGCCTTCACAGCGAAGTGGGGCACCTATGCATACAAAAAGATGCCCTTTGGACTATCTAATGTAGGGGATACCTTCCAAAGGGAAATGGATGTGGCCTTCCAAGGGATTATAAATGAGATGATGATCATATACTTTGATGACATAAATATGATCTCTAAGGAGCCCAAGGATGACTTGACATGTTTGAGCTTAGTGTTTGATAGGTACAGGTAGTTTGGGGTCTCCTTGAACCCCTCAAAATGTATATTTGCAGTCTATGATGGCATAATTATAGGAGATGTTATGAAAAAATATGGCCTTTATATTGACCTTGAAATGATAGAGGTAATCCTTGCATTATCACTACCGAAACATAAGAAGGGATTGCAAATTTTCCTAGTCAAAATCAATTTTATTAGAAGATTCATACTTGGATTTATAGAATTGATGAGGCCTCTCACTCATATGATCAAGAAACACAAGGAGTTCTCATGGAATAAATAAGGTAAGAGAAATTTTGAGTCCATCAAGCAGGCCATTTCCCAAGCTCCCACCCTCCTCAACCTTAATTTTATAAAATATTTCTTCATGTATGCCTTCTCTACAAGTGACACTATTTCTTCTATGCTCATGCAACAAAATAATGAAGGTTTAGAGCATCCCATAGAATTTTTTAATCAAGTGTAGGAGGGGTATGAGGAGAGGTATAAAATTGTTAAAAAATATGTAATTTTAGTCATGAGAGGCCTCAAGAAGTTCAGATACATGGTTTCTAACAAAAAGATATTTATCATGGTGGTTCACCCTAACATTTAGGATTTCATCCTTAATAGAGACTTGAGTGAAAAGAGGGCTGGTTGGGTGACCAAATGTATGGATTATGGAATAGAGGTGAAGGTTACTAATTTTATTAGGGGTAGGGGAATGTGTGAACACCTTAGAATAGATGTGAAGGAAGAGAAGGAAGTGGTGTTGGTAGTCCAAGATGACTAATAAGCAACTGCAACTATGTCTCCTCCTAGCTGGACCCAATATATGGGAAGTTACTCCAAATGGGAGAATGTATTATAGGATTAGATAGGAAAAGTAGGAGGTAATTATAAATTTAATCCATTCCTTATATCTTTTTTGATGGGGTAATCTTCAAAAAATACCTTGATGACATGTTTTTGAGGTGTGTAGAGACTAGTCAAGTTAACAAACTTTTAGGATAGTTTCATGATGGGCCTACAAGAGGGAAATTTGCATCCAAAGACACAACATAAAATATCATAAGATAAATACTTTTTTTCCAATTTTATTTAGGTACTTCCATGCTTGGGTTAGGAAATGTCTAAAATGTGCTATGTTCACTAGCAAACAAAGACTAGCTGCCTTACCTCTAAAGCCTATTCAAGTTGAGCAGCCCTTCATGCAATGGGGCCTAGAATTTATAGGTAATATTCATCACCAATATAGTAATGGACATAAGTGGGTTTTTATAGCTAATAAATAGTTTAATAGGTGGGTGGAGGCAACTGCGCTTAGGGAAGCAAATGAGAACTCAATTTTGGAGTTCTATGATAGCCTAGTGACTAGATTTGGGGTCCCCTCCACTATCATATCAAACAATGAATTAGCCTTCAGTTGTGAAAAATTGAGTTAGTGGGACCTTAATCATGGAATATAACTTATTTATTAATTTAAATGCTATCCATAAGGTAATGGACTAGCAAAGTCCACCAATAAGAACCTGATTAGGATCATAAAAAGAACAATAGAGGACAACAAAGGGAATGGCACACCAAGCTAAGGAATGCCTTATGGGTAGATAGGATTTCTCTCAATATTTCTAATGGTCACTCACCATATCTTTTTGTTTATGTCAAATAGGTAAGACTACCCATTTCACTTGAGATTCTAGCCTTGGAAATTGCACACTAACTTGAACTCATGGAGAGTGATGCAATGGAAGTGAGGATTTATGAGTTGAGGGAGTTAGAAGAGATAAGAAATGATGACACACATTCCATGTGATCTAGCCAATATCAAGTCAAAATGTCATTTTAAAATAGATACCCTTCAAATACCTTCTAAAAAGGTGACATTGTACTTAAGTGGGATGAGGAGCATGCCAAGCTAGGTAAGCATTCAAAATTTGATGGTCTTTGGAATGAGCCATTTATCATTACAAGATGTAAGGATATCAATTCATTAAAATTGTCAAAATTGAGTGGTGAGTAACTCCCCATCCATTTCAATGAGATGTTCCTCAAGTATTATTATTAGATCATAAAACTCTCTTGTACATAGTAGCTAGTTTCCTTCCTCCAAGTGTTGTAACACATGCTTTATTAGTTGTTTGCTTGTCTTGTTTATTGATAATATGTGTATTTGTTATTTATTGTTTATTGTTTTATGTCTTTTTGATTTTTTTAATTCCTTAAGGTATGCAAGATACTAGTCAGATTGGTAGTGCAGTCAAGAAGTCATCATCAAGGCATGAGTGATAGGCAAAGAGATCCTGGGTCCTCTTAACTAGTAGGTAGGTCAAGCCTTTATATTCAACAATAATGTTGAATAATTTT
Organism: Torreya grandis; assembly: GCA_037957365.1. Taxonomy (NCBI): domain Eukaryota; kingdom Viridiplantae; phylum Streptophyta; class Pinopsida; order Cupressales; family Taxaceae; genus Torreya; species Torreya grandis. Next base: position 1,647,857 of record JARHVA010002820.1, read on the forward strand.
TCTCCTAGGAATATAAAGGAGTTATCCTAGGATGATAACCTAAGAACATCACTTTTAGTCACCCTTAATATATTTCTTGAGGTGTTGAGATAGTTTGAAGCAAGGTTACTGGTTGTCATGTCAATGATAACATGTCTAATGTTTTGTCATGTCATGAACACATAATGGTTATCCTTACATCCTATTTGAACTTATGTCAAGTATTTACATTGTGTTTAGACATGTGTGAATACCCATAATAGGCATTGGTATGGTCCTAATAATCTAAGTTTACTCAATATGAAGATGACTAGATATGGCAGTTTATGACTTATCATGAATCTATCTAGTATGTTGAAGGTATGAAGGTTATGGCTTGATCATGAGTATCAAGAATTTTGATAAGGTATATGATAACCTAATTGAATTATTTTATCATGTTCTAAGGCTTTTTAATAAGTATTGAAATCCCATCCAATTGAAATCTTCACTTAAAGCCATACATATTATCTTATAAGAGAGTATTTGATCCTAAAATGATGATATTTGACCTCAAAAGGCCACTAAATTGATAAAATATGCCTTTAAAGACCTCCACAACCACCACATTTCCATAACCAAGCAATTTCATATAATAATGTTATCCTTTTCACAAGTCAACACCTTTGATTAGTACTAAATGGGCCTCACACATGTTAAAATAAGTCCCTTCAACTCCCCAAACCATACCATGTGCTTTCAAACATTGTTTGACCTTTATTTTCCCTCCCCCTACTTTCCAATGGTGATTTATGATCTAAAACATGATAAAACACAAGAATCAAACTATTTTATAGGAATCACAGGTTATACAAATCCGTAAAATACAAATTTGCTTAGATGGAGTTAGGGGTCTACAAGGGGAGTCCAACATAGGAATTTGATAAGTAAATCCTAGTGTTTCAAAGCCAAAATAGACAAATACTAGTTCACTTACTCTACCATGTTCTTTGGTAGCCATGGAGAGCACTTCAGGTTTGTGCTTAGTCCATATAGGAGAGAGGGTGAGGGTCTAGGCTCTTGGCCAAAGGAAAGAGACTTAATGACCTTAAAATCATGGGAATTAGTTTCAATATTGGTCTTATGTGTTTTATGAACAAACACAAAGAAGTTGAGAAAATTGGTTACCATCTTCAATTGCATAAGGCAAAAGAAGGGGAACTATTTCAATGCATTATTTGATTATTTAATGAAACTAGTGATTGTTCATATTTTCTCTAGTCCTACAAAGTCCTTACATAGAACCTTCCACCCCTAGTCCACATGTGTGGGCCTATAGAAGCAAGGAATATCTAAGCTACCATTATCTATAGAATATAAGAAAGGTTTCCTTAGGAAAAAAAGGTAGTCAATACATTTGTCTATGAATGAACAATGTTTGATTACAATGATGGTGTCTTGAAGTTGTTTAGATCTCATTAATTCAAGTTGAATGATCTTATACACATCTAAATCTCAAAAATAATGATTTCAAGTGAGACTGCCTATATGTTTGGGTTCCATTGTAAGGAAGGACAATGTGTTTGATGAGGATATCTATTTAATGCCATCAAGATGCCATAGAGGTAGTAAGTGAATATTGTATCCATATGAAAATGCCCTTATTTTAGGACGAGTAGATATTATCATAGTCCTCATAGGCCAATAAACCACCAATTATCCATCAAACACCTTTACAGTCTTTTTTAGTAGAAACTAAGGTTGTTTAGCAAAGTTTGAGGTTTTTGGAGAGTCTTAAGTTTCCATTTTTCACTGCATATGCCTCATTTATGACCTAAAAGTGTTTTATTCTATTAGGTATGTGAGTATATATGCCTAGGATCATTAAATATCAACTTTAATATGAGTCCATGGTTCATTCCAAGACCTCAAGGAACCTCTGCTATTTGATAGTCTTATCATTGTCAACCTACCTCATTTTGGGTCTTGAGTTCTATGTTTCAAGCTCCATGTGACCTTATCAATCATCACCCATAGGTCTAAACTTGATACCCAATCCCAAGGCATAGGAGCAAGGTATAAATACCCTATAATGTTATCAAGTGTCATCCATACTATAAGAAAATGGACCTATGCAAGTTTAAGCCCTGTTGAGAGAGCAAATCATCACCTACAAAAATCAACTCAGATCCACTTTTCAAAATCCTTTAAGATGTTATATGTAGATGAGCCTTAAATATAAGGAAGGGACATGAATAATTAGGTGTCTTACTTAAGTAAATGATTTTTGATTCAAGTAATACCCCTTGGGGTCTCAAACATGACATGAAGACATACGTTTACTCAGAGAACTGCCTAAAATCTCTCTTAATAGTTAATATGCATAGATCAGTACCTATAATTCTTAAAAATATATGTCCTACCTTAAATATGAGACCTACATAAACATAAGGGAGAATAATCAATCTAAGAAATAAGTTAAAACATGGAAATCATGTCACCAAAGGCAAAGAAACCTATAGGAGTGCATAAGAAGTGAGTTGGGCACATACATTCAGTCAGGGTTACCTAGAAAGTGAAGGTGCCAAGCTAAAGAGAGTGGTAATGTCAGTATATATGTGAAGTATAACTCCAAGATGATGATGGAATCCACACTCCTTAATATCTCATATGATGATGATTAATTTAGTGACTATGTGGTCTGGGTTGTAGACGCAAAACATGCAAAATGTGGTGTGACCGTGCATACATGTGTGTTGATAGAGTTAGAGAATATAAACCTTAGAGTTATGGTAAAGACTTGAACTATGATATTTGAGTCCTGATTCCATCCCTATAAGGATCTAAGGAGACTATTTAGGGCACTAATATCAATTGTTACAACCACTTGTATAGGATAATGATGCTTAAGGCAGGCTACAAGAGAAAAAAGGGATGACAAGGTGGTCTGAGAAGATAAGAACATGTGAAAAAAATGGGGACTAGACAAATGAGGATGATTTGAAAAATTTGAATCTATAAATTCACCTACAGGTGGGTGGAGGTTCCAACATCTAGTCTGAGCATACAAGGCCTAAAGACACATCCAGGTTGTAAAACCCCACTTCCATCTCAATAACATATCCAAAAACCCAAAGGAGACTCAAGGGATATAAAAGGTATATAATGTTTTTATAGATATTGAAGGAGGTATTTGAAGTAGGGGAATGTAATGAGATAGTTCAATTTGGTTTTAGTTCTCTCCCAAGCTCTATTACTCTAAATAGCCATGTCAAGTTTCACTTTCCAACACTCATATCATTCACCACAAAAGGACCTATAACTAGGGATATTAGGGGAAGTTGGGCACACATATGGACTCAAGATTTATGAAGGAGAGAGTGGGCTTTAGGGGCCCAACTCTATGAATGAATGTTAAGAATGTAACTTACACAAATTGCCTAGAAGAGAGCTCAAGACACACCATCTTTTTCTCATATCTCCACATATAGTTTACATGGGACCCAAGGCTATTAAAGAGATATGAAGGGGTTATTAAGCTAAAATTTCAAGACAAGACATTCTAGTTTGGAGGTCTGTACCATATGAACCATTGTGAATATGGTGGACCTCCAAAACCCTTCTTAAACCCTGGTTCAGACCCAATGAAGGAATTATGCCCCCAAATGAATCCAAACAAGATGATTGGACTATGAAATAATCATAATCATCTTCATAGGTACCCTAATCACTCAAATGATCTATTTTTGGCATGTGTAGGATATGTACTATATAGGTCAAGCCTGAGAGAGCCACTTTGATCTTGTGAGCAAGGATTTGAGAAGGATCTGCATATACTATAGGTTAATGAGGAGGGAGAGGGGCCCAAAATTCTCAAATTATTTCAAATTAGCCACCTATAGGGGTCTTCATGCCTGATAAATATTTGCAAATAGGCCTAGGTGCACAAGTAAGAGACTGTATGCATACAAAAGAAAGTAAATGGCTTGATCAAACTAATACAGATGCTCTAAGGGCCCTAAATGATTATTTCCATGTCTGAAAAATTGGATAAGTGCCTCACAAACCTAGCTTAGGGTCATAACTTAGGAACCCTACATTTAAACATGATGATATAGCACCTTCTTCATGGAAATGCCACTTGAATGTTGGAGCAAACGACAAAAGGAGATTAGATGACATCTCAGACCTTTATGGGAAAGTTTTTCATATTATTTTAGGTGTGTAATCCACATTGGTTTGTAGGATAGAAGCCATAATTGGTCATTTTGGCCTAAAAGTGTCTGAGAGCTACCCAAAATACACATTTCTCACCTAAGAGGTAACTTGGAAAGCTTATAATTGTATGAAACTATTTCATGGGGATCTAATCACTTTAAGAGAGTTAAAGGGCCTTATTTACAAGATATCAAAGGAATTGGTTCTGAGGTTAAGGCCCTAACCTCTATAAACTATTGTTAGGAATCTGAAACCCTCATAAACCTCCCTAAAACCCTAATAAGGACTTGATTGGGAAGATTTTATAGAAACTACATCAAAATTAATTGAAATCACTTGGTAAACACTTGGGTCATCTAATCCACTTAGAGGAGACCTTAACTTGGTACTAGTCTATATGGACAATGTATGGACACCCACATAAACTATAATTTTACAAGGTTTTGAGCATAAAATGAAGTGTAGGAATTGGTTACATGTTTTATATCATTTTAATATGTATTATGATACTTATTCTACCTTTTCAAATCATAAAGTGTTCATAAATTTGCCTAAAAATGCTTTTGCAAATGCCTACCAAACAAGCAGTCTTGGAATGCAAGGAAGAGATGACCTAGTCATCTAAGAGGGGTAAGATTGTAGGTGTAAGCTGATTAGAGAGCCTAATTATTAATATGGTAGGTTATTTATATGGGAAATAAGATCAATTATTCATATTGAAGGTTTGATCTATCTCCCATTGTCATTCAAATGGTGAATAGGGAAGAGACCTTGTCTAATAGGTCCACTTAATTAATAAAATGGGGATGTTGATGGAAGTATAAGGCTAACATGAATTTAATGATTCATCCAAAAACATATGTAACTACTCATTGAGGCAATAAATCTCCATATCCATGGTCATTATGGAGGAGGAAAGTTTCTTGAACATGGCCAAAATTTAGGAAAAGGTAGCTACTTAATGCTTCATAAAGGAGGCCTAATTGGACCTTTTAAATGCTTAGTAATTGATGAGAAGAGAATTAATTGACCAAGGATGGTGTGAATTTTATCTTCATGGTTCAAACTTTGCTAAAAATATATTCCAAATCGCCAAAGTGCTCATTCAAGACACTAGTCAACCTAAGCAACACATGGAGTGTGGAGGACTGCTGTAACTATAATGTGAGTGGGTTATGACCATTATGGCCTCTTCATGCCACTTATATTCGAATATTATCTTATCTATATTGGTCATAGTTATATATATTTAGGCATTAAGGCCTTTGTTTTCATCCCTCAATTGGGTGTAGCAAAACTCTGGTAAATCGTATCTTGAACCTTGAGAATCAATAAGAAAGGACTAATTACAAAATTCTCTATTAGCATTAATGTGTTATGGTTTGTTGAATTATAGAAAGTGTGATGTTCATTCTCCTTTACAATTCCTCTCCTTCACTTAGTTGTTATATTTTCATCTTATGTAGGTCATGTGATGTGTTAGAGTGTAATAGTTGTATTGGAGATTGAGTTGGTTGATAGTGTCTCAAGTAGACCTCTTTTTCATTACCTTCAAGTTGTAGAGCTTACACATAGACTTCACATGAAGTAATTATGTCTATGATTTCATCAAGAATATTTTTAGTTATTAGTCTTTCATTTGATTCACAAAGTGTTATTTGAAGATTAGTCAAGAGAGGATAAATGAATATTAGTGCATCACCACCCTTAAAATAGGTTTGTTTTCATATTTTCAATCTATATTTTTTCATTCCAACATTAGTAATTATTAAGAAGAGAGCTTAAGTTGATGTAATAGAGATTTAACCCTATAACCTTGAGGTTTGTTCTTTTTATAGGTCACCCACAACCTTTAGACCAATCCCATGTTACCCCAAGATTGAAGAGGACTGAACCATCTTCATCAAAGGGTACAAATTGGAGTATTAACAAGAAGAACACATAAGAAGTTGACATGTTTACCAAGTCAAATATGTGAATAATAAAGGGTAGGTGTCATGTCAGTACACAAGGAATTTAGTATGACTATTTATTCAACTCAATGGAGAAATAAATGATGGTGATTGAGTTGACATACACAAGGACTGACATGATCTTAGGCTCAATCTAGAGTTATTGTTATCAGATCTGAGTGGTAAGGGAAGTGACTCATCTAGGGAAGGACAAGAGTGATATGGATTGAGGCATGTGAAAATATTTTCCATGTATCATAATTTCAAATTTTAAAGCATGACTTATATAGGTTAATATATGTATAGACCAAAATAGGCAATAATATGGATAATTGTCAACGTATCATTCAAATCAATTGGTCACTCTTTTTTTTACCTATATATACAATTGAAAAGATGGCCCATGGTAAAAATTTCCAAATTAGGAGCAAAAGTGGAAGATACCATTGAGAAATTAAAAAAGTAGCCTTGAGAGGCTTTCTATTACAGAGATAACATATAAATCTAAAGACATAGGAGGAAGGAGGAAATCAAGAAAAGAGGGTTGAAGCTTTAGAGATTGGATAAGAAGAACTAGAGTTAAGGATACAAATACACCACACTTCCTTATGGAGGCTTGGGTGATTTCAAGAAGGGTTTAGAATGGAAGATCCCCTTTTTGTCAAGATACTACAAGAAAAACATAGACCTGTAAGTAGTAGGATGAGGAAAAAAGAGCTTATCAACTGAAGGGAAGAGTCAATCAGAAGATGACTTGGGATAGAGTCTTAGTTCTCCATCATGCATGGATGGGTAGAGGCTGAACAACATCAAAGAATACATAGATGTTTTAGGAGGAGCCTACACATGAAGCTAATCTAAAGTAACAAAGATAATGGATTGAAGTTGGTGAGTGTGAATGCATGATGAGGATAAATGGTCATGCCATGAACCAAATATGTGTGCAATGGTGTTGTGTAACTAGAGAAAATAGGGACTTTGAGGAGAAGATTATATGGTGAGGCAAAAAAATAAGACTAGAAAATATGCACTACCAGTCCAAATAACATTCATCTAGATTCACTACACGTTGAAAGGAAGTACCTATGGGTTGGGGCCAAATGGGATGAAATAAGAGTTCAACCTAGATGGTTTTCTTCCATCTTCAAGGAAACCCAAATGACACACTATGAAATAAGTACACCTATTTAGATGAATGAAAATGATTTCCTTTTCAAAATATGTCTTCTTGAATGTTTAGTACCCTAAGAAATTAGTGCCTACCTCAAGAATGTTGAGAGTGATATTGAAGTTCTCAAAATCATAAGATGGCATAGACCTTTATAGGAGGATGCATAGAGAAAAGGTTGTTGAGAAGCATAACCTAGACGGCATGAGATGAGTAACCTTTTGGAATAAGTTGAATTGGTCTTTTGTAGGGAAGTAGGATGAAAACATCTAAGGAATACTTTGATCTTGTCATAAAGAGGGTGAGGCTAGAGGCCCCTGAGCAGTCACATTGCTTGGTGAAAAATGGCTTGAGACAAAGAAAGGATGACAAGAAGGCCATTATATGGGAGGATAAATAGGAAGGTATACAGGAATGTCATTGAAGAAAAGAAAAGTGTCTCATGAGGAGTCATGTAAAAAAGGATTTCAAAATCGTGTAGTACTAGATGAAGTAGTTGCTTATAAATGAGATTTGAGGCATCCAGATTTCATAAGGAAGGAAAGCATAATAACTCATTGTTTGAGGATAAACAACTAGCTTAGTGTGGGGTGATATTGATCCTTAAAATTGGACAAGTAATAGAAAAGTGTGTGCTTGCATAATTTAGGTGAGTTCAATGCCACTAACTAAGAGGTACACATAATATAAACCACACAAACTATGTAAATGCCTTAAACAAAATTAGTAATAAAGTAGATGTTAGTTGTTAGAACCATACCGACATGTGTTACATAATAAAGTTGTAAGACATAAGGAAAATCAACCACATATATCTACGAACCACAAAAGAGTTTGTAGGTGAAAGTGACATGTGGATTAGCTAGCTACAGATCCCAACATGAAGTTATTGTGGTACAATCATGAATGGTATGATAGTTGGACTTAGGCTAAGTTAACATTTCAAGTAAGGGATTGGGAAAGAAAATATCAATAAAAAAAGGATCAAAGGGAAAGAGGCTCAAGGAAGAATAGGCTTGAAGAGAGAAATCACTGGAGAGAATAAGAACATAACCAAGAAGATGAGAACAACTATCATTAGGAAAAGAGAGCCCAACTAGAGGAGAAAATAAAAACAATGGACAACAGAGAGTGAGAGCCACCGATCTCAAACAAAGATCAATATGGTAGAACACTGTTATTAGATTATATTATGGAGAGATAAGATATGTGAGTGAGTTCCAGATTATAGGGTGAGGGAATTTGGTGTGTCATGTAACAATTCATTCCCTTGCATGTAATAAAGAGTAGATTTAATAAAAGATTTTATATTGAATACATGTTTGTTTCATGGTTATCTGATAATATTTATGTATGCTCCCCAAGTCATCTAGTTATCTTCACCTCCTACTTCTCTCAGACATTTCTCTCTTTTCACACACAACTAACATGACCCTAACCTAGATCCTCCATTCCTTCACATGTTGGGTGAGTTCATGTGTATTTTATTCCTTATGTGATATGCCAATGTGGGAACTAGGCTAAGCTATGTTCATATATAATCACACAATGTCTTGGGCCATGTTGACTAGACATTCATACAAAAATGGTGAAATTGAGTTGGATAACATTGCTTCTACATCCAACCAAAATATGGGTATCTATAAAGACCCATTTTTGAGGCATAATGCTAAAAATCAACACCAATTTGGTAATCAAAATTAGAACCAAGGGCATAATAAGAATCAAAGAAGTCACAATCAAGATTAAGATTCCCAAGCCAATCAAATTAGTTACCATGATGTCTCATATAACTACAACAAGGTTTTAGGTTGTATTACTAACAACCATGTAGATACTATTAAGATTAATTCCCATGAACCTTCTAACACACCTTAGGGTGTTACCCTCTCTATTCTAGGACCTCATCCTTCATATCCTAGTGGCTATTTTCTAACACACAATAGTATTGTTCCAATTTGCCATCCATGGGTCACTATCCCAAGTCCTATTCTTATTTATTCTAATTCAAGTAACCCTTCACCCACTAAAATTACATTGTTCCAACTTGACATATAAAGGTTATGCTTCAAGGTCCTTCACCTTCCTCCAACAATAATATTTTTCGAGGCTCTTTACCTTCTAAAGTCAAACCTTCTCCCCTTTCCATTATGAAGCAATATAATCTTGGTGAATAATTGAACAAGACATTTGTGCATATTTTTATTCTATATCTGTTGTGTACATTAGAAGTTCACAAGACTATATTGTCTGATCTTCTTCAGTAATACAAAGTACCAAATGATAGTGAACTTGATACCTTCCAAGCACTTGTGGGGAATTTATCCCCAAGTCAACAACTTATGTTTGATCAAAGTGACATGTCCTCCCTTGGTCCCCTGCACAACAACCCGCTTCACATTGAAGCTATCATTTCTCTCCATAATATTAAATAGGTTCTCATAGACAATGGTTCAGGCTTAAATATATCCTCCTTAAAATTGATAAAACATTTGGGGTATACTTTAGTAGATTTGTAGTTTGACACCATTATTATTAAGGCATATGATAATGCAAAAATAGACTGGTATGCCAGTATTAGTTTACCTTTCATTATTGGGTATATCATCCATGCTACTTTATACCATGTCATAGACATTGAACTATCATAAAATTTACTTCTTGGATGTACTTGGATCTATTAGGTACACACAATCCCTTCCACATTACACTAATGATTGAAAATCCTTCATTTTAGAATGAAAGTCACTATCCTTGGTGACTTGCATGTACCTAAAAAGGATAAGAGTAAAGTTATTGAATCTCTCAAATCTAACTACACCTTCCATACACTTCTACTACTCCACCTTCCCAAATTTCTAGCTACTTTATTATTAAAGATAAAGGTCTTGACACCTATATCATTAAATATTTTTTTTAAATTGCCAAATTGCCAAAATATCCTAAATCCCATGGTAGGCCCAAGATGGAATGACATAGAAAGATAGAATCTCATCCTAAAGGACCCCCTCTATTCATAAAAAATATGTTGCCAACTCTTGAACAAATCAATAACTTAGATGATTATTTATTATACAATGATGATGATTTTGCCTCTTGTTATCAGAGTGCTAAGTTTCTTATCGCTAACAAGATTATAGAACATCATGACTACAAAAAGGACATCACAGAAATGCCTCCCCCTTATAATTTAAAAAAAATAAAATTATAGGGTAAAATATAGTCTATTTGTCACTTCATTTCATAGTTGGCTGATCATTTCCATCCTTTCAATCATATCCTAAAGAAAGGCACCACCTTTAAATGGAAGTCTAGCTATCAAGAGGCATTTGAAAAGTTAAAAACTTATTTGGAAAGCCCACCATAATGTGTAATAGATTATTATTATTATTATTATTATTTGAGTAGGACATTGGTTGATTATGAGCATAATTATACACATATTGAAAAAGCATGTTTAGTGTTATTCTTCGCATCGTAGAAGTTACATCACTATATGTTGAAAAAAAAGACCCTCATTATAGCTAATGTTGATCCTATCAAATATATTCTCTCTAAATCAACATTGATAGGTTTTATGGCCAAATGGATTATGCTCTTAAGTAAGTTTGAAATTGAATAAACTAATTAGAAATCCATCAAAGGGAAAGTACTTACAAAAAAACTTGTTGAATAAACTTTTTCAAATATCCATCTTTTGAAGATGCATCACCCCAATGAATCCATATTCACTCTTGAGGAGTCTATTAATGGAATCTATTTTGACAATTCCTTTGAAACACATGGCTTAGGTATATGTATACTATTTATTACACCACAATGGGATATCATTCCCAAGGCCTTCCATATTACTTTTTCATGCACCAATAATATTAGAGAATATGAGGTATTTGTTGTAGGGCTCTACTTCATAGTATAGTGGAACATTCAACAATTGGTTGTTTTATGGAGATTCACAATTGATCATCAATTAGGTTATAGACTAGTGTCAAATAAAGGATGAGAATCTTATTCCTTACAAGGTTATAGTTGACAGCTTCAAAAAAAACTTTGAATGTGTTTCATTTGAACAAATACCAAGAGCCAACAACATACTAGCCAATGCCATGGCAATAATTGGATCACTAATAGAAATATCTTCCAATGTTCATGAGTATAAGTTTCTTATTGAAAATATTTTCATGTCACTTTAGTCATCCAAACACTAAAATGGTATGTGATATTGCTGGGATTGATTCACCTTGGTATTAAGATATATACACCTACCGTCAATACCATATTTTTCCCATTGACCTATCATGCAACCAACACAAGTCCTTTATTCATAATGCATCATGTTACACTTTACTAGGTGGTATGATCTATCATAGAGGCTATGATGGGATGCTAATTCAATTTTTAAAATTGGGTGAATCCAATTTATCACTTAAATATGTGAACAAAGGGATTTGTGGGGCCTATATAAGTGGAATGATCTTTGACAAGAAATTCCTTCAGATGGGGTACTATTGGCCTATAATAGAAGTAGATGTGTGTGCTCATATCAAGATATGTCTTACTTATCAAAAGAATGGTGATATAATTCATTATCCTTTGTGAGTGATTCAACATATCACTTATCCTTGACCATTTTCTATGTGGAGGCTCAATCTCATTGGTAAAATAAATCTTATTTCCTTAGATGGCCACAAACATATCCTAACTACAATTGAGTATTTCACTAAGTGGGTTGAATAAATCCCACTCACTTATGCGATGGGTAAAAATATCTCTAAACTCATTATAAACCACCTCATCTATAATTATGGCATTCCCTCTTCCATTATATCTGATAATGGTAAGTCCTTTAAAAACAAGGACGTGAAAACCCTCTGTACAAAGTTTCATATTAAACATAGATGGTCAATGTCATATTATCCTCAAGTTAATGGTAAAATAGAGGCATATAATAAGATAATTTTCAAAATTATTAATAATATTTTCAACAAAGTTGGCATGATTATCAATTATAATTATTCTCTGCCTTATGGGCTTATCATACCAGTATCCACATGCCTACAAGTGTAACACCCTACTCCCTAGTTTTTGGCTTAGAGGCTACCCTTCCTATTGAGATAAAATTACCCTCTCTACATATTTAATTTTAGGGTATCATTGATGACATTAGAGTATTTAGGATACAAGATATGGAACTCCTAGATGAGAAACCATTAGCTGCATTGAGTCATCTTAAATCATATCATAATTGGCTATGCAACAAACACATCACTCCTAGAGAATTTAAAGTGGGTAACATTGTATTAAAGGAGAATAAAAAAACACTAATGAAAAATGTGATAAGAAAGGAAAATTTGAGCCAAATTAGCTATGTCATTCATTGTCACTATAAATTATGGCTCAGGGGCATACATGTTAGCTATACCACAAGGATACAAGATAGATGAGTCCATGAACATAATGCATCTCAAGAATTTTTTTTCTTGATTTGATTTAACATTGTCTATGAGAGACCTTGATTGGGGGCATCCTCATCATATTTTCCCTTCCCTTCCCTTTCATTTTCCATTCTTGAGTTAGGCCTTGTCTTCCTCTCATATCTTATTATCTTCTTGATCTTGATTGTGACCTACAAGTACTATAGGTGGATTCAAATTATAGTTCAACAAGCAATTTAGAGTTGGTAATCAGGAGCACATCCTTATAGATAAAGTTTCAAGACATTAGAATAATTTAACATGGTTTCCCTACTTGGAAGCCCTTTACATAACTTATTTTATTTATTCAATGATCCTTATCTCCATTTCATATCAATTTCATTGCATCTTAATTTGATGTTGAGTGGTTTTATTTTTTTATCCTATTTCATTATTGTCATGATACAATTATAGTCTATTTAGTTATTGTTTGAGCCCTTACCTAAGGTTACTTTTTCTTTGATAGATGGTTCCTTGTACATTTGTCTATAATTTCCTATACATCCTACTTGCAGTGTATTATTGTATATCATATTCCAAAAATCCCAAAACATTGCAAAGTTAAAAAAACCCTTAAAAACCAAAACATTTAGAAAAGGCCTCACATCTCCCAAAGAGATATAAAACCATAAAATATTTGTATAATTTATCATCCTATTTGCCAGTGCCCCTTCATCTTGGTTCTATTCTGGGTTACACTATTTGAGTATCATGAGGATAATCATACCATTTGCATTGAAAAACACATGAATGGGAAAAATCTTATCTATATCATGACTTATATCTCCCATTCAATTACATCTGATCATTCAATTACACTTTTATTATTTCATTACCCTAGGTGTTTACTTATATATTGGGTGGGTGTCTTTCATTTCAATATGATCATTTTGAATCCAAATTATTGTTCATGACACTCCCATTTTTTGGAGAACTACATTAGCCTAAGGCCCACATAGACTATGTAGGTAGCACTTGTCTAAATGGGGTAGATCGATTCAACTCTTCTAATATCATTCCCATTTTCATTTCCCCCTTCATTGTCTCTTACACTCTCATCATTTTGTGAGTTATCCTTATCTTATGTTATCAAATTTTTGTGAGTTGTTCTCATTTATGCTCTCTCCATTTTGAGAGATACCCATACCTTATGCTCTCACTATTTTGTGAGTCATTTATAAAACTTATGTCTTTGGGAGACTACTAGGTATAGAATGAGATTTTATAGGTATTACAACTACTAAGATATTATCAGGATGTCTTTTTGACTAAGTTAGTAGAAGTTAAAGGTGTATATCCATCATTGGTGGAAATACACATTAAATTGAAAGAGTGTTTAAGACCCATTAAAAATTGACCATACAGATTTAATCCCAACATGAAGATGAAAGTAAAGGATGAGTTGGATCACATGCAAGAGATAGGGATCATATATCTAGTAGAAAAGGAAGATTGGGTTAGTCCCATGGTCATGTAACTAAAAAAGACCATTGAGATTTAGGTTTTTGAGGATTACTATGCATGGAATGATGTTTGCATTAATGATCCATTTCCCATACTATTCACATATGAGGTTCTTAAATTAGTTGCAAGCCATAAGGTGTACTCATTCATAACTAGATTTAGTAGATACCATTAAATTCCTATCACAAAGGAAGACCAAGATAAAAACATCTTTTGTAATGGAATGGGGTTTGTTTACATATAAGGTAATGCCCTTTGGTCTTAAGAATGCTCTAGTAGTTTTGTCTAGGGCTATGGTAACTACATTTAAAGATTTTATTCATGATTTTATGGAAGTTTATTTAGATGATTGGGCTATCTTCTCTTTAGTAAAAGATCATTTGTCTAAGCTATCTCATGATAGAATGTTGCCAAACACTATGTATTATGTTGAATCTAAAAAAGTGCTTATTTTTCATACCTTTTATTGTTCTATGAGGTCACATCATAGGTAGTGATGGAATCCTAGTTGACCAAGCTAAAATTATAGTAATAGTGGGGATGCCACCGACAACTAGTTCCATAGAGGTGAAAACCTTTTTGGGTCACACCAGATATTATAAAAAATTCATCAAGAGATACGCAACCATCACTACACTACTAGAAAAGTTATTACACAGATAAAAAGTTTGAGAGGACACCAGAATGTCAAACAACATTTATTGATCTCAAATAAAGGTTAGTAATAATTCTTATCTTTTTTTTGTTAATTAGAAGAAGTCACTCCATATACATATGGATGTTTTTAGTATCACATTAGGAGTTATCTTAACATAGCCAAGGGATGATAGGTTATATCATCCTATACACTTCCCAAGTAGGAAACTATCAGCTATAGAGAAAAAATATATGTCCATAGAAAAAAGGCTTAGTAAAGGAGTTTGCTTTAAATAAATTTAGGCATTAAATTTTGGCCACACCATTTTAGATTTTTACATATCACTAGGCCTTGTGATACCTAGTTAACAAGCCTATGTTGGGTGGAAAATCTCTAGGGGGTTGATGTTGTTTCAAGATTTCCAATTCAAAATCAATATGAAGTAAACTTTAGAGAATGTGGGACCAAATAATTTAAGTAAGATTTAGAATGGAGAAGAACCAGAGGAAATATAGGATGAATCTCTAGATGTGCAGTTGTTTAGAGCCTCTACGATCCCTAAAAATATGAAGGACATTATGAACTTATTAGAATAATAAAATTTTACTACACACTATGTTGAAAGGGATAAGAATAAAATGGTTACATGAACCATTCCTTATAGCCTCATCAATGGATTCTTGTATAAAATAAAAAAGGATGATATGCTACATAGAGTATCCTTAAAACATGAATGACCATAGTTTCTTTAGGAATCACATTAAGGACTTGTAGGAGGTAATTTCACAAGAGAAGTCACTTTGAAAAAGATATTGCATAGTGGTCTTTTGTGGCTAAAGTTATTTTAGGATGCACATAGGGTGGAAAAAAACTGATGTCTACCAAAGAATGGGAAAATTGAATCATTGAGATGAGATGCCCTTAATTCCAATGCTATCAAATAAACATTTTGAATAATGGGGCATTGATTTTATATGGCCTATAATGCCTCCAAGAAAATCAGTCATACGAGATATATCATTACTATGACTGACTATTTAACAAAAAGAGTGAAAGTTGTTGAAACACCAAACTATACTATAAAGGATGTCATTAAATTTTTGTATGAGAATATCATAACAAGGCTCAAATATCCAATTAAATTGGTTAGAGATAGATTTACTCACTTCCTCAACAACACAATCAAGACTCTTACTAAAGAATTCATGATATAAAACATGGCCTATCATTCAAAAGAAAATGAGTAAGCTGAGGCTTCGAATAAAGTATTAGGTAAAATGATGATGAAGATATGAAATGTTCAAAGGGATAATTAGGATGATCACATGTGTTTTTTTGGGAATATAAGAAAAATTATAAACGTGCAATAGGTTTCACTCTATTTTAATTGGTTTATGTGTTTGAGGTAGTTATACCTATGGAATACATTGTTCTTATTTTGTGCATTACAATGATTATTAGGCTGGGCAATCAGGAATCAATAAAATAAAGATTGATGGATTTGGTCAAGTTGGAGGAAAATAGATAAAAAATGCAATGGACATAAGAGATTAAAAATTTGAGTCAAAAGTGTGGCATGATTGTAACTTTCAATCTTAAATTCTATCTTGAACAAGTGGTATTACTCGATGACAGTAGATTTAAAACATTTCCAAAAAAGCTACACATTAGATGGAAAGGACCCTATATTATTCTTGATGTTTCATAATAGGGTATAATTATTTTAAAATATTTTAAATAAACCATTCTACTAGGGTGTATAAATGGTTAGAGGCTTAATCCTTACCATCATTAATATCTATCATTCATCGTTGTCAATGAGAAAGGGTGCTGAGTAGCACCATGTAGTTAGGATTTTTGTTTAATGTTGTTTTGTTTTTTATTTTCTATTTTTTAGGATGAGTGTGTTTGTATAGTGTGGTATTTATATCACATCACATTATAATGAAGTTTGGACAGTCAAGATCATAGAGTGTGATTGAAATACGAAGTCAGCCTAAAGGAAAGATAGCTAGCAACTAAAACATGATGGTCATAAATTGAGTCAAAGAAGAAGGTGTTGATAAGACATATATGTGGAAAGGATGGTTGGTGGTCATTAAAAACTATTAATGACAATACACTTGAGAAATTACATCTTTATTGAAGTATATCATGAGATAGAATGACAAGATGGACCATAAAATGAATTGGCTAGATGCAAGGATGCCATGTCACATCATCTACCTAACAATAGATGGACCAAAGAATATAGATGCATAATAGTAATTATCATATTGAGTAATAGTTAGTTGACATAAATTTTGGAGATCAACTCAGTATATCTAGCTCATCACATTTAAAATTGACAACTTGATGTATTTGGGTGGTAAGCACTATATAAAAAAGAGTGCAAACAACATAAAGATATTACATACTTTTAAAAACAAGAAAAAATTGTGATTTGCATCCAAAACAATTACTTATACATATATGTCTCACCAATTCTAGACCAAACAAATAAAGCGTTCAAATCACTCCACAATAACAACCATAGACATGACACAACTATTGATTTTGCTCACTGATGCATAGGATGAAATGGGGATTGGTCTCAAAATAAAACATAAAAAATATCATGACTTGGATCCCTTTGATTTTATTGATGAAACTGAAGCTACTTCATTTGCCCATGACCCACATGAAACAATAAAAGTGGGAGCACTAGCTATAAACATCTAATTCCTAACACCATTTGTGTTGAAATTATTAATCTTACTCAAATTACACTCAAATGCACATTTTAGGTCAAAATCCATAAAACACACTAAATGGTTGGAAATTATTATTTACAAGTGCCAATTTAGCCAAAGAATCCCTAAATAGAGAAATGCAATTTATGGGCTAGCTAACTTTGATCATATAATTTTGTGTCAAAATGACAATTTCATAATTTAGTGCTCTGGATCACTCTTTTCTTTTAATTCATTGGTACACATCACATGCTTTTGTTATTTGTTTTTGGGAACATCCCAAATGGGAATACGGTTTCAAAGAATCTAACGTCACCCTCTAATTCTTCTTGAGTCAAATTATAACCCAGTAATATGACTTTCTGACGATTTTGATTAATTGAGGACCAATTTTCAAATAATTGTACAAATGTTATTAACCTTGTTTAAGGCTAATTAATCTAGGTCAAGAGCTTAAGTATATTTTCCATGAGATTTGTTGAATATTTATTTTTGAAAATTGATTCTTATTATCTGCATCACCTAGTGACATCATCTATGGGGTGGCATCCATCAAGCCATAAGTGCATAAAATATCAAGATTATGGGTTACCCATGCCTAGTTAATGCCTCCCATGCCTCTTTAATGCTTATTTATCTTGAAGATATTTATGGATTTAATTCTAAATATTTAGATTATCCATGGCCACACATCTCAATCTTGAGATGGATGGTCATGGTTGATCGTGATCAATCTAAAAAATCTATAAATAGAGAGGCCATGAACATCATTTCTAAGCTATTTTTGGTGCAAGGTTATTATGCTCAAATATCTTCAAAGCTTGAATATTTCAAAGCTATAATTCTAAATTATTTCCTCAAAGCTTCATTGATAGGCTACTTTAGTGATTTACAATCAAGAGCCTAGGGTTTATAGAGTTTTCTTAAGGCATTGGAGGAGTTTACCACCATTATTGACAAAGACAAGGATGCTTGATCAAGGGAGAACATGTTTTTGAGCCACATAGGTATAGTGAATCCTTTTGGAAAGGTAATATGATGTTTAATTTTTTTCATTTATTTCTTGCTATCCTTTGTAATTCCCATAGGAATAGATAGGCTTGGTTAGTTAGTTCTTTATGCATGTTTCATTATTTATGGACTAATGCTTGACTAACTTGCTTTGTAATCCTCTCTACATCTTGGTACTCTCGGTGGAACAATATGCATCTCACACCTAAAGAAAATCACTTTGCAACTCTAAAATATCTATTTGGACCCATAAAACTCATGCAAATTGATTTTCTAACTTTATTTTTCCATTTTTCGGTTGCCACAATTTGACATAGTAACTGACGTCAACAAGTAATACTGACATCGATTGCTTGATGTAATCAACATCGGTTATCAAAACTAACATCAGTTAGATCTCAATTAGCTAGTAATTGATGTTAGTGGAAATAACCAACATCGATCATTATGTTTTTATTAAAACACAAACCCAATAGCTATTTTTCTAGATTTTATTATTTCAAGATAAAAAGAGCTTCAAAGCTAAAGGACATGCTGACATTTTTACTATAGGAACAAGCTTTTGCTTTGATAAAAACATGTTTAAATCACCTCTTGCATGCTTAAAAATCAATTAGGAACTTTGTTTTGGATGTTTAATAAAGAATTTAGATGTTTTGGTGAATGGTTTCAAAGTTTTGCAACTAAGACCAAGGAGTCAAATGAACACCATGAAACATTTTATTTAGGTTTAAAATTGAACACACTTATCAATTATTACTTGTAATAGTTGTTTACTTAGGTTTTGTTTGGAAAAAAGAGGAATGTTACATGTATGCTCTTCCATTTTTCCCCTATAGGGAACCCTTGGAATCAAAAGCACTATTCTTATTGCAAATAGCCTAGTCCAAGGCTTAGAAAGAATGTCGCCTAAAACACTCCCCAGAAACTCGCCAAAGTTTGAGTGATATTTAAAAAGACCCTAAAGTCTTTTTATTTTATACTTTATTTTTCATGAAAACTTGACTTGCGAAGGGGACGTCATTACCTCCCATGAGTTTTTTTATTGAAGCTTTGACCTAGGGTTTCACCTCCTAACATTGACTTCATTTGTCTCCTTTGGAGTTGCACATGGGATGTATCTGCATTTGGACATCACACTACACTAAGTGAATAGTAGGATGTCGTGGTTGTAAAAAGGACTAGATTTTCTTACAACTAGCTAATCTCACAGTCACCCAATTTTTGTGCTTGTCTTTTACATCATTTAACATGAAAGTCATTATGAAATTGATTCCCCTAGAGATGTTTAAATCTTGTTAGTTTAGTAAACTCCATTTTGCCATACCCTTGCTAGGATTTGAATGATTATATTGAGTGTATTTTTGGATCATTTTCTCATTTGGTATGTTTTGAGACTAAAACTTGTTTGTTTGTTCATAAACCATGTCAAAACCAATTTATCTATACGTCACTCTTTTGTCTAAAGAGGTGTTATGCTGGCTATTTTACACCACACTTGTGCCTTCAAATTTTTGCTAAAATTGTTTGTGTGTGTGTCATTTGAGTTGCAAAGGGTAGTGTTATGCTACCGAAATCATGTAAAATCTTTTTTACCTTTGAGTCTTTGAAACATAAAAATTGACCACATCATTTGATCATGCTTACGCCATTAGTTTGTTCAATTTGTTTCAAGACTTGTTTCACCTTGTATCAAAAATAAATAAAAAAATAAAAAAATACACTTGTTTCAAACCATTTTGTGTATACCATTTGGACCTTTGTCTTATGCCATCATGCTATCTGATCTTGTCTAACTTGTTTGGTCCGAACCTAGTCTTCAACATTTCATTTTCAATTAATGTTGTCAAGTTTGGATCCAAACATTGATTGGTTTCTATTTAGGCCTCAATTCATGGGGTTGGTACATAGATCTTTTTATTTTGGGTTATATATCTTTGGTTAAATGATTACCCAATTTTGAACACTATTGATTGTTTATTTGTTCAAGTGCCTATCCTCATCATTTAGTTTGTGACTTTGTTTAGGAAAAAAACACAACCTTTCTTCAAAAACCTTTGATGTTAGAAATTTGACGTTAGGTTGTTTTATGCCAAATCTTATCACAAACTACTTTTGAGATGCAACTTCACCCTTTCAACCAAGGTTGAACCTTTTATCTTTTAAACATCACTTTTCAGAGTTTGTAGAACTTTAGGTCTTTCTAGTTTTAGAGCTTTCTTCATTAAATGCAGCTATGTCTAGCTACACTTATGGTGTAGTCATGGCTAAACCAACTTATGATAGAATGGCTGTAAAAAATGAATTTTATGACTTTAGTCAAGACCCCTATGGTGACAATATGGTTTGTGAGATATATTTATATCCACCTCACAAAAATTATTCATGGGAACACAGTCAAGATCCAACTTATGATCTAAGTCATGATTTTAATGATTAGGTTTATTAGGAAGACTTGGATGCTTTGGCTTGTGTAAGTAATCAAACTCCACAACATACCAATATTACCATTTT
Source organism: Torreya grandis (assembly GCA_037957365.1). Classification (NCBI taxonomy): domain Eukaryota; kingdom Viridiplantae; phylum Streptophyta; class Pinopsida; order Cupressales; family Taxaceae; genus Torreya; species Torreya grandis. The sequence goes on from JARHVA010002820.1 coordinate 1,668,985, forward strand.
AGGACTTCTTCCTTTGGTTTGAATGAGAAACCAAACTAAGAAGCATCCAATTGTTACCATTTTAGGACCTCCTCCTTTGGTTTGCATGAGTAACCAAACTAAGAAGCATCCAATTGTTACCATTCTTGGTCCATCACTAGTTTTTGATGAACCTATTGTTGAAGAACCTCCATTTGATGAACCAATTGTTTTTGATCCCTTCTTCAATAGTATAATCTTTGGAGAGTCCATTATTGAACCATAAACCATTGTTCTCACTGAAACAAATGTTCCCCACTTTATAAATTCTATGCCAATCTTTGAGACTAAACAAGAACCATTACCTCTTCAAAAGCCATCTTATGAGGACAAAATGTGTTCAAAATCAATCTTTTTCAACCAATTATGAACCAAAACCAACATTTTATTGTCAAAACACCCATTTTTGAGAAGATAAACTGTGATAAGTTACTTATTCATATGTTACCTATTTTTAAATAGCCTCATCTCTTTGACAAACCAGTCTTGGTAGAGTTGTCTCTTGATATTTTCCCACTCATTGAGGAGTCTCACTTTGACAGACGTGATTTTTTTGAGACATCCCTTGAGCGGTTCCCTCTTTTTGAGGGGAGTCACTTAGATGAGTCAGTATATGTTGAACTCTTCCAAGATGAATTAGTTTTTATTGAGCCCATTATGCCATCACAAGCCATTAGTTGTCAAAAATTTAGCATTCAATAGAACATTATCAAAATAACTATATCAAATGAAGATTCAATATTAGAGTCAGGTTCCATTTTTGAACTGACATTAGATTTAACATAAAAAATAGAATCAACATCAATTACGACATTGGATTTAAAGTGCCTTGCTTTAGAATCAGAGTCAAAAATAGATTATAGTATTGGTTGTTACAACACTAGTTATAATTGCCTTGTAGGTCAATTTGAATATATTTATGATCTTTCTACAATTTTTGAGGATGATTAATTCAACATCAACACAAGTTCCCCTAGTATCTTCAATGAGGATTGTGTTGCCTTTCACCATCCCATTATTACCACCCAACATAGGCATTATATTAACATTCCACCTCCCATAAGTGTCAATCGAGACTGACAGAATCACACTTTGTTGAACTACATCATGGTGACATAGTAGTTGAAGAAGAGCAAGGAGGCCAATACCACATTCATATAGCAAAATAACTCTCTCATAGTGAAGCTTTTTTGGATGCACTAGGGGATAAGCAAAGATCAAACTCAACATCTTGTAGTGACATTTTTTTGAAGTGCTAGAAGACAATCAAATTCAAAAGTCAACATTCCTTAGTGAAATCTTCTCAAAGGTGCTATGGGATGATCAAAACAAATTCATTGGTGAAACCTTATTAGGGCACCAATAACTGAGCATAAAAGTTCTTCATTATTTACTGAAGATAATATCAAAGATCAAATCAAAATAGCTTTCAATCTACAACCTAATCAAATGGTATTTACTCTCAAGATCAAGCAACAAAATAATTTGATGGTCCTATCAAGAGCATCTTTAGAGGTCTTTGGCCCTACCACAACTAAAATTATGTCAAATCTAGCATCAAAAACATTACATGTGACTGAAAGTCCTGATCTTCATTTGTTTCCCCACCATTATACATTCCATTATCATCTACCATTCCATTTCACAATCAAACCTACAATCCATTATTTGTCCTTGTTTACCATCCATGGCCACACTTTCCTTTATAGAGACTATAAATATACCTTGTCTTGATATTTGAAGGAATCATAATCAATGACCAAGGAAGAACACAACAACATTTTTGACATACAGATCTACATCAAGTTATTGATAGAGTAGTTTTTCCAATGAGGTATGTGCTAGAAATTAACATGATTGGGTATTTTGTTTGTATCATTTTTTGATTAGGACATGCATCTCCCCATCATCAAGAATAATAGAATAAAAAATCACACCTAGGCCAAAAACATGTACCATGCTATTGCCATTGTTACATATCAATTTCCCATTATTGTAGATCCCAACCATTTACCCCATCACTTAGGGGAAATCCTCTTACCATTTTATCCAATCTATCAAAAACCATCATTATCCTTAGTGAGACCATACCATCCTATCAATCCATTCCTATCTAGACCAAAGCCTATTTTTAGTCATCCTAACCAATCCTATTTTTGATCTTGGTTCATTTGGTTCTTCTCACACCTTTTTTGGGGGGGATTCCAATCAAGTTTCAAAAATCAATCCAATCCATGTTTATAATGATAGTATATGAAAGTAGTGTGATAGTTGATTTGGCAAGATATCTTTCATCCTATATCCATGTTTATTTTTGTGAGCCTGATTATAACCACCTATGGGCAAAGCAATGTCTCACTAGTCTTGCTAATAATTATAACCACCTATGGGTAAATTAGTATTATTGACTAGTGCCATTGTATCTTAGTCATAACTACCTATGGGAAAACTGGGGGCAATACTTGTTTATCATGCATTACTACATCACCTTGCCATTACTATTTTCATTTGACTGGCCATTTGCTAGATTGAGAACTTGTTGGGACCTAGTTGGTTTTTCTTCACTTTTTGTATGGATGGAATTACTATGACTTGAGGTCATTTTAGGACTATGTGGGTCATTCTCAATTCATGTTGAGGTCACCTTAGTCCCCATTTCTATACACTCTCACCATTTTGTGATCAACTATTAAGTTTGAACGCTCTCACCATTTTGCAAGTAACTATTAAGTTTGAATGCTCTCACTATTTTGTGACTAACTGTTAAGTTTGAATTATCTTTCCATTTTTCAAGCATAACAACACTAGTTTATTTCATCTTATCCCATGCACTTGCTATTTTACAAGATCATTCTTTCTCATCTCATCAACTTATTGTTTGCTAGACCATTCTTGTTTGTTTATCATATCTTCCATTTCTTATATAACATTAATCATGCTGGTCTGATCATCATTTTTCTTCTATCCTATTTCCTTAGAGAACTACAGTTTGCCTAAAGTTCATGTTGGAACATGCATCCATGGAACTATATAGGTAGTGCCCACTTGTCTTATACATCTGGAGTTAGCTCCCATGTTTATAATGATAGTATATGAAAGTAGTGTGATAGTTGATTTGGAAAGATATCTTTCATCCTATATCCATGTTTCTTTATGTGAGCCTGATTATAACCACCTATGGGCAAATCAGTGTCTCACTAGTCTTGCTAATAATTATAACCACCTATGGGTAAATTAGTATTATTGACCAGTGCCATTGTATCTTAGTCATAACTACCTATGGGAAAACTGGGGGCAATACTTGTTTATCATGCATTACTGCATCACCTTGCCATTACTATTTTCATTTGACTGGCCATTTGCTAGATTGAGAACTTATTGGGACCTAGTTGGTTTTTCTTCACTTTTTGTATGGATGGAATTACTATGACTTGAGGTCATTTTAGGACTATGTGGGTCATTCTCAATTCATGTTGAGGTCACCTTAGTCCCCATTTCTATACACTCTCACCCTTTTGTGATCAACTATTAAGTTTGAACGCTCTCACCATTTTGCAAGTTACTATTAAGTTTGAATGCTCTCACTGTTTTGTGACTAACTATTAAGTTTGAATTCTCTTGCCATTTTGCAAGCATAACAACACTAGTTTATTTCATCTCATCCCATGCACTTGATATTTTACAAGATCATTCTTTCTCATCTCATCAACTTATTGTTTGCTAGACCATTCTTGTTTGTTTATCATATCTTCCATTTCTTCTATAACATTAATCATGCTGGTCTGATCATCATTTTTCTTCTATCCTATTTCCTTAGAGAACTATAGTTTGCCTAAAGTTCATGTTGGAACATGCATCCATGGAACTATATAGATAGTGTCTACTTGTCTTATACATCTGGAGTTAGCTCAACTAACCCCTTCCTTTTCTTCTCTTCCCTAATTTCTTCTATCATTTTTCCTCTTTAATTAGGGAACAATTTTTGTGTCATTATTATTTTTTATGATTTGGTAGAAATTAATGCCTCTATCTCACATGCATGAACATTTATCTTTAAACTGCACTAATTTGGTTTTTGTTTGTGTGTGTTTATTTAAGTTTTCTTGGTGTTTTGTTATGCTTTCACACCTCTCCTTTTATTTCTTCTCCTTTTTTATTTTTATTACCTCTTGTCTCCATTCTTGGTCTTGTGTTTCTTTGTCTTGTTTTTTATTGTTGTTTGGTTTTGCTTTTCTCTTCTGTGTTCAAGAATACCTTGATGGTCCACATAGATCTTGATTATTCATATCTTGGTCTCATGTCTTTAAGATGTTCTTGCCTTTTGTTTTTAAATATTTTTGTTCCTATTTAAGTTCATATCCTGATTTCAAGTTAGGTTCATTTATGTTCATCTTTTTCTTTGTTTTTATTTTTTGTTTAAATGTAAATGATTGCAACTCTAGTTTTGTTCATTATTTTACCATTATCCTTCATTATATATATTCACATTTGAACTAGCTCAATGCAATTGGAATATTATGTCATCCTAAGTTATTCATAATTATGATGCCTACTTTATTTTGCTATATCAAGCACTTTGTGCTCAGGTCTCGATGTCAACATAAGCTCCAATGAACGATTCTCAAGAACACTTTGTAAACCTAGACTCATGATATGGAATTAGGATTCTAGGTAGCATGCATTTTAGGAATATTTGTCTATGCTTAGACATGCATATATTTGCATACATTTTGAGTATAATCAAATCTTGGTCATTTTTCATCATTCCTCATTTCATTCTCTCCCAAACTTGGGTGAACTACATTGGCCTAAAGTTCATGTTGGAACATGAGTCCATGGAACTATGTAGGTAGCACTTAATTTATATTGAGGTCAACTTGACTATCTCCATTATTTTTTTCATCTCTCTCATCACTTTGTGCATTCTCATATTCTTGGTTTTATATGGCTTTCTAATCCATTACACTATCGCATGTATGTTTACGACTGCTCAATTTAACCTATCTTTTCAGTTATATCCTTGAGATATTTTTGCTTGCCAATTACCCATGCTGGGGCACAACATCTAAACCACATCCAAATCAAATTAGCTCTTCAGGGGTAAATCATTATTTATTCTTTATCACTGATCAAGATTCACCCTACTGGGGCAAAACTATTTTATCACAATCAAATCTACTTTACTGGGGAAATTCTTATTATATTCTCTTTAAAGACCTTATTCTAGTGGTGATTCCCTTCTTGAAGTACAATGTTCTCCCTTTTCCTCTAATTCTAAGGTCTCCACATTAGATCCCATGATGGCAATATTTTAGTGTGAAACTTGCCTTAGGATTGATCAATGCTGTAAGCGCATAACTTACACTCTCAAATTGGGTACATTTACAGTGTGTCCCTTACATTTATGGATTATATCTTTCCCATTCCCCTCATATCTAGGGCATATTATACCTCTAATTATATTTTTTATCATTGATGGTAATCACGTGTGTAAGCATTATCTCATTTGGATGTGATCTATTCCATGGGTTAATTTCTCACTTTCTTTCTCTTTTTGAAAGTCCATCCTTCTTATCAGGATGAGAAACACCGGAAGCATACAATTGATTACCAAATACCAAGCAACTTAATATGCGAAAATAACCAGAATCAACAAGTAACTAGAATTCAGAATAACACAGCATATGAGAGACAATACACAACTTGTATTAACACTTTATACAGAAAAGAATACAATAAAGAAGATGCCACTTCTTCTCCACCACCTTACAGAGGTTTCCCACACCTCAAGTAAATAGTAATTCTTCTCCCCAAAGCTCTCCCTCTCACAGGTCCCAACACCCAACTCAAATACAGAGTTGGTGTTCACCTCTCGTGCTCCACGCACACCACAAGTGCTCCACGCACTCCACAAGCACTCCACGTGCTCCACAAGTACTCAAGGTACTTCAAGTAGATCTCCCATGAATCTGCAATAACCTGCACTTCAACAGACCATACTTATGGAAGGAACTCCCTTGCCTTCCTCTTGCTCTATCCGAGTACACACCTGTACTCCAAGTAGATCCTACCTAATACTGCTCCCTGTTGTGTTGTTGTCTATATGACCTTGCACACCTGCAAATCAAACAACGGTTCTGCTCACCTGTGAACCTTGACCTTGCACACACATACACCTGCAGATCAACGATCTTACTTACCATGTAGATCTCCTATATAGGCCATGCAACTGTGACCAAGATCCTACACTCCTGAAGAATCCAGCTGACTCTCCAAACCAGCACCAACACACCTAGTACTGCTGTGGAACTAGGAGGAACACCCTTGCTCACCTCACACATAGAAGGAACAAACTTTGCTCAACTCAAACTAGCCCACTTTTCCAATATAACCATGAGTCTATTATATAGATCTCATCAAACAATAATTAGACATCTAATTACAATAATTAGATCCGCAGCTATGAGTCTAAAATTAGCACTCATCATGCAAACACTTGGTTCGTTAGCTAACTGCCCGTAATTAGCTCGCAGTCAAACCACACAGGCGATCGACGTCAGTCCCTGTCTGCCTAGAGGTGACCGACGTCGGCCGATATATGACCGACGTCGGTTGCTTCTCTATGCTATCCTGCCAACGTCGGCTGATCAGACCGATCCCAACTTCTCTACAACTCAGCAACCTTCAGCAACCTCCTCTCCTATTTGCATCAGTGAAGCTTTTAGCTCCACAATCCTAACAATCTCCCACTTGGAGATAAATAGTTGCACTGTACCTATACTTGTACTCTGTCTAATCTATTTCCTGGTTTGTATCCCTCTTCAAGCTCCCACCTGAAGACAACCCACCACACATCTCGTGGTGTACCACCTGTCATCCAAGTACCCTACCACATCCGAACCTACAAACACCTGTAGTGAAGTCCTGACCCTGCATAGCAACACCTGCTACCGGTCCCTCTCAAAAAACCTGAGAACCCACTTCCCCGGATTGGCTCCTAACTCTAACAGCTCCCACTGCATGGGAATACTCAGGTCTATACCAGACCTCATGTGATTTTGGACACTGTACCTATCTAGCCCTTAGTGTGCTCTGATTTTGCATCCCAAACCTCGCCAACACCTGATTCACATCAGCTCCCACTGGAGACAAAATCAACCTGTGATCTCCATGCCTCCCATGTCAAAGAATTTCGCTGCTCCAAACTCCTCATGACATGACACTAAACTAATCTTACCCTTAGCTCAGCAAAACCCTGTATGTACAAACCTGGTATAGCAAAACATACCATCCACATACAGTAACAGAATGATGTCATGACCATCATCCTCCTGGTAAGTCAAACCACAGTAGTTACCTTGACATCGACTGAAGCCATGCTTCATCCTCCACCTGTCAAACCCGGTACCACTGTCCTGCAGCTCCTCAAGACCATATGCCCTGGTCTTCTGTCTCACATATCTGTTCTCTCTATTTTTCTACTAAGGCATCCATTCGTCTCTGTGCTTTCATCCAGCTGGCAAACCTACCAAAACTCCCGTCTGGTTCTGCATCATATCCCTGCCTAGCTCACACCTATTTCCTAGATCCTTCCTGCTCTATAGTCAGCAACAAGTATGAAGAAGAGGAACATGAATTTGAGGGCCTACTTACACCTTCAGTCCTCCGTATGGGTGTTTGAGACTCCTTGACAGCATGCTGTCCACCCAAAATTTGTTACAGTGACCGACCTTGGCCACTCCACAGTCTGCATCCGATCGACGTCGATTCTCATGCGTCTGTACCTGACTACCAACCTGCCAGCGTTGGCGTCCCTGTTGTTGACGTCGGTCCTCCTGACTGACATCAGTCTTACATACTGCCGACGTCGGTCCCATGATCGACGTCCGTCTTACCCTGCCCGACATCGCCGGCTTCAGTCTGCACATGATCGACATCAACACCTGTCTGTTCGACATTGGTTCCTCCTGACCGACATCGGTGTCTATGTTCGCCTGTGAGTGATGACTTTTTACCTGCGAGCTCCTTTGGATCAATCTCCATGTCCAAACTGCCCTGCTCAGATGTATCCAGCCTCATCCACTGAACTCTATCTGCCATCTCCTCCAAGAACACCAAGGCTTTCCAGTTCTTAAGCCTGTCAAATATATCTGTCTTCTGCTTAAGAACATGCATCTCCTTCCTGCTCATGTGACCAAGCCTATGAAGCCATGTCTCTGCAACAGAAGAAGAATCAGTAATATAAACAAGTAGATAAAGAATACCTGTTTTCTTACCACCAGCTAATTCAAGTGCTACCGCTGTGAGAGTTCTTGTGCATCTCTCATCACCCAATATTTCTGAAGAAATTAGCCATATCTCCAAACCTGGGACCTGCATGACCTTCATCAACACCTGTGTGTTGGCCGCTTGCAATTTCAGCTTCACTTCCCCTTTGCCAATTCTTTGGCAAGGCTTACCAGCTCCTCTACCTGGGGCTGCATGGAAAGAGGCAACCGAATCTTTTATCCAAGATTCAACTTTATCCAAGAAACCTACAAACACATCCTATGCAACAACACCTGGTACATCTGTATCTTTAGTTTCTTCATGCTGATCTGCTACCAAGCAATAATCTTCTTTTACCTGCTCTTTCTTTCCATAGGACCGTGAGTGACCATCTGTGCTTTTCAACTCCTCCATTCTTAGCTTACTTTGATCTACCATTGCTCTACTCCCACTCGATCAGAAACCCCTGAGAGTGCCCTGTAACCAAACACAACCCTGCTTCCTGCAACCTTAGCTCTGATACCACTTGTTGGTATCAAGCTCAAGAACCTACAACCAAGGCTCTGATACCACTTGTCAGGATGCGAAACACCGAAAGCATACAAGTGATTACCAAATACCAAGCAACTTAATATGCGGAAATAACCAGAATCAACAAGTAACTAGAATTCAGAATAACACAGCATATGAGAGATAATACACTTGTATTAACACTTTATACAAAAAAGAATACAATAAAGAAGATGCCACTTCTTCTCCACCACCTTACAGAGGTTTCCCACACCTCAAGTGAACAGTAATTCTTCTCCCCAAAGCTCTCCCTCTCACAGGTCCCAACACCCAACTCAAATACAGAGTTGGTGTTCACCTCCCATGTTCCACGCACACCACAAGTGCTCCACGCACTCCACAAGCACTCCACGTGCTCCACAAGTACTCAAGGTACTTCAAGTAGATCTCCCATGAATCTGCAATAACCTGTACTTCAATAGACCATACTTATGGAAGGAACTCCCTTGCCTTCCTCTTGCTCTATTCGAGTACACACCTGTACTCTAAGTAGATCCTGCCTGATACTGCTCCCTGTTGTGTTGCTATCTATATGACCTTGCACACCTGCAAATCAAACAATGGTTCTGCTCACCTGTGCACCTCGACCTTGCACACACATACACCTGCAGATCAACGATCTTACTTACCATGTAGATCTCCTATATAGGCCATGCAACTGTGACCAAGATCCTACACTCCTGAAGAATCCAACTAACTCTCCAAACCAACACCAACACACCTGGTACTATTGTGGAACTAGGAGGAACACCCTTGCTCACCTCACACACAGAAGGAACAAACTTTGCTCAACTCAAACTAGCCCACTTTTCCAATACAACCATGAGTCTATTATATAGATCTCATCAAACAATAATTAGACATCTAATTACAATAATTAGATCTGTAGCTATGAGTCTAAAATTAGCACTCATCATGCAAACACTTGGTTCATTAGCTAACTGCCCGTAATTAGCTCGCAGTCAAACCACACAGGCGACCGACGTCGGTCCCTATCTGCCTGGAGGTGACCGACATCGGCCGATATATGACCGACGTCGGTTGCTTCTCTATGCTATCCTGCCGACGTCGGCTGATCAGACTGACCCCAACTTCTCTGCAACTCAGCAACCTTCAGCAACCTCCTCTCCTGTTTGCATCAGTGAAGCTTTTAGCTCCACAATCCTAACACTTCTCTTTCATCCTAGTATGTCCTCTTGAGGGGGCATCATGGGTATATTATAATTTATTCTTGAAAAATCTTTTCTTTGAAAAGATGTTGCTTCACCTGAATGTCTCACTATGCCTTCTCAAATCGGGGCAAAATATAGACATCCAATTCCTAACACTATTTGTGTTGAAATTGTCAATCTTACTCGAATTTCACTCAAATGCACATTTTAGGTCAAAATCCACAAAATATGCTAAATGGTTCAAAATTTTTGTTTACAAGTGCTAATTTAGGTCAAAGTATCCCTAAATAGGGTAATGTAATTTATGGGCCAACTAACTTTGATAAAATCATTTCAAGTCAAAATGACAATTATATCATTTAATGCTCTGGATCACTCTTTTCTTCTAATTCATTGGTACACATCATGTGATTTTGTTATTTATTGTTGGGAACATCCTAAATGATAATACGGTTCCAATTCATCTAACATCACCCTCTAATTCTTATCGAGTCAAATTATGACCTAGTAATATGACTTTCTAACCATTTTGATTAATTGAGGACCAATTTTCAAATAATAGCACAAATGTTGATTAACCTTATTTAAGGCTAATTAATCCAAATCAAGAGCTGAAGTGGATTTTCTGTGAGAGTTGTTGAATATTTATTTTTGAAAATTGATTCTTATTATCTGCATCACCTACTGACATCATCTATGGGGTGGCATCCATCAAGCCATAAGTGCATAAAATATCAAGATTATGGGTCACCCATGCCTCTTTAATGCTTATTTATATTGAGGATATTTATGGATTTAATTCCAAATATTAGGATTATCCATGGCCACACATCTCAATCTTGAAATGGATAGTCATGGTTGATCCCGATGAATCTCGAAATTTTATAAATAGAGATGCCATGAACATCATTTCAAAACTATTTTTGTGCAAGGTTATTATGCTCAAATATATTCAAAGCTTGAATATTGAAAAGTTATAATGCTAAATTGTTTCCATAAAGCTTCATTGATAGGTTAGTTTAGTGATTTAAAATCAAGAGCCTAGGTTTTATGGAGTGTTCTTGAGGCATTGGAGGAGCTTACCACCATTGTTGACAAAGACAAGGATGCTTGATCAATGGAGAACATGTTTTTGAGCCACATAGGTATAGTGAATCCATTTGGGAAGGTAATATGATATTTGCTTTCTTTCATTTATTTATTACTATCCTTTGTAATTCCCATAAGAATAAATAGGCTTTAGTTATTTCTTTATGCATGTTTCATTATTTATGGACTAATGCTTGACTAACTTGCTTTGTAATCCTCTGTACACTAGCACTTCAACATCCACTATGAGGATTGGATGCTGGGTAATTGATCAAATTACCTACTTTTAGGTAATTAGATGAGGTAATTCTTACTTTTCTTAGTAGATATAATGAAGGTGCCATTTATTTATCTCAATATGTTACCATATTCATCAATCCTATAACTATGGTAAGAGTATTAGGGCTTCTAACTCAAGGTAAGTCTCTTCTGCCTTAAAAATCTATCGTTCCACTTATCCACTCTGACATCAAAGAAAAATACACAAGGGAAGGTAGAGTAATCCCCATTTATTCTATAAAATAAGCTTCAGTGCACATCTTGTCTGAATGCATAACTAAATGATTTTGGCCAAAAATAAAGCATGCAAAGCAGGAAACCAAAGGAGTTATGAACATTACATATTATATGAGTACACTTGTACAATGATTTTAATTGGCCTAAGTTTCTGGCGTTTGAACTCAAAAAAAACATTGAAAATATTATCTTTGGCACTTCCTAAACATTATAGTACCAATTTTTGGTCTTACTACTATACTTCACATAATGGAAATAATTGGAAGGACTAACTGACCTTGTTGGATATTTTTGTCCTGTCACTATATTCATGAACATTACATGGACTAAAACAAAGCAATATTATGAAATAATGGGGAGTTTCAATGTGTGATGGTTAGATATCCAAGCCATGACTATTTTCACCCTAGGTTACCATAGGACGTGATCTCATATCTCAGACAACATACATCAGTTACCAAGTTGTAAAATAATATCCAAATCAAAGTGCATGAGTTACCTAAAGCAACTATAACTTCACTACCATTTTTCATCACCATGTTAAATTCTCAAGTATAAGTTTTCAAATAGAAATCCATAGTAGCTAGATCAGTGCAACCTTTGTTCTCCATACCCCTAGGTACACAACAACCTATGTAAACTAAAGTATAAGATCAACCCTAACCATAAGTTTAACCATAGTCACCACTAAACATAATAATGACTTCATCATATACTGATAATATAAAGAGGAAGGCAACAACATGATGAACCTCACTAATGCTACTTAAAAAGAGGACACACCACATAAAGTCCTAGTTTGATAACAAACATGTTCCAAAGATAGTGGATGAATATAACTTGGTAAAGATAAGAGTTGGAGAACATGAAGTTTTATAGTCCATGCTCATAGACATCAACAATAATGTTTAGGAGTAAGAAGAGGAAAAATAATTCTTTTTATAGAAGGTAGGATGCACCTACTAGGTGTAGAATTAGGTAAGATAAGATCTATGGGTTAATATCACCCAACCTCATTCTTACATTGTAGTTGACACTATAGGTTAAAAATTAACCTAATAGTGGTTATGGATGGAAATTTTCTAAGTAGATCTAGTTACAAGATCTTATACTATGCAAGAAGTAGACCTGATGACATAAGAGAGCCCACCTCCAACCCTAATACATAGACCAAGGACACATGCTATAACTTGACCATCTCCACTGATAAAAGATAGGATGATGTCTTTTATAGAACTAATAGTGGAGGCAACAACATAGTAGCACAAGAGTATCATCAACAACTATAGGTCTAAACTGCAAAGATGACAAAGAAGAGCCTCATTCTACCACCAACTTCTAGAAATAAGATGGCTGTATGAAGGGGTACTATTCTTGAATCACCCTCTTAGGAAGATTTAGAGTCAGTTATAGTTCTGGATTCATCAACCCCTATGGAAGATCCCGAAGAGACTCTTTTTTCACAATTAGAGATATAACACAAAGCTATATAGGAATAAGAGGATACAATAGAGGCAAAAAAGAGGCTATAAAGAAGGATAAGGAAATGAAGAATAAAATAAACCAAGAGGCAAAGTGCAAGGCTATGAAGGAAGAGGAGTAGTTTAAACAACATGCCATAGAGGATGAATGCAGGTAAAAATTCAAAAAAGTAAAGGCTCAAAAGAAAAGACTTAAAGAAGTGGAGGTTAAAAATAAAATAGATGAAGAAGTAGAGGCTCAAAATAAAAGAGTCAAAGAAGTAGAGGCTCAAAATAAAAGAGTCAAAGAAGTAGAGGCAAATAAGAAATAACAAGAAAAACTATTGGCTATGTAATAAAATAAAGAAAAGGAAATGGCATGTGAAAATGCTTAGGAGAAGCAAAAATACAAGTGAGAAGCTAAGGAAAATGAAACCAAAGAAAAATCTAAGGCTATAACTGAAGCTAAATCTAAGGCATATAAATAAGTCAAGGCAAAGCTTGACAAGGATGTTAAAGATAAAGTTGATGCAAAGGCTAAGGCTAAGGCTAAAGTAGATACCAATTCCAAGGCTATGGAAAAAGCTAAGGCTAAGGTTAAATAAAAAACCAAAGCTAAAGCTGAGGTAGAAGCTAAGGATAAGGCTAAATTTGAAGCTAAAGATAAAGCTAAGATAGAGGTAAAAGCCAAGGAGAAAGTAGAGGGCACAACGCAACAGGAACTTACAATGCAAGGAGGTGTGCAGGAGGAGGATTCTCAGTCTAGACCCCAAATCACTAGCTAATGGCTAAGGGATGTTCCCACATCATCCATATAATGCACCAAATTTTCTCTTCCATTAATGTAATTCACATAATCCCTTATAATGATTGTGATGACATCCATGGTTTTGGATATAACTATGATATAAACATCTTTGGATGTTTCTCAACTACCACTAACTAAACAAATTGAAGGCACAACTACATTTCAAGAATCAATAAAATAGAAGGCTTCAACCTTAGAGCAAGAATTTTTGTAGCTATGAGAGGAGAATGTAGATACAAGCCTTTAGTTTACTAATGCATGCTAGATCATTGATAACTACCCTACACTGGTTACCCAAGTCCTTGGTAATCAAGTCATGTCTGAAGAAAATTAGTTCTCTATTCTATTGGCACAGCTAATGAAATTAGGATGGTTGCTTATAAGCTGCAAATACTATGAGCTCAATGGAAAAACATCAAATCAAAAACATAAGCAATCTATGATCTCTTTTAGGAGTATGAACATATTTTAGATACGACTGTGCTTCAATCTAAACAAATATCATAGGGTATGTTGAATTAGAAGCAACAACTTAGCAATTCATTATCTGCATCTAAGACAAACTTAGACAAGGTAGAAAAATCCAAAGCTATAATTGAGGATCATATAGATACCCCTATAAAAATTAAAATCACACTTAAGCAATTTATTGATTCAAGGGATAATTTCATGTAAAAATAATAGACTTAAAAAAATGAGATTTTTGCATAGTTATTTTGCTGACATTTAGTATTAGAGGCATGCAAAATAATTGGAAGAGCTGTCTTACGAAATTCAGATCAAAGCATCAAATTCTAAGGCACTCATCACCATTACAAAAGATGAGGATATCCAAAACTTGATGGTGATTCAATTCCCACTATACACATTACTCATTATGGTCTAGGAAGTGCTGACTGACTAGAAAATGTTAAAGCAAGAATTATTTCAATCGGATGCCTCCATTAAACAACTTATTGATGAACCATATTCCATTATTCCATAAAAGTTGAAAAAAATTGCTTCAGTAGAAGAAGATTTTCACAAGATCGTAGCCAGCCATTCACAACCATAATAGCCTCCACCAATAACTTCTATAGAACCAAGTGCTTCATCCATTACTCTAGCATATCCATCATCGTAGTAACCTATTTTGCATCCAACCCAAAACATGCCACAACCTACCTAGTAGGTACTATGCATTTCCAATTTGTAGTTATCATAAGTTTTTGGCACAATTTTTTAGGATGGCCTTAAACATTAGAAGTAGGGCTAGGCTGGTTAAAAAATCATAAAGGGTGGACACCTGGTTAAGTTAGTCTATTAAAATCCCAAAAGGGTGGTAGGCCAGTATGCTACTTAGTTGAAAACTTGAAAGGTGGATAAGTAGTGTGAAAAGGGTGAAAATCGATAAATTACACCTAGAGTGATAACTGTAACTCTTATTTTTGGTTCAATTCCTTAGCTTAAGCTTCAAATCAAGATCCCTTGCTATGACTTTGTCTCAAGATGAGACAACTATTTAAGTTGAGGAAAGTGTTGGGTGTAGAGTAGGGCTACAAAATCACAGAGTATATTTAATAAACATGTGTGAAAATTGCACTTTTTTGTCTTTTGAATAATCTTTTTGTATGTATTCAACCTTCTTAAGCACAGTAATAAACTTTAGAATGTGAAGAGTCCTTCCTTTTGGGCATAATGAAATGATGAAATATAAAGAGACAATGCTTTGTAAAACTCTATATATATATCTCAATTGTATTTAGGTATTATTTAGATGTGATAGAGATTAATACATATTATTCTAAAATAGTTTTCCTATGTATCTTTTATCATTGTTCTATGCATAATGAATACTCTTTTTGCTTTAATCTATTGATCATATGAGTTTATACTAATTGTTTAAATTCTAACAAGTATGCATTTTCTTGTGCAACTATCTATTTTTTGGTTAATGAATATATTCAGTTTAAATTTCCATCAATTATTTACTTTTATTACTTCATGTGCAAGATATCCCTATATTATCATGTTTTGAAGGGTTTTATATGAACCTCTACTAACAAAAATAATGTTATCATGATTCATTTTATAATTATAATGCATACTATCATATGAAAAATTAAAAATCAAGTGCATGAGAGATTTACATACAATTTTTCATGAAAATAAAGTATATCCATGTACCATGGATACATGTGGTCCTATATACAATTCATAACATCATCACATTCTCCATCATCAAAGCAAAAAAATTGAACAATATGGCTACCCATATTTTAAATCATGATACACATCTATAAATTAGAATATAAATAGAGTCATCAACATTTTAAATCATGATAAAACGTTAAAACATCATCAAAATGAATCACATTTTCTATCTACAGCCTCATCATGGAAATTAAAACAAACATAATCATGGAAAACAAATATAAATATAAATTCACATCAGTATCAAATATATATTCTACAACTATTATCAACATCCATGAAATCATAAATAACATCACACACACACACACACACACACACACACACACACACACACACACACACACACACACACACACACACACACACACACACACACACACACACACACACACACACACACACACACACACACACACACACACACACATTGAAAAATATTAGAGTCCATATACATCATATGATCAAAAATTAAATTTATGTACATATTAAGTACCTACCAATTTTTTTCAAAGAATGAAAGTACTTATCAAGGCGATGTTCCTTATTGGTCATTTATACTCACTCACCAAGGTGCCTCTGTCATGGAATGCATGCCATTTCACTCAAAGCTCTCATGTCTAAATCTAAAATATAATTTTTGAATAGGGGAGGGTGAAAATGAACCATTTTCACCCCCAAGGGTAAGTTTATAGCTCCAAATTTAAATTTTTACCCCCCAATCTTTCTTGAAGGCCTATATTTGGCTTTGTGGTCCATTTTTCCTCCTATTTTTTCTCCATTTCCCAACATCTTCTACCATGATGTATCCCATTCTATTACTTTCAAGGGATTTTCAATTAAATTATTTTTCACCCATTCCCTTGATGGGGCATCTTGGGCATTCCAACATCATTTAGGGCATTAGTGTGAACTCATTTTTCAAAAAGTTGAACAAAAATCAATAAAACATGAACACATGATTTTTTAATCATTATCAAATCATTTTAGTGACTTTTTTTTAAAGAGTCATTGCTTTGTCTAGTGTCCTAAAATGTCTTTTCAAATAGAGGTAAAATGTAGACACTCAATTTTCACCACTTTCATGTCAAATTTATAATTAGAAAAAATGTATGAAAAAATGCATAAATTAGACAGAAATCATTGAAACACCCAAATTATCTTGTGCACTTGACATGCATATTTTGAAACATATTGGGGCATATATAATTGATAAAATTCATCGTATCTAATCATCATCTTCACTTAATAAATTTTGAGTCAAATTTCAACTTTATAAGAGACATTTTGGATTAACTAGGTCGAATGATTATTCAACTTTCAAAAGTCATATCACTTTGCATTAAGTTAAATAACCATTGTTAATTAACCTAATATTCATCTAATGGGAAATTCCATGGTTTTTAGAATTTCTTATTTTTTTAATTCATTAATTGAATTATTCCACTACTCACATAGCTATTGAGTTCAAATATCTAGAATCATGACATTGCATGGAAAGTTGTCAATAACTAACATAAATGCAAGAAAATATCAAAAAATTGAAATCCACTTAATTAATACATACTAAAACCCCAAATATTAATGAAATCAACTCTCTAGATTGTAATAAATTATAGTTGAGCATCTTGATCTTGATTTGATGGTCAAAATTAATCTTAGAAGTCTATAAATACAAGAATCATTTTCCATTATATACAAGCTTTTTTGGTGAAAACTTTACATAAATCAAACAAATGCTTCAAAACTATCTTCCATTATTTATCCAAATCAAAAGTAGTCAAGGGTAGATTCCATCCACATGAAGTTACGACATTGAAAAAGACTCCTTGCTCTAAAATCTAGGCTCAACATGTTTACAGTTCAACTTGGATAAAGAATCCATCAGGAAGGTATAATTTTTGGTTTATGTATTTCTACTTGTTTACTTTTTCCTAGACCTTATTTAATCTAAATACCATGCCTAGGATGTTATATTGCTTATTATTTTATGCTTGTTTTGCATTGTCACATGAACTAACCTCCTTTATAATCATGTGTTTACATTACTTGTAGTCATTTATCTATCTAAATTTTTTCATTAAGTCCTCTTATAATCCAATTCTATCAAGATTTATCAAGAGGACATCACCCTTACTTGCTATGGACCTTACACATTGATCCAAAATTATTTTTATATTTTATTCAATCCCTATGGAATCCCCAAATTGTAATAAAATATGGTTCAGGTGATTATTCATGTAGTTAGATATTCACATCTAGGGAAGAGAAAGTATGAAACCATTACTTGAGATTCCATTTATACTACATATATCTGTGTGAGGTTTGATTCTAGAAATTCCCACAAGGGTTGCTCAAACCATAATCTATTTTTGTTGTTCATTTTGCATTTACAAAAGTTAGGACACATATAAAAGGAGTGGAAAAATAGATTATATTTTATGTGAATTAAAAATGGCACATATGCAACCCTAATCAACATTAAACAATTCACCTAATCCTAAAATTTCAAGGTTTGACTATACTAGGGACAATATCATTGGTAAAAACAATCCATCATCAATTAAACATTAAATAATACATTTGATTGTGAAATTTCAAGGTTTGAATGTATTGGGGATAATATCATTGGTCAAAAAAATCCAACACTGATTTTGCCTAGGGTAGAATCATAGGTTAGATCAATTTTATCCCATTTTTCAAACTTCTCATATCATGAAAATTTTTATGGGATTTATTTGTCTTTCTACCTATATCACTTTTCATAACTAAAACATCTTTTAAAAGTGTACCAGTAAGCTGAAATTAAATTTTTTCTATTTCAATCCTCTTAGTCAAATTTTGATATTTCTATTATCTATTTTAGCACATTTCAAGATATTTTCATATGACTGTATTTACTATATTTATTCTAATTTACATTGTGTATTAGTTTAATGTTTTTCCATAGTTTAGGTTTTTATGAGCTGAATTGTTAAAACAAAGTGGCAAACCAATATAATTACACTCAACCTAGGGTTGTCACCCTCTTACCATTTAGGGATTGTTATTTTTAATCCATTTTAGATTTTGATTTTAGGGTTTCATTTCCACTTTCCACATTTAGGGTTTCATTTCCTATGTATGTTACTTTTCTTGGTTAGAATCATGGTTTATATTAGAAAAATGAATGCTTTACATTTATTAGATGTTAAATTGAAAAAAGTGAATGATTCAAATGATGTAAAGTATTCAAGTGTTGATTTTCATAGGGATTTTGATTGTGTTCCTTCATCTTATATGTTTTATGACAAGTGTTTGGATTCAAAACCCATGACAAATAATATTCATATAACTACTATCAATGGTAAGACTCAACATTTGAATTAACCCCTTAAAGATATTAATGTTCCCTGCCAAGGGATCATAGCCATAATACATTCACTATGGGCATTATAATGGAAAGTACATGATTTATCTTTAGAATATATTGCATATTATTTTTTAGAAAATTCCAATGCTATATTTAGTCAACCTATAGTGCATAAGATCTATAATTTGCCTTTTCCTTGTGACTTTAGACTACTAAAATTTTACATTATTTTATGTGTTAGGTGATACTTAATTACACCTTAAGTAATTTATGGAATTTTTTGGGAAATACAAATTTAGTGATAGAATCTTGCTTAAAACATTCCATATAAGCTTAAAAGTTCATGCTCTATATTAATTTCATAGACTTCTTGGTAGTTTGTATACATATATTGAGTTGGAAGAGATATTTATATCATGATATATCCTTAATAAGAAATCATGAGATACTTTTGAGAATATTCTCTCTCTTCACCAAAGGTGAATATGAACCAATTTATGACTATAGTTTATGATTTGAGGCTAATATGCACAATTTAATTTACCAACTATGGATTTGGAGAAACAATACATTTTTTGCAGGGGACTCATATTTCCTATAAAAAATAAATTTATCACCCATGCAAATCTTTCCAATATCTTTGATTTGAGACCATTTCAATGAAAAAGGATCTTATATATGATAAGGAACTTGATCATACTAATAAAACTCCTATTTTTAGCTCTCCAACTTAAATCATTATGTCACCAAATAATACATCTTCACCATGGGCTAAGAAAAATATGACTCCTATAGAGAGTCTTGGATCTTATCCTAATTATTCAAATCAATGTCCTAAGTTTAATAATTATTCAAGTGTAATATTGAACAAAATGCTTAAATTAAAGTTGGTTGTGTTTCTTCCTATTAGTAGAGCATATTTTTCACCAAACTCATTTAGATCAAGATCCTGTTATGAATATCATAGAAAACATATACATTTAACAAATATAATGTATGATTTGTAAAATAAATTTATAGATCTTATTAAAAAAGACAACATTTAACTTCAATGATATCCTAGTGACACTAAAAACTCTCTTAAGTAATATTAATCTACCATGTAATCTCATAAAGAAGAGTTTCCTAATGAATAAATGCCTAAAGAATATTTTCCAAAAAAAGGTTATTAAAAAATAAGCTCCTGATAAATACATACTTAATAAGACTATTGATCCAAACAAGGTTTATAATATCCTAATAAAGACTTTTATTTTGACTGTGGAACCTTTGTTCATTAGTTTTTACATAGAAGGAAAAACAATACAAGAATATTATGGTTGATGACACCATTCAAGTGAATATGTATGACATTACTTTTCTTAGATCTCTTGGATATAACATCAAACATTTAACTAAGAGTTATTTGCTTGCATGTGTCATATTTGGGTACATTGAATTACCTATATATCTTTGTCCCAAGGCATGTATTATGACTTTCCATGTTGATCCCACTTTGATTAAGTACAATGTTATATAAAGAAATATTTTGATAAAATCAATGGATGTAACAGTAGATGAGACTCATGATCATATTGAATTTTATTTCTAAGGTGATAAAACTTCCATATCAAGAGATAGAACAAGTAAAAGTGAAGAAGATCATCCCAAGGTAGATAAAGTTAAATCTCAAGAGGGGGTGCCTAAACAAACACCTAATGAGAGTATTATATAAGAACATAAATAAATATAGTTATCATCACTAGGTATTTCATATCCTCTAAAGGAAAATTTTGATTATAATGATATATCTCAATACACAAAATTTAATGATGATGACATATTTGATATGGATCCATCAAATTCTCATACTATGACTTATGCATGACCATATACCATAATTCTATAATTTGATGAATTCATTTGGGAACATATCATTTGTTAGACTTTGTTAAGATACTTTGGGATTCAACATATTATCATATGAGACTTATAATATATACCTATTATCAAAAATTCAAATCTAGATCCAAGACATAGTGGTGGTATTAATTTTTACATCTTACATTAATTTATCTTCTACTTGATTGAACAATTATCCTTGTTGAATTTATGACATTTCATTATTTCTTACCACTTGGATTTGACTATTTCCTTTTGACATATTAGTTATCTATTTTCACTTTGCATGCACATGTTTATTCTTTGCTTGCATTGTTTGGTTTCCACATGTCTCTGGAGCCTTTATTTAACATGATCTATATGGTATATGTCATGCCTATATTTTCCATGATACATAACATATATACAATTGGATGCTTACATATTATACTACATACCTTGTGATTGATACATATATATTACACCTTGGTACCATATCATCCATGTTTCTACTATTATGGTTATGTTTCTTTACTATACATAATCTTCTTAAAGTCACATCCCATAAATGGGACATATCTTGATTTTTTATTAGGGGAAACACTCCTGCATATCTACTTGAGCCTAGTCTATACATTTTTTGAACATATAACATCTATTGGGGCATATTATTAGTCCCTCTCACCATTAAGCCTATTATTTTAATCTTTTCATTTGGGCAACACATGATAGTTTTTCATATAACACTACATTAAGATTGATAATTACATGATTATACATTTATATGAACATAACTTCATTCCCATAGGGTAATGCTACACATTATCTATACTTGAGAATTATTTTTACTATATTACTTCATAGAGCTACATAACCTATATGCCTTACATTACTACATTGATGGCCCCCTATTCCTCGCACACCTTTTACATATGGACACATTATAAATCTCATACTTGACTGATACATGCATATATTCTACACACATTGGTATACATGATTTATTAATTTCATCAGGGGATCCATACCCACACATTCTTCATAGGTTATTTGATTATTATAAATTGAGTTAATGAGGTCATTACTAAACTCTACACACTACAGGTCCTATGTATTACCTTTAGGGGCATCATATCCATTTACACTCCATTGGAATTATTTCTACATATCCTATATATATGGAGCCTTCTTACACATGATTGTCATATTATCATAAATTTCCTACCAAGGGGCAAGCTTTTTTAGAAAATTGAAAAATATCAAACATGTTATAAAATAAAAAATAAAAAATAAAAAATATTACTTTATTATTAGTTACATATCTATCTATGTTATAGGTTTTCATATCCATGCTTTACATACGTGCTTATAATGGTATTTATTTGAGTGGGTGTTATTTAGATATACACGTTACATATGATACTATATCATTCAAATGTTATGCAGCTATATGGCCAATGCCTTGAGAGACACAATAAAAATGGTAGCATGCCTACACTAGGGGAATCCTCATATAAAAATTTATCATAGTGATATTTTCCCTTGTTGTCCATTTATAATATTTAGCTACTTTACATAGATTATACATATATTTCTATTACCTATATTTTGTGTGCTATATGGATATCTACATTGATTGGATATATGCAATTCTTATATTATGGTTTGAGTGTGAGTCATTAGTTTCGTGTGTGTGTGTGTGTGTGTGTGTGTGTGTGTGTGTGTGTGTGTGTGTGTGTGCATGCATACATGCATGTACGCATGTGGATGTGTATCATTGTACATGGAGTATCCTCTTGTTATGTTGTCTCATCTTGTGAGTCCCATATTTTCATGTTGATTTACTAATTTAAGTGGTACTAACCTGGATATAAATAATTGTGATATAATCAAATAATTGTGATATAATATGATTGATTCCATGATGCTTATCATGCATTGTATTATACTATGTTTGGTGCCATGATATATATCATGCACATATATTTCAATATACTTGTTTTATGCCTACCTTTCCATGGTGCTTACCTTGCATCCCTGGGAGTACACTACTTTTTTGTATTTCTCATTGTTATATCCAGCCCCCTAGGGGCATGGTTTTACATTAGGGAATGTTTATTTTCCATATCTTTTTATGGCATAGGGGTATTGTACCCTTGCATTGATAATTTATGATATTATATTTCATGTCCATGAAACACATATATATGATACTTATACTCCTTAAAGTTACATAACAGGTATTGAATTTTACATGATGTAATCTATCTTATGTAACATGACACTTTGGGCATAATTAGCTACCTATCTAGATAAACATGGAGCTTTACATGTAATATTTTACATTAGCTACATGCATTTTATGTAATTATAAAATTGTATCATCTATATACAATCTTGTTACACATGGTGCTTGAAACTCTATTATTCTGAGATGAGTGATTGTAGACAAGTTATTCAATCCCTCATCTTAAAAGGGGGGAATTTATTAGATCATTTATCAAAGTAATTTTAAATAAAACTGAAACATGATATTTTTTTAGAGTTATTTCAAATGAATTTTAGGCATGAGCATTTTTCAAAGTACTTTCAAATAAAGTCAAGCATGAATATTTTTCAAAGTAATTTCAAGTGAAATCCAAGCAAATCTACATGGATAAAAATATTATCTACTTCCTTGATCAAGAAGTAGGAGAAGGGTTTAAAACACACCCGTAGAAGTGGTGGCTATGTCTAGAATTTATCATAAAATTTTTCAATTAAAATATGTGGAATAAGATTTTTTTTTCACATTACAATAACATCTGGTTGGATATAAAATAGGTGTATTATTCCTATTATTTTTATTTCAATCTCAATTTTAATTTCCATTTTAGTTGTGATACAAAATTATTATGACATTGAATCCTTGTATCAATTGGACATTCTATTTGGGTATGCCAACATATAGTAGCTTAGGTGTAAATGGAGTCCATCTTGAGCATTGTTTAATCCCTCCACCCTTCCCTAGGTAAGCCAAGGTACATGCTTTAATTATTTATATTTATACTTTGATGCATACATAATTTCACTCACATACACACATCAAAGTAGGGGAATTATGTAGACACCTAATTTTTAATACAATCCCCTCTTACATAATGTGTTTCCCCTATTTTATCTTACTTTTTCGATGTGCTCACATTTGGATACTTTTGGTACATCTTCCCCTTATGTTGAATTTGTAACATCTAGTTCAAAGATTAAAAGAGTAGAAAACTAAAGATTATGTATGCAAAATCAAAATTACAGATGTACAACCCTAATCAACATTAGACATCACACTTACTCTTGAAATTTAAGGTTTAAATATATTTGGGACAAGATTATTTATTAACAAATTTTAATTCTGATTCTGCTCAAGGTAGAATCGTAGGTTGGTTGATTTTGTCTCATTTTTTAAAACTATTAGTTCATGAAATAGTTTCTAGGTTTTGATCCTCTTAATATCTGGATCACTTTTTATAACTATGATATCTTTTGAAATTCTACCAATAAACTACAATTCAAATTTTTTGTTTCTTGCCCCTTGGTAAAATTTTGAAAATTTTGTTATCTATTTTTAGAACATTTACGATTTGTTTATATGAATTTATTTTCTATATTTAATCAAATTTGCATTGTGTATTAGTTTTAATGTTTGTGCATAGTTTAGGTTTTTATACATTAAATTTTTAAAACATGTCCATACCTATAATATACAAACTAAAACATGTTTGAGATCATACTTATAAAATCTATTTTGTTAATATCCTAAAATCATTACAACATATACTATGACATTTCATTGAGACAATTTTTCAAAAAGTTTACATCCTTTGTGTATGCCCCCACATTTTACATTCTTAAATTATTTGATAAACTAATGTAATGATTAGATTATACCATAATTAAATGATTGATTTGATCCTAATCCTTACATATTCACAAAACACAAGTAAAGTCCTAAATCCATCATTATAATCCATGTGACTACATTTGTAAAGGAATTGGAAAATTATCTCAATTTGATAACTAATGTGAAGGCATGAGAGAAACATTTACTAAATTCAATAATATATCAGGCCCTAATAGTAAGATCCTCTCCTATTCACAACACAAATCCTTATGACATTCATGTTATGCACATATTGAAATCATCACAATCCATGTGACCACATTATGTGGAGACATTTTATCAAGTAGTTCTTGTGCTTTGTATATACTCCCATATTTTACACCCTCTAATAATTGCAGTCCATGTAATTCATTTTATTGAGACATAATGTCAAAAAATTCATGTACTCATATATATATATATATAAATGTTTAATTATTTAACAAATTAATGTAACGATTACATGATATCTTGATGTAATGAGTAAGTTTACTAGAACGAAATGATCAAGTTGACTTTATTGTAATGATTGAGTTGACCCAAATTTGATTAATGAGTTGAACCTAATGAAATATCATGTGTAAAATTTGGAATCATAAAGAAAGTACACAGATTATTTGACAAAGTAATGTAATGATTACAATATATAAAAAATGTACCCCCAACAAAGCTTTGAACAAGTAATGTAGTGATTAAATTATATGAAAAATATGTCCTATAAAGCTTTTTCAAAGTAATTTAATGATTGCAAGATATGAATAAATCACCCTAAAAATATTTGACAAGATAATGCAGTGGCTATAAACTATGCAAATGTTTCCTTAACAAAGCTTTGAGAAATTAATATAACGATTAAAAGATATGAAAAATGTGCCTTAACAAGGATTTGAAAAAATAATACAATGATTACATGATATGTAAATTGTGCCACAAAAAACTTTGAAAAATTAATATAGTGATTTTAGGATATGCAAAACATGTCATAACAAAGATTTGAAAAACTAATATGATGATTAAATTATATGAAAATTGTGCCCTAACAAAATTTTGACATTTAATGTAATGATGACATGGTATTCCAAATGTGTCCTAACAAAGCTTTGACAAACTAATGTAAGGCTTAAAAAACATCATAATGTAATTATGTATGCTCTAATGTAATCTATGTTACAAATTGTGAAAACTTAGAGAAAGGATAAGAATTATTTTGATATATTAATGGAATGATTATAGTATTTTCAAATCAAGCTATTACAAGGATCACAACTATTATTACTTTAGAATGTGCCCTATAAAAGTTTCTTGTCCAGTTAAAATGTGGTGTAACATGATCTAAAAAAGATTATAGAATGCATTAAATTTTAACCAAAACCCAAACACAATTAAAATAAAAAAAAGGGTTTGGTCCATTTCCTGTGATGCCATGGTAATTAATTTCAACGCATGCCCTCAACCTCTTTTAAATAAATTATCTCCTTCTACCAAATACTCCTTGCAGAAAATAGATTCTTTGAATATTGTTTATTCTAATTCTTTAAATAAAAAACTCTCTTGGATGGGTTTCTCCCCCTTTCTATAATCAACTCCCTCCTTGCCAAATCCACTGCCTCCTCTATCAAATAGTCTCCTCTATTTTTTTCCTGTTACAAACACTCCTATTGTAAACATTGATATA
The DNA here is from genome assembly GCA_037957365.1 of Torreya grandis. Classification (NCBI taxonomy): domain Eukaryota; kingdom Viridiplantae; phylum Streptophyta; class Pinopsida; order Cupressales; family Taxaceae; genus Torreya; species Torreya grandis. Next base: position 1,695,882 of record JARHVA010002820.1, read on the forward strand.
TTCCATCATTTCTATTTTATTGAAAAAGTGAGACCCTCTTTTTTTTTGTCATATATACATTGAAATTGAGATGTCAAAAATATTTGACATAAAATTAGTTAAGAATGATGTGGAAATTTTACGTATTTTTTTAATGTGTGATTTTTATATGTCAAAAATTTGACATCAAATTTGGATTAATAGTTTATTTATTTTTTCTTAAAACAGGCTCAAATTCTAATGCAAATATATATTTTTAAAATGAACATTAATTTCCAAATTGGGCTAAATTTTGTAGTGTTTCAACTAAAATATCATTACTGTTTTGATGCTTATTATTTTTATTCTTTGAATGTTCTAAGCATTTATTTGTGTTATGCATGTAATATATGTTTTATGATACCCTATGCAAATGTCTTTATTTATTTCTCTCTTTAGTATTTCTTTTATAATTTGAAAGCCAATTTTAAGGTTAATTTTGAACACTTAGACCATTAATACTAGTTACTTATTGTTTGAAATTTATTTGAGCCATTGATATTTCTTATTAATGAATGGATGGAAGGGACTTGTTTAGGAAATACCTATATAGGATTATTTTAATGTTATGAGAATTTATCTATTTTAAGTGTAAAGTATAAGTCTAAAGAGGATTCTTTGTATTCTTTTAACATTTATCTATCTTATACATGAAGTATAAACTTTTGGGTATCTTTTATGACAAAACATAATAGGTTATGGTATCCCATTTTTTCAAAAAATCCTTTAAAATAAGTGGTGTGGTTTATGGTATCGAATTTCTTCAAATTTACTTAAAACTAAGTTTGAGTATATAGTTATAATTTGGTATTTGGGCATCGTATATTTTTGCAAACCATTTTTTTTGAAAACATAGTTGTTTTTGGTCCACTGTTGGTTCATATGTCTGAAAAATAAGTATATGACCATGAATATAAGGGTTCATATGTTTGTATAATTTTATTTTCATGTGAGTAAAAGGGTTTATATTATTACAATTGTTTTTTGCATGTGGATATAAGGGTATGTATATTACTCTTTGCTTGTAAACTGAGTTGTTTCATGATGGTTATTGACTAATATTTTAGTAATTTAATATGTTAGCATGTCAGGGAAGTAATCATGGGAAAGGGGCCATTATGATTCCCATTTAGGTGTTGCCCTAAAATTACACTATACCTTGAAGTCTATTCATGTGGCTTGTAAAGCATAAAGTTTTTAAAGAGGCATGTAAGAAAATATTGTATTATTATTCAAAATTACTCATTTTTTTAATCATGATTTTTTTAATGAAAAGGTTACATGGATTAGGGAATTAATAAACCCTTGATTTGAGCTAGGTAATGTAATTTAAAGATTGAATATCATAAAAATAATTATGGTGTTATGGAAGGGTTTTCAAATTTCATTAATTTAAATTTGATTCCCTAATATTATAATTATAATGTGAATATTATAGTGTATTTTTATTATTATATTAAAAAATATTTGTAGTGGGTTTCTCTCTCTCTCTATATATATATATATATTTGTGTGTGTGTTTGCATGCATGCATGTATGTATATACACTTTCAATTATATTGTACACACGTGCACATACACACATTCACATATCGACCTTATATATATACATACACACACACACACATATACATATATAATTTTTACACATATGTACTATTGATATAGGTTTTGGAACTTCTAAGGTCAATAGGATGAAAATTAAACTTGTGTTTTACTATATTTCATAACTTATTATACATCCTTAAAATTGATAGAATTGTGTTAAGAGGTGAGTTTTTAAAAGTGTTTATTGTTAAATGTACATTTCACATTTCTAATATATATATGATTATTGGACCTTAAAAGTCAATGAAACCTTTGATATAAATTAAAACATTACATATGGTGCATTTATGTTATTTAATGTCAAAGGGTGAAGATAGAAGATATGAATTTTATTTTTGGAGGTAGGATTATCTCTCACCATGTTGTAGAATACCATGTGCTAATATAAAGCCTTGAGGATTCCCTAAAGTTGGAAGTGAATAAATTAAAATTTAATTCCCTCTTAGTTTATTATCAATGAGATGACAATTGAATTTAACTACAAGTAACCCCATCTCATACCATTGAGGTTAAGAGATACATACCTAACACTTTCCTTTGTGTCATGTATAATTAATTATGTGCACACATGTGAAAGAAATACTTTCAGAATGTATATTAACATCACCAAAAAAATGAATAAATTATAAGGTGCCTTGCTAATGGAATTATTAGGTGTAGAAGAATAGAGTTGGTTAGTCCAAATGGATGGCTTGTGGGAAAATATACTTGTCCAAATACTGGATATTATAAAAAATTATGCACTGACATGTCTAGAGAAAATTTATATTGATTTTAAAAAATTACAATTAGACATATTTTCATACTTATGTATTCTAATATTAAATTGCCTTATAATTGCTATTTGGTCTAGGTGGTCCTACATTCCTTATTTTATAATCATTTTTGGACTTTATATTAGTGTTTTATAAGTCATATTATGAATATAAAATGATTTAATTTTTATTCCTTATTGATTAAATTAAATAAGGTATAATTATATTATGGTATAATTAAAGTATGTGATTAATTATAATTGTATTTTTTTAATTTAATTTATATGTGTATATAGGCATCTGCTTTTGGATTGGGGAAGTTTTGGCTATAAAATTGCATTATTTTATTATGAATTGAATTAATATTAAAATTAACCCTAATTCACATAGCCTATATAGAATAATATAGGGTGTTGTGAATGTAATTTTAAACAACAAATATAATAATATGAATGAAAAAATGAAACTAAACAATGACAAGCAAAAATAAACTATGCAATTAAAGAATAAACTAACTTTTTGATATGTCAAGCTAACTATTTTGACTGAAATGGTGTAGAAATAGGGAAACATGATTGAACTTATAATCTTCTTAGAAAATAGATTTGAGTTTGCACAAGGACATAAACATTGGATAAGGACAAGATTATTAGTCATTATTGTCCATGTCTGGCTATTTTTTCCTCCTAAAGAAAACATGAATTTAAGGCACAGTCACATGTGACAACAAAATATAGGGATGTATGCACTAATATTGTCTTCATAAATGTGTGAGAGATCTATGAGTATATTATTGAAGTTAAAAAACCATAGTATGAATTGAAATGATTGAGTGACATATGAGCATAGGTTAGAGGAGTATAATTGAGTTGAACTGATCCCAATTACCCCCAAGATAACCAAACACTACCTACATATCCAATACTCTAAAGAGATAAATCAAGTCCAATGTAGTTCTCTCACTTAAGTGCTTTATGAAATTGTGCTCCTTTAATTTTATGAATGCATATAGAATTAGTTTGAATAACTAATCATGTAAGATTGGGGATACATAAAAAAGGTTTGAAACTTGGCTAAGGACTGCTTTAAGTGCTTAGAACTTAAATTGGGAAGAATTGGGAACCATTGTTCAATGTGCACTTGTGTCAATAATCCTTTCAAATTAAAATTGCTTAGTTGTGTAATAATTGATTTCAATATGTATTTACAATAATTCCAATGAGATTAACACATGATAGGAAGCCTAAAACATGGAAGTCAACCTTAGGGAGGGTTTAATTTGAAAATATGATCATTGGTGGTAAATATACATAATCACTTGATAGGGACAATATTGAAAATCATTGTTATCCTTATCTATTATTCCTTTACCCTAAGAAAACATGTAGGGTTTTGGTTTGGACTTAGGTATACAGATGCATAATGGTGATTTTATTAATCATAACATTTTTATGTGTGACAAATAATAATTAAAGATAAAATGAGTCCTCTCTTAGGCTTAAAATAGGGCGAGGTATAAAAATAGGTACTAATTAAGTGGAAAATTAATTGAGGATAAAAATGGGGAAAATATGTATGATCAAATATTAATGACTAGATTTAGATTACTACATTTCCCCCACCTTTACTCTAGAAATGAAATTGCTAGATTAAGGAAAGACACACCTTAGCATGTAAAACACACTTTGTATTTGAGCTAAATAATTCAATTGTGTAAGGCACTAAACACTTTATAAAACCATGCATAACACATGAATTAGTTATGTGGTTCATTTTAAAAATTAAATTTTCAAACTTGAATTTGAAAAATTTGGTTGAATTTTGTCAATTTGTAATGTGAAATGAATTTTTCTAAACTAAAAATTACTTGTATTTTGATGATTTGAAAATTGAAATGAAAGTATAAAAATAATACACCTATATGTGTAAAATTGATTATTATTATTTATGGATTTGCTTGGTGACGATGCTTCCTTGACGAACAAGACAGTGAGTGCCTCCCATGAAGAACTTGGAGAAGATGGTTCCTTAGCTAAACCATTGGGGAATATTGGGGGTGATCAAACCCCAACTTGAATTTGCATTTTTAGAATCAATATAACACCCATTCAGGGATAATGAAATATTTATTTAGCTTTTTTGGTATTGTTAACCCTAAGACATGAAATAGGTTAGAATCTAAAAATATTCACACACATAATGCTAGAGTGTTCAATGAACTCCAAGTCATGCACTATGAAACTAAACTAAATCAACCACTGCAGGTGGCATATAGATTCAATTGTAACTTTATTCTTGAAATGTATGATCACAATAGAATGGATTTCACCCATGCTCATACCATGTCTACACGTAGAAAAATAGAGTGAATAATGTGGCATAAATTTTTATCATGCCTCCATTGTAATTGTATAATTTGAAACTGTATGTAAATGCTCATTATAAATTCTATTCAAAACTTTGAAACTATGTGAATTTGATCTTTGAATTTAAAATATAAGTGTATATAAATGGAATATGACCCCATAATTTGTGTTAATAATTGAATTTTTTGACATTTTATAACTTTTAAAACTGTAATTGTATCTAAAATTGACTTTCGTCTTAAAAAAAGGCTTATCTCATGCATGAAATCCCCCTTTTGAGATGAGGGAATTATTCCTAAAAAGTCACTCATCTCAAAATAAAATTTAACTTACAACATGTATAGTAAATATGTTATCATTTAAAATTTTAGCACATGGAAAAATTATTTTAGGATAGTAAGTTTTAAATTTTGCATATAGCTCTAGAGGCAAAACCTATAGAATATATAAATGAAATTCATACAATTATAAATAAAATTAGTATGTTAATATGTTTGGAGTGTATGATATGGATCATGGCACTTATCAAATTTAACAAGCTAAACAAGCACACATACAACAAACATAATATAGAAAAATTTGAAATAGAAAGGTTAAGGGCCAAAATCAAGGACATGTGAAAATGTCATAAACAACACACATAAACATGAATAATGTCACAAAAGATGGACATGTTTAAATGCCACACACACATAGGGCCAAGGGCCAAAAGTAAGGACATATTCAAATGTTTCACACAACACACATAATATCATAGAGATGTATCAATCAAGTTTTACACACAAGGGCTTAGAACCAATACAATATATAAGTAACATGTGATATACTATGCACAACATCAATGGAACATAGAATTAGCAAATATAGTCTAAACTATGAATATGAAATGCAATAATATCCTAGAAAATAACATGTTCATTTACACTATATAAGATATAAATATTAGCAAAACATTTGTAAATAAGATGAAAGCTCAAGAATATAGGGGTTATATAAAGATAACACCTGCATAGTGTGACTTGTGAGGAAGATTCCCCCAACTTAACAAGGCAAATGGGTAGAGAAAGGTCCAATATCTTAATCTTGTGAAATATTCATATGTCCTACACAACACTCATGACTACTAGTGAAATACATGTGTGATATAAAAATAATATGTTATTTACTAATCATGAGATAAATGACATATTGTAAATATGTAAACTAGTTTTTTAATCATGTTTAGGTCCTTATTTTGGTTTTTAAAAAATATTTGAATGTTTTTGTATTTTTGAAATATATATATATATATATATATATATATATATATATATATTATTTTTATAATATAGGGAAATAAACAATAACAAAACCTAAATGAAATAAAGATGTCAAAGATAGAAGGGAGAAGATCTGAAAAATTCATAAGAAGTGCCAATGTGAAATATGCATGAGGAAAGGTTTGGATGGTCCAATTTAATAAAATTCCCCTCTATGAAATGTGAGTTGAAACTATTATAAATCTATAAGAGACTAAAAATATATGTAAATGAATGATTGTACATTTTCATTTCATCAAACATACATTTGTCACAATATGTTGTAAAAAGAAAGCTTGAATAAAGAAAGATTTTGCTTGAATAACAGTGAATTGCATACTGAGACTGACTCAGTAGTTTGAAAACTAAAGGAATTAAGGCTTTGTGTATTGTAAATATGAATTATAGGTAGAAAAAATTAAAGGAAAAGATCAACGAATTGGGATAGTAATGGCAAATGATTCTATATTATGTTGGGTGATTTTGTTTAGTGATAAAAATGATAAAATTTCAAGGCAAATTATGTAAGTAAAGAAATAAATGGAATTATTTAATAGGTTTGACCATTATTTGAGACTACCCAAATATTAATAAATGAAATAGAAGGATCAAGATGCCATTAAGTCAAGAAAAATTAGGGCATAAAAGAATGGATCAAATGATCACACATGCAAGCAAATGGAAGAAGAAGGTGCAATAATCCAAAAACTATGTATAATTAGATTTTTTTTTTTTTTGAAATTATTTGAATATTTTTGACTTTTTGTTAAGTATAATATTCAAGGATTATCTATTAAATAATAATAATAATCATAATTGAATCTCTTAGAGCTGTATAGATCTGTAGGGTAATTTTCTTCTCCACCCCCATCTTGATCATTATTACCATCATGTGATACGTGTATTATTAGTCACTCATGTGAAAATGCAAAGCTTTGTTGGTTAGAATATATTTTAGATTGAATTTGTTGTAACCAAGATGTACCAAATGTGAATGACTTTTGATACGTATGAGGCATGACCTATACCCTTGTATTGATAATTTTGGGTTCATAAGCAATTGGGTATGTGATATATCCAAGGGATAATTCCCAATGTGAAATATGATGTAGATATTAAATATTTTATTCAAGTTATGGTAATCCTCTCAAATTTCAATAAGTTTCTTTTTATGTAGGACCAATATAATTATGCTTAAAATAAGCCCCTTGCATGTATATTGTGATTGCTAAATTACTTTGTTAAAGATTTTTTTTGCTTATTATAGGTGTACATAATATGTCTTGTATTGCTACGGTAGATGAAGCTTGTTGATCTTATTGTACTCTAATGATGTTACCATGTTTGTAATTTTTAATTTTTTCTTATAATGTTTTAAAATGATACGTATCATGTCTTGTGATCCTATGATAAACATAAAATGATTTTCTTTTTTTGTGTACAAGTCATGTTGTTGATTGATGCCGAGTAGTGAGTAGTGTTAGAAGCTTATTGTCCAATAGAAATTGTAAGAGTATTGTATGTGTATCTTGGTGTGATTTTATTTTCAATGATTTTTAATCATTAGCATCTATTATTTACACATTATTGATAGTGTTTCAAATATGTGCTATGTAATAACTATAATTGTTATTGTTTACATTATCCTCTTAAGGCATACCCAATATTTGTTTATCTTTTGAATCTAGTTGAGTTACAATAATTATATTTGAGTCATCTTGATAAAAACCTAGGGAAACATGTGTAAACAAAGTATGTGATAAATAAATATCTAAGGGATTGAAGTTTAACTTACGTATATGATCATCTATCATAATAATCATGTTAGCTTCATCCTCATCACTATTATAATCAGAAACATGTCCATCTTGTATTTATGAGTTAAGAAATAATGAAATATTAGGTATGACTACTTTTAGATTTTGAATATATTGTTTCTTCTATGGAATGTCTCTGTGTTCTATTTGTGTCTCTATTTATGCTTTGTATACCTTAACCTTCACAATTTTTTTGTTTGTGATGTTTGTCTTTGTAACTGTTGGTCTTGTTTACATTCTTTTTTCAACCTTACTTGTTATTATTGTAATTTATTAACTTGATTTTTCATCTTTGTTATTTCTATTTTGTACTACTCAAGTTCTTTATGTGTGTGATATAGTTATTATTAATCCTTATATGATTGTTGTTGGTTTATTTGCTTGTTAGTATGACTTGATTCTCCAAATTCATATGTAAATTTTTGATCATAAGGAATAATTTAAGGAGTAATAATGATCATATTATCTAATTATAAATGGGATGTGTGGATGTTTCAATAATAGAAGGGTGTATCATTTGTGGGAAATTCATAAGATTATACTTCATGCATAAATTTTAAACATCTGTGTAAAGTATAAGGTAAAACTTCCATCATGTGTTTCTAAATTATCCCTAATAGTAAATTTTAATGTTATTAATTAGGCATAACATAAAATAGAGTAGAAAATATTTTTGGTCTCAATGTTATGTCTAAGGACATTAGTCCAAGAACTTGTTTTGAATCACCATCAAATCTTTTGATAATTTGATTTGGTTGTTGAAGGCTACCAATTCAAATACCTAATTATTGTAATAAAGTTATTGTATAAATTTTTCATGTGGATCAAACATCAATAAATACTCTTTTAATACCTTTATTTTGTGTTCTTACTTAAATGAACAATGGGAGGTTTTGTGAGATTACATTTTTTATCAGTATCTATTCATTTTCAAAAGTGATTCTTATTTATGTATACTTGAGAAAATTCATGATTGAAGCAAAAGTAACATGTTGTGTATCACTAAGAATAGTATTATACCTTGCATAGAAAATGTATTTATATATGGATGAGCTTTCTAGTAAATCTAAAATTGAATCTTTGTTAGGTTGTTCTTAATTATTTTATAATATCATATACTTTTGGCTGAATTTCTTGTCTTGGGGTGGAGGAGGGGGTTGAGGAAGAACATGTTGACTACCCCCATGATGTGGTGGCCTATCTCATCAATTACTAAAATCTTGGACTGCCAAATACAATATAAGTTATGGGTAAATAATGGGAGTGGGATGGTAACTATTAGAGCTTTGAAGTCTAAAGGGAGTAATGAAAGGTGTTATGTATTCCCTTTGTCACTTACTTGTAACAAGTAAGATTTATGATTGGATATTGAAGCAATGAGGATCGATTGTCACATGGGGGGTTTTAAAAAGAGGTTGGATAATTTTATTGTGTGATTGTTCTTGTTCATATGTTATGCTTAATTTGACAAAATTTAAACATGTTTGCATTTTATCACATATACCCATAATTTTTAGTTAAAACAAAAATAATAAAATGAAAAGGTACACACAAAGATATAATGTAACATTAGAGCTCAAGAAAAGAAAATAAAATGACTAGAAATTTAAAAAAGTTAGAAGATTGATACTTTAAGGAAGACTTAGGGTTTTAACAATGTTTAAACAATAAATAAGTTTACCAAATGTTTTATGATGAATTAAATTAATAAGGTTATTAATCCTAATTCACATAAATAGAATACAATAATATAGGGTGTTGTAAATGCACTTTTAAGTGAAAAACTAAAGATAGATGACTAAAACAAATGAAGAAATAATGAGAAGCAAAACTAAACTATGAATTTGAAGCATGAACTTAGCTTTATGATCCGCCAAGCTAACTATTTTGATTGAAATGATGCATACATAAGGAAATGAGATTAAACCCAAAATATTCCTAGAAGCTAGATCTGAGTTTGCACAAGGATATGAACGTTGGATAAGGACAATATCATTGGTTGCTATTGTCCCTATCTATTATTTTTTTCCTATTATAGAAAATAAGAATTCAAGGCACACTCACATGTGATAAAAAAATATAGGCATGTATGCACTAATTTTGTCTTCATAAATGCATGGGAGATTTGTGAGTAACTGATTTAAGTTAAAAAATCCTAGTAAAACATGTAATGATTGAGTGGCCTATGAGCATGGGCTAAATGGGTGTAATTGAGATGAGATGGCCCCAATAACCCCCAAGATGATTGAACATTACATACATATCCAATACTCTAAAGAGGGAAATCAATCCCAATGTAGTTATCTTACTTAAGTGATTTATGTAATTATTATCTTTTTATTATATGAATGCATCTAGATTCATATTGAGTACTTGATCATGTGGGATTAGGACTACATAAAATTGGTTTTAAACTTGGTTGAGGACTACTTGAAGTGCTTAAAACTTAAATTGGAAAGAATAGGGAACATTTGATCAATGTGCACTTGTGTCAATAAGATTTTTAAATTAAAATTTCCCACTTATGTAATAATTTATTTGAATTGTATTTATAACAATTCCAATGGGATGACCACACATTAGGAAGCCTAAAAAATGAAGGATGACCTCATGGAGGGTTTAATTTGATGAATAAGATTGTTGGTGGGAAACAAATAGAATAATTTCACAGGGATGGGATCAACAATCATTATTTTCCTTATTTTTCATTCTTGTCCCCTAAGTAAACATGTTGGATTTTGGGTCTAGACTAAGGCATGCAGATGCATAGTGGTGTTTTTAGTAATCATAATCTTTCTATGTGTGATGAACAATAATTATAAGATAAAATAGTCCTCTTGGTGAGGTAGAATCATAATTAATAATTAAGTGCACAAGTTAATTTAGGATAAGCATGGGTAAAATATGCATGGTTAATTATTTATGACCAAATTTAGTTACTACATATTCTAGGGATTTACATGTTTTTCAATTATTAGTTCTTATTAGGCTCTTATTGGCATGTAATTTTTGTGTTATGGGCCATTTTTTCTTCACATTTTCTCTCTCCTCCCTTTGTATTCATGTTGTATTGATATTTTTGAAAATATGTAGCAATATGGTTATGGTCTACTACAATCATACCACTATGGTTCTCATCTGCTAGAATCATAGTGCTATGTTTTTTGTAGTCATTTTTTTGGGCCATTTTAACCCTCATTTTGGGTCTTACATGTCTTTTACTCCTATATTTTTGACATTTTTTTCTCATTGTGTATGGGATTATGTGCCAATAGGATTCCTTGTTGAATTTGAGAAGTCTATAATTACACATGTATAGTAGTGCATATAGGATACACAATATACAAATAAGAGAGAATTGAATGTTATGAGATTGAATGTCAAACTTGAGATTGCTAAGTGAATTTTGAAAAAGTAGAGTTGAAGTGTTTAGAGTATTATTTGATTCAATATTGGAGTCTTCTTTTTTCATTGTGTCATTTTTTCATACTAGTAAAATTTATATATGGTTTAGGCATTGAATCCATGAATTTATTTTTGAAGTGCTTTGAGTGTTCTAATCCAATTTTTTTTCTAGAACAAGGGTCTAATAATAATGGAGGGATAACACAAGACCCTCAATGACTCCCTACTTTTATTAATTTATGATGAGTTATTAGAGTTTCAAGGAGGGATATCACTTTCCTTGATATTTTCTCAAAATTTTAAAATGTGAGCGATGTTTTCAGAGCATAGGTTCAGAGGTATAGGGTTGTAACATTTATTTTTAAAAATATCAAATTTGTGGGTAACATAATGATTTAAGTTTTATTAGTGCTAGTAAAAGAGTGCCATGTTTTTGGTTATCCATGAAAAGTTTTATATATTCTTCAAGTTTTTTGGGTTTTATTCACCTTGTTGTCTATACCTGTTTCTCAATCCTCGTCTCTGCCAATTGCCTAAAAATTTATGATAATTACATATTATTCTTGAAAATCCCTCTTTGCACATCTATATTAATCTCAAATATTTCTTACTATAATTAGGTTTTATTTGGATAAATCTTGTTAGATATGAATTTCAAAATTATATGGGTAGATGTATTACATTTTAATTTAAAACCACTTTCCCATAAAATAATTTGTTCAACCTAATGTGAATCAAACACACAACCTTCAATTTTTATAGGAATTATTATTTTTATTGAAATTATTATCCCTAACCCTTGTGCATGATTTTCAAATTGTAGTTTGTTGTGTTTTCCCTATCATTCTAATCCTAAGGTATATAACATGCTACATATGTTTCCATCTTATGCCACCTAAATTTATTAGATATGAGACACATTCTAGGTGAAGTTAAAAATTAAACTAAGAATCTAAGTTATGTTAATTACCATTTCAATATTACATGTTTTGATGAAAATTATGTTGAAATGTATGTGAATGGATCTCAAAATGAAAATAATTATGATATCGTAATAACCCCTTCGGTTCCTAAAAAAAATATGCAATTTATTTTGGCCACATTATTATAATAGAGTTGACAAAGTTTAGGAATAAACTTACCAAGTTGATCCATAGTTCATACCAAATCAAAAATACAAAATACAACCACATAGCTAATAGATGAGTAATATCCCTTACTAACATAAGCATAACAACCAATTTAATCATATATAATGAAACTTAAAATTTAATTTCGTAAGGGAAAATAAAAATGTTTCATTAATAAAATCATACACTATATCTAATTGGGTACAAAAAAACCATACAATAAAATAATATCAACATTCATTAAATCATGTAACTACATGTGGGGAACACAACTAATCCCACTGGCTCATAAATAAATCCTCTGGTCATAATAATCAATAATACATCATGATTTAACAACATTATAAAGGTTACATGAATTAATATAAAAAATTCCAACATAATATGACCTAAAAATGTACATGATCATTCTACTGAAGCCATTTGGTACTGACATATGTGAATAAGATATGGAGAGTGTCATGAAGGTGCTTTTACTAAAACCACATATGCATAATGCATTCCCACATACCTCCTAAATTATAATGTACCTACCCTTCAATGAGGGTAATAATAAGAGTAAATAACTAGAGATAATATTAGAAACCATGTGCAACATAAGTGAAAATCATTATTAGGAGTACTCAAGCTAGATAGAACTAGACAATACATCCATCATGTCACATCCTGATTTCTCTCTAAGCTTAATAACCTTTTGATCCATGGATTTTATGGTTTTTAGTTAATTAACTAATATTTGATTAATATTTACTACATATGCTGATTATGGGATAATTATATGATGCTTAATTTACATGATTGATTAGCTATGGAGTTAGTTGTACTTTTATATTCTGTACTTGATGATCATGTTTGTTAGTTTATATAGTAGTATCTTATGGATATATTTATGTTTCAGGCTAACTACCTTCATTGTTATAAGGTGGATGTAGGATAGATCCATCCCTTAGAGTGTGATGGATGGAGGGCATCATCGGAGAGGGTGGTGTAGATGGAGGCATTAAGAGATAACATAGAGAAATACTAGAAACCCACGTACACACCACAATATATTAGCATGTTTTATGATTATTGCTTGAGTTAGATAGTTGTAGTATTTTTTGATTTTTGTTATATATGTCTATTATGAGTTTAATTACCATTTGATGATCTTGTTGGTTTAGCTGTTGATGCTATTGCGTGGTTGTTTGAATTATTTTGTACCTATCTTATTATGACTTACTACTGTATTGGACATAGTTGAGTGTTTGTATAAATAGTGCTTTTTTTGGATTCATAGTTGTAAGTATTAAATAGATTCTAATACTATGATTTATTTTGTTGTTAAGTGATTAATTATGCTTATAAGGTTACAATTATCATTTATAATAGTTGAATAAACATGTATTAGGTCATTAATGAGTTATAGTTCTTTGTTAAGCATTAACTAATGACTTTAGTTGGCATGGTTTAATGAGATTAATGTTATTGTCTAAAGACTATTATAAAGCCTTAGTGCTTAGGTAATTTTTAAGAATCCTATGTAAAGTCCATGTATATAGTCTCATTATTAAACAATTTGTGATACATCTTTGTGTTTGATGAATCTTTGCTAGACTCATTAGTTGTTTGTTTAACCTATAAAGCTAACTTCTAGTTGGAGATTTAATGCATTGATATTGATTATTATGTTAATTGGAATTTTCATTTAAGTTAACATTTCATGAAAAATATAATGTTTTAAGACTTTGTATAAAGTCGATTTGCGTGGGCATTATGGGAAGTGAATGTTAGTGTTGGTATATTCAAAATACACACATAAAATGATTATTATACTAATCACTCAAAATTTTGAGATGATTAGGGTTTATAAATAGTCTTTGAATTTAGTAAAAAATCACTATGGGAATTAGAGGTTGGCTGCATGAGAAAATGGTGGCAGACTATTTGTTCTATTGAGTCATGTTGAGTTATTGATGGAATGCATTGTTTTAGTCATGATTTCTGCTGAGGAATTGGGAAGAATTCATGTGGAAAGTAAGGGCATGGATAAGAATAAAATAAAGAGGGAGGAAGCCTATGTGGGGATGGTAGATGATGACATAGTAGGCAAAAGTGGATGAAGGGATTTCGAGTTAAGAAAGAAAACAAATTAGCTTCCTTGGCATATAAATCTCTTCTAGGTTGGTAATGCACTTAAAATTCCTATTTGATAGTCTACATAAATTATGGTAATGAATGTAGAGAGGGGTTTAAATAGTTTCAGTTATATTGAAATTTAAAAAGCATGCTAAATGTAGGGCCTTGTGGATGGCTCAGGCCATCCACAAAACCTTATATTGCTATATAGAATACCTCAAGAACAAAATTTTTGTGTTAAACATACTTGAATCAAACTTTGTAAATCCTAATTTTTTTTTTAGGGTATAACTATTTATTTTAATGGGTATTTTACTTTTTTGGGTAGAGTTTTGAGACTTAGTGTTTTACATTGAACCAGTTTGAATAATTTAGACTTGAATACATATGCATAAATTAAGAACCCATATAGGGTATGAGGGAAAATTTAGGGTTTCAACCTAGACCTATAATATGGTTAGAATCCCTTATTTTTCCATAGATGACAATGGATTTTTATATATTTTATCTTGGGGTTAAATTACATAAACCAGGGTAGGGTTTCAATTATGTGTATAAGTCGATTGATAATAGAATGAAATTTGTCTATTTCATTTATATGCTTATCTAAATGATAAAAAATATATATCTAGGGGTATGCATATATACCCTACAATATTTTTGTGACCTATCTCACACACACACACACACACACACACACACACACACACACACACACACACACACACACACACACACACACACACACACACACACACACACACACACACACACACACACACACGAAAGAGAAATTAGTTTGAGATGACCGTGGTATTTAGTTACGAGGTCTTGAGTTTATATTGAGGGAAATTTTAAATATATGGATTATTATGCTTATATCCCCTACATAGATATAAATATCAACCTAGTCAACTGAGTCAAACATATGGTTGAGTATGATAATATATACATAAGAGGTGAATATTAGTATTTGGATGAGTATTCAATTTAAAATGAATGATACAATTGGTTGAGTTATGTTTTATGACTATGTATTTAAATAAAATACATAGATATATATACAAAGTAATTAATAAGTCTTAGACAGAATATTTAAATCACTATGTTCATAGACATATATGTATTACTTAGTCTTTATACAATTTGACTTGGATTGTGTATTTCATAGGTTGAGTTTTAATAGTTATCAGTGCATTTTATTATGTAAATGTCATGAAGACTATATGAATTATCTTTGAATTAACTTAGATTAGCTTATATTAAATGAGAGTTAAGACATCGAATGGATTTAAGGATTGATTGAATTATGTCTTTTGAATCAATTATTGGAAAATCCTTGTGGTTGTGTTTGAATTGATAACCATATATATTTTGAAATTCTATGCATATTTAGTCATACCATTAAATTAGGAATTTATTGATTTAATTGTCTTACAAAACTATAAGAATGGAAAAATTACAGCTGGTTGAGTGATTAGATAATTGTATATTCTTATTAGTTATGTAACCCATCTAATTCTGAGTATGTGACTTGAAGTACTATGGATTGGAATTGTTTTGGTATATTAAAGGTTTGTGACAAATTTTTGTAGTTCGAATGTATATCGATAGTATATGAGATACTCTAAGATCATGGACAATAGATTATCTACATATGAGTATAATGTATACATTCTCATATTAGTGACTATATACAAATTTATATATACACTTGAGAGTTCAAATCTTGTACATATATATATATATATATATATATATATATATATGATTTTTTGACTATGTTATAAATATAAGAATGGATATACCATATATAAATGTACACAACTTGTTTTATACTTTTGAACATTATTTATATAACAGGGTAATATGGGTGCTTTGTTATGTATTTAATGTTTCATTGAAGCATTAAAATAAAGTATTTAAATTGATTAAATATAGATCATATTAAGTTTTTTATACGATAGCCTTATTGTTATTTTTGTGGAATATATGAGCAAATAAATAAGCTATGATTAATGTTATGTTTCATGGATGAAATAATATTTTGAGTTACATATTGATATTGGGTAACTTGTAGTCTAAATATGATTCTTACCTAGATGGTATGTTTCTATTGATAATTGTTTATGGTTCTGTTTATTATTATATAAAAAATAAGATGATTATTAGATTCATTGCATTATATTTGATGGACTAAATATATGGATTTGATATTTTCATACTTTGTATATTTATTATCTATTAATAGGAAATATTTTAATTGAATATATTGTTTTTTATATTATTATATAATTAACCAAATATCATATTTATGACACTAAATAAGTAGCAAATAAATTTCATTGGCTCAATTAGTGCGATCAATGCAAGATGAGGTGTAATCTAATTAAGTGGTGTGTATGAAATTGACTGATCTTAGAGGTCATTAACTATTTGAAAAATTTGGCCAAATTAATGTTTATAGTTAAATATTATCATTTCATATGTTTGATATAGTTTACATATTTGTGTAATATCAAGTTAGAATGGATTTATTTATGGTACACATCATGTGTTCATTATCTTTTAGAACACAAGTTCTAATTTGTCATTATGGATTTCCATACCATCATTATCTACCCATCCATGAAGGGAGAGATATTTCCTTGTTGGGAGATAGTACGAGGGATTGATGTTCCATGGTTGGTGTGGAAAAACACTTGGATGATGATCTCCCTTCCCACAACAATACTACACTTGAGATTACATATAAATAATTGAGTCATGGAGACTCATGCTTCGTAGATATTATTATTATTATTATTGAGACATTATTTATTACTAAAGCTATACTATTTATTCATTTGTACATCTACAACATTGATTGTAATGTTATATCAGTTGTGGCTGAAATTGTATATTTACTTTAATGAAATAAATGCAATCTTTATTATTTATTCAACATTGTTTATATTTGATATATCATTATCATGGTGATCATTAGCTAAATGGATTAGATATAAACTTTGTGGGGTTAACTTAAATAATACATTTAGTTAAATATCACCTAGTTAGATTTCTCATGGTGAAATATTTTAGATGAATGTGTAATTAATTAAAAAAATTATGTTATTCTAGTAAAACCTAGTGGGGTTGTTACATTATGGTATCAAAGTTGAGGTTCAAACTCTAGGACTTAATGTGTCTACTAACATAAACTTATTCTCTTATTAAACAAGAAGAATAATGGTGCATGATAGATTAGGAGGTGAAAGTTATTCAAATACTAATCACCCTTTTTATCCAAATTAGTTCTCCACTGAATAAGCTGTGAAGCTGGATCAAATCCTCACAACCATATAAGAGACTAGGGATCAAATCATGACCCTAAAATAAGAAGTACATGGGCATGAAAAGGAAAATACTTAAGATTAACCTAAAGATCATCCTACTAAGCATGAACATCCTTAAGAGCAGAGGCATGAGAAAATACCATAAGATTTGAGATTTCGAGTAGCTACAAAGTTGGCATGTGACATGAAAAAGATGAATCCACCCAATTTTGATGGAACTGTATTGGGAGATGGAGATGAAGCATGGATGATAGAGATGTAGAAATGTTTCAAAATCTAAAATTACTCTAATGTCACCAAAGTAATATGGGGAGAATATTGACTTGTTAATGAAACAATAACTTGGTGGGTAAATAAGAAGCTCAAGATGAACCTTGAATCTACTAGCACCACTTGGGAATAATTTGTGACACTATTTAGGTCATGATGGCTTCCATAGATGTACTTCATTTAGAAGTTTATAAAATTTTATAATCTTAATCAAGGATACCTATCGATGAATAAATACTAGGAGAAATTCACCAAGCTCCTTAAGTATGTACCTAATATCAGGCAGATGAGAGGTTTAGGATCAAGAAATTCATCATGGGATTAAAACTCTGAATTGGTTGTGAAGTAGATGTGCATGGGCCATCTACCATGGATTAAGTTTTTGAGAAGGTAGTCAAGTAAGAACATAAACTAAAATATCTTACCCAAGAGATAAATTTAAGAAGTTTGAAAGTTCTAAAACAACTTTCAAAAAGAAGAATTAGAAGTAGAGGAGTGGAGACTCCAAGAGTTAATTCAAGAACTAGAATTCCAATTTCAATAGTGGTTTAAGGAATAAGAAACCTGATAATGGTTTCAAAGGAGGTTTCAAGGGAAACTAATAGTCTGATAGGAAAGGACTAGCTGGAGGTTGATTCATTTATGGAGGTGACCATTATGCTCATGAGTGTACTCAAGACAAGTCAAAGAATAGGGGTTCTACTTCTCATTAGGTTAAATTTCAATAGTGGATTCATGTAGTTGTTGACAATCATCATGTCAAGTATCAAGCTTCACCTATAAAACTATCAAGTATTTTTTTAATCATCTAGTTTCTATTTTGATTGACACAAGAGATATATAATATTTCATTGCTCCTATAATTCTTAGTAAATTTTCTAGAAAAGTTGGATTTATGGAAAATGCATGGTCAGTAGAGTATGGGAATGAGTCAAAGGTCAAAATTGATAAGTGTTTAGGTGAAGTTGAGATTAGGTTTCTTAAATTCACTATAGTAGTGGATCTTTATATTAAATTGTTAGTGTCATATGATGTGATCCTAAAATTCAATTGGATTTTGAGCATAAAGCTAAGGTTGACTTCTATCTAAAGAAGGTTGAGTGTCAAGATGATTTTATAAATTAGACACAACTTCAGGGTGAGAAAAAAGAGTTGAAGCTTAGGTAGATTCATATAATTCAACTCAAGAAATCTCAAAGAAAGGGATGTCAAGAATTTATCATTAAGATAAATGAGATGGAGGAATCTAAGGAACCATCCATTGAGGATTATCCTTTTTTTAAGAACTTTCAAGATGTATTTCTAGAGGAATTACCTAGATTGCCATCTAAGCATGAGTTTAATTTCTTTATTGATATCATACCTAGATCAAAACTATAATCTAAGGCACCATACAAGATGAAAACCACTATATTGGTTGAGTCAAAGACTCAAATTTAAGAGTTATTCTTAAAAGGAATGATTTGACTAAGTGTGTCACCATGGGATGCACTAGTTGTCTTCATCAAGAAGAAAGATGGTAATCTTCACCTATGTATTGATTATAGGATGTTAAACAAAGGAATGATCAATAAAAAATATATGTTACCATTCATTGATGATATCTTTGCTCAAATGTGAGGGGAAATAGTCTTTTCTAAGATTGATCTTAGAGCAAGGTATCATCAACTAAGAATCTGTGATGAGGATATTACAAAAACAACATTCAGAACTTGATATGGGCACTATGATTTCATAGTGTTACCTTTTGGGTTGAAAAATTCTCTTAAAATATTTTTGAATCTCATGAATAGTGTGTTCAAAGATTATCTAGATCATTTTATTTTGATCTTCCTTGATGACATCCTCATATATTCCAAGGATGAGGAAGAACATCTTTAACATCTAGATCTAGTTTTGTAGCATTTACAAAAGCATATGTTATAAATTTTTTTGTCCAAGTGTGATTTTTTCCAAAAAAAGTGTAGTATTTGAGACATATTATCTCTGTGTATGGTATTTTAATGGATCTAGCAAAGATAAGAGCCATAATGGAGTGGTCAGTACCAAAGAATGTGCATGAGGTAAGAAGTTTCATAGGATTAGTAGGCTATTATAGGAAATTCATTCTAAATTTATCTAAGATAGATAATCCAATTACCTCTATTCAATTAAATAATTAGAGTTTTATTTGGTCAAATAAGTGTGAGACAACTTTTCAAGAGTTGAAAAAGAGGCTTACTTTAGAACCACTGCAAAGAGTTTTTGATCCTAATGGTCAATTCTCAGTGATCACAGATGCATATGGGGATGTCTTAGAGGAGTTATTATGTGGGATGGTTTTATTATGGTATTGAGTCTAGGAAACTCAAGCCCTATGAGGTAAATTATGTCACTCATGATATGGAACTTGCAGTAATTATGCATGCCTTGTAAGTTTAGAGGAATTATCTATTAGGGAAACCATTTAATATCTAGAATGATAACTTGGGACTCAAGTACATCTTCACCTAAACAAACCTAAATTCTCATTAGAGGTGATGGTTAGAGTTATTATCTAATTATGATTTTGATATTAATTATATCAAAGGCAAGGAGAATAGAGTTATCGATGCTCTAAGCCATAGAAGGTATATATCATTCATGGCTACTATCAAGAGTACTTTATGAGATTAGGTAATAAAATTATCATTAAGAGATGAATTATATGTTAAAGGTAAAGAAAAATTTGATAGATAATACACAAAATCCTAGGTATAAAGGATTCAAGTTAGAGAATGATGGTCTTTTGAGGTACAACAAGATGTATGTGCTTGATAGAGAGAATTTAAAGAACATGATGGTAAAGGAAGTACACAATGCCTCATATTTAGGACATACAACTATATTCAAGATAATTTTTTATCTAAGAACACTCTATTTATGGAAAGGAATCAAGAAAGATGCAGTGAATTTTATGTCTCATTGTTTGGAATGTTAGCGTGTGAAAGTTAAACATGTGAATTTGGTTGGATTGTTATATCTACATGATATAATAGAATGAAAGTGGTAGATGATTAACATGGAAATTATCCAAGGGTTTCCATTATCAAAAAACTAGTATGATATGATCTTGGTTATAGTTTATAAACTAACCAAGGTATCCCACTTCATACTAGGCAAATTGATAGATGACACACCTATGCTTATGAAGAGATTCATGAAAGAGGTGTATTGATTGTATGGATTTCTAGAGAAGATAATTTTAGATCAATATTTGAAGATGACTTCTATATTTTAGTTGACTCTAAATTTAGATCTAGGTATGTAGTTGAATTTTAGCACTATTTATCACTAAAAAACTAATGGAAAAATAGGGTGAGTTAACTAGGTTTTAGAATATCTCCTTCACATGTATTACATAGATTAGAAATAAAAGTGGGAGGAGTACCTTCCATTGGTTTAGTTTTCTTACAAAAATTCATACCAATCAACATTGAAGATGATTCTATTTGAGTTAGTATATGAAAGGAGGTGTAGAACACCAATCAGTTGGGACATGTTAGAGGAAAGGGTAGTTTTTGAACTTGAGATGATTTTAGATATGGAAGAGCAAGTTAGGATAATTAGGTAGAGTTTGGTTGAGGCCAATGATAAACAAAAAAGTTATGTTGATCTGAAGAGAATACCAAGGTAGTTTTCTATTGGTGATAAAGTGTTTTTATGGATTAAAACTCAAAATCTTGATTAAGTTTGGGAAGGTAGCAAAATTTTCATCAATATATGTGGGACCCTTCGAGGTTTTGGAAGTGGTCAATCCTATAACATATAGGATTACATTACCACTAGCTCTACATCTTTTGTATAATGTCTTCCATGTGTCTTATTTTTAAAGTATGGTACTGATCCTTCACATGTATTAGATTGGAATGCTTTGTAGGTTCTAGATCTTAGGGTGGTCATGGTAGAACCAATCCTAATAATTGACATTCACAAACTCAGTTTATGTAATAGAGAAGTGTCATAGTGCAAGGTCTAGTGTGACTAATATTATGAAGATAGTGCCACTTGGGAAGACTATGATGAGTTTTATAATCTATTTCCACATTTATTTGCTTAATATGTTGTTATATATTATTTATTTTCTACTAAATAATGTTTTAAATTTAGAACTTATGTTTGAATAAGTGTCATTAGGATGATGAACAGCTTTAAGGGGAAAGGATGTCACATCCCAATTTATCTCCAAGCTCAATAACCTTTTGATCCATGGATTTTATGGTTTTTAGTTAATTAACTACTATTTGATTAAGCTTTACTACATATACTGATTATGGGATAGTTATATGATGATTAATTTACATGATTTCTTAGCTATGGAGTTATCTATACTTTTATTTATTATACTTGATGATCATGTTTATTAGTTTATATAATAGTATTTTATGGATATATTTATGTTTTAGGACAACTACCTTCATTTTTGTGAGGTGGATACAAGAAAAATCCATCCCTCAGAGTGTGATGGAGGGAGGGTATCATTAGAGAGGATGGTGTAGATGGAGGCATTGGGGGATAATAGAGAGAAATACTAGAAACTCATGCACACACCACAATAGATTAGCATGTATTTTATCTTGGGGTTCAATTACATAAACTAGGGCAAGGTTTCAATTGTGTGTATAAGTCGATTGGCAATAAAATGAAATTGGTCTATTTCATTTATATGATTATTTAAATGATATATATATATATAAGGGTGTGTATATATACCTTACAAGATTTTTATAACCTAGGATATATACATACCAATGTGTGTGTGTGTGTGTGTGTGTGTGTGTGTGTGTGAGATAGAGAAATTGATTTGAGATGACTATGGCATTTGATTATGAGGTCTTGAGTTTATGTTGAGGATAATTTTAAATATATGGATTCTTATGCTTATATCCCTTGCATATATATAAATATTAACCCAGTAAATTGAGTCAAACATAGGGCTAAGTATGATAATATATACATAAGAGGTGAATATTAGTATTTGGCTGAGTATTTGATTTGGACTAAATGACACGGTTGGATGAGTTATGTTTTAGGACTGTATTTAAATAAAATACATAGATATATATACAAGGAAAATAATGTCTTATAGAGAATATTTAAATCATGGTATTCATCAACATATATGTATTACTTAGTCTTTATATGATTCAACTTGGACTGTGTATTTCATAGGCTGAGTTTTAATAGTTATTAATGCATTATGTTATCTAAATATCATGAAGACTATATGAATTATCTTTGAATTAAATTAGATTGGATTTTATTGAATGAGAGTTAAGACATCAAATGGATTTAGGGATTGATTAAATTATGTCTTTTGAATAAATTAATGTAAAAGCCTTGTTGGTTGTTTTTGATTTGATAACCATATATATTTTTCAATTCTATGCATATTTAGTCGTACTAAAAAATTAGGAATTGATTGATTTAAGTATGTCTTGCAAAACTATAAGAATGGAAAAATTAAAATTGGTTGAGTGAATAGATAACTATATATTATTATTGGCTGTGTAACCCATATAATTTCAAGTATGTGAGTCGAAGTACTATGGATTGGAATTGTTTGGTATATTAAAGGTTTGTGACAATTTTTTTTATTCAAATGTATAACAATAGTATATAAGATACTCTAAGATCATGGACAGTGGATTGTATACTTAGAGTATAATGTATACATTCTCAGATTAGTGACTGTATAGATATTTATATATATACCTAAGATTTTAAATCTTGTACATACATACATAATATATACATATGATTTGTTGACCATGTTATAAACATAAGAATGCATATACCATATATAAATGCACATAACTTGTTTTATACTTATGAACATTATTTATATAACAGGGTAAAATGGGTGCTTTGTTATGTATTTAATGTTTTGTTGAAGCATTAAATAAAGTATTTAAATTGATTAAATATAGATCATATTAAGTTTGTTATATGATAGGATTATTGTTATTTTTGTAGAATATGAACAAATATATAAGCTATGATTAATGTTATGTTTCGTGGATAAATAACATTTTGAGTTACATATTGATATTGGGTAACTTGTAGTCTAGATATGATTCTTACTTAGATGGTATGTTTCTATTGAGGACTATTTAGGATTCTATTTATTATTCTCTAATAAATAAGATGATTATTAGATTCATTTCATTACATTTGATAGATTAAATATATGTATTTGATATTTTTGTACTTAACATATTTATTATATGCTAATAGGAAATATTTTGATTAAGTCTATTAGTTTTTATATTATTATATAATTAACCAAATATCACATTTTTGACACTAAATAAGCAATGGACATATTTCACTGGCTCAATTAACACTATCAATTGAAGATGAGGTGTAATCCAATTGAGTGGTGTGTATGAAATTAACTGATCCTAGAAGTCATTAACTTTTTGAAAACTTTGGCCCAAGTAATGTTTATAGTTAAACATTATCATTTCATGTGTTTGATATAATTTACATGTTTGTGTGATATTATGTTAGAATGGATTTATTTATGTTACACATCATGCAGTAGTTATCTTATAGCACATAGGTTTTAGTTTGTCACTCTAGATTCCCACATTATCATTATCTACCCATCCATGAAAGGAGGGCCATTTCCTTGTTGGGAGATAATACAGGGGATTGATTGTCTATGGTTGATGTGGAAAATCATTTAGATGATGCTCTCCCTCCCAATAATAGTAATACATTAGAGACTACACTTGATATTATAGATATATACTTAAGTCATGAGGACTCATAATTTTTGGATTTTTGTATCATTGCATTATTATTGAGACATTATTTATTACTAAAGCTATACTATTTATTCATTTTTACATCTACGATAGTGGTTTTAATATTATATCAGTCATGACTAAAATTGTATATTTACTTTACTGTAATAAATTTGATCTTTATTGTTTATTCAACATTATTTATATTTGATATATCATTATCATGGTGATCATTAGCTAAACATATTCGATATATAACTTGTGGGGTTAACTAAAATAATACATTTAGTTAGAGATCACTTAGATTTCTCATGGTAAAATTTGTAAGATGAATATGTGTAATTAATTTAAAAAAAATTACTCTATTCTTGTAAAACCCAATGGGGTCTTTACACATCATAATCATCACTATCTATTGATAATTCAAGACAAACAAGTGAACTAGATTGTACGATGAACATGATAAATTATTAATACAATCATTGATTTGGCCAAAGGATTATGAGATGGAAAACACACTTATACCACTCAACCCCATAATATAAAGTTTTTAAATAGAAAATACTATCCATAATGAATCTACTTATACAATTCCATAAAAAACAACTATCTCATTTCTCATATCACAACCAACTCCATGTATTTCAATATGTAAGTATCATGGAAGTGATATGATAATGCTTGGGAAGCTAATGGGAATGGATTTATCATCATCTTCACCAACATGCTCATCTTATTTCTACTAGGCCTATTCCAACCATAAACTTTACCACTTAGGATACATTCTCAATGACACATGAGTACATCTTTTATATATGAAATCATAGAATCCAATAAGATTATGAGATTGCACAAACTCCATAGAGTTTTAATAAGATAAAAACATACTAATAGAATTCTCAAGATCATAACATTCCATTTCACTCATATATATAAGTAGGATCAAGATACAACTACCACTTTTAACCCAAGACCATACTTACCAAGGTCATACAAAATAATCATCAAAGGGATATTCATACAATACGTAAGGGTTTGTTGGTTTTCCCTTCAAGGTATTAGATTTATATTGTATTTATAAAAGTATATAAGAGATACAAGGTGCCTCCTAATATAATCCTTATTAACCAAAAAATAGATGACATCATAAAATGTAAGATTTTAAGGAGTATGGGATGTTAGAGGAGGTAGTGGGAACAAGCTCCCACTAGTTCCACTAACAAAATTAGTTACATCAATAACATACATCTCAAGTGGTTCAAATTTTTTTTTTGAAAGATCAAAATAAATATATAAAATCTTACAATTCCATCAAAAATCCATGATACCGACAATCTTACAATATTAACTTTTTCCCATACAAGAAAACTGGTTCAGCTAAGGGATCAACATATACCTTAAATGTATCTTAACTCAGTCTAATGAATCTTTGATTAACATATAAAATATAAAAAAAAAATTAACATAATATTTAAAACACATATTTCATTCTATAATAAGGTGTTTTATTGGTGAAGTGTATTAGGATAGATAATACTAAACTAAACCACCAAAATAAGCACAAGGGAGAATATGATCTAAACATAATATAACACAATAAATAAAGGATTGCTTATGTGTTTAGTGGAATTAATGAAATTAGTTTGAACAAATGATAATTAAAAAATGGGTTTTATATATGTGTACCTAATTTTTGACTCATTTTAATCATGACAAAGGTTGATAATGCTAAATAAAGTGTCGAGAAATAGTGCATAAGAGAATATATAAAAAAGAATAGGCTCTATTGCAATGACCATTATTAGATTACTTTGATAGTGACAATCCAATATCAAAATAGTCTAATAGTGTTAATTTATATTGAAAGTGGTAGGTGTAAACACATGAATCTAGAAGAGGTTAATTCTTGTTAGTATACAAAATAAGCATAAAATAATAGCAAATCTAACTTATTAAGTGTGGTTATAAAATTAAGCATTAATTGAAGTAACAAACAATGAATTATAAATCTAAACAAGATACTTTTACCTTTCACTTGGATGTTCCCTTCAAAGCCAACATACATACATATTTATGCCCAAATTATAGAGCATGAGGTCTTTATCAATGTTGATACATCACATAGGTGGCATATCTTCTTGACTACATATGATTATTGAAAAATTTAGAAGAAAGGTGAAGCTTGATGAATGAGAGTGGCTTTCCAAAATGACAACACTTTGTTGTGTTTTTAGACTTTAATAATAATGGTAAATATCCCTTGTACTTATAGATTCCTTGGATTGATTCCAACTATTGAATGTGATTCAATATGTGTGGTTGAGCATTGGTCAAACTTGGTAGGTAAAAATTCAATTAATATTTGGCATTAAATATGCTTGTGTTACAAATTTAGATATTTGATTGATATTTTATAAGTGATTGACAAATTTCAAAATGATGTCATGATGATGTCATCATTCTTAATATTTATTGTGATGCCATGATGATGTCATGATTTTAGATATTTTTTGAATATTTAGATTTGCATAATTCCAATATCTAGCTAATTCTATGGATTTTTCACTTAGGGAGAAGTTAAATTTTTGATTTGATTTGATTAGATAAATAATCCCAATTATCCTTTATGTCATTTTGAGAGTTGAATAATTACCCAACTTAATTAGTTGAAATCATCACTTGTAAAGTAGCCACTTGCCTAAGGATGAATTAGAAGAAGGTGATAATAGAATATAATGTATTTCCCTAATGAGGGATGTACTTATGTGTTTAAAAATGTTTAGGTCTAATGTGCAGACAAAATTGGGATCTTTAGTGATTTATAAGCTTAATTCTTATTGTTTTAAAAAGTCATTTTGATTTTCATAAAATTCATTTTGATTATCATTTTACACACATAAGTGGTGAAAATGGAGTGTTTACATTTTACCCTATTTGAGAAGGCATTGTGAGACACTAGACAAAGTAATGACTTTTCAAAAAATGAAAAATTTGTTGAGAAGAAGTTGAAAAATTAAATGATGAAATAATAATGACCCACAATGCCCCATTGAGAGGGAATGCATGATGTGGATGGTCTCTTAAAAAATACAAGAAGAAGCTAGATTGGAAGAAATTAACCCATGAATGAGATTAATCCAAAATAGCTAATGCTTGCACCATTTGATTTATAATAGTTTAAGAATATATAATTTAATTGGACCCAAGGTAGATGGAAGTGGGAAGTATGCATCCTAATATAAGTAACACACATTAACACACAAACAATAGAGTATAACTTGTGGGTTTAGGGAATGATCAATCTAGGAAAAAGTTGTGCACTTTGATTTACCCAAAGAGGATGAAATTTACAAAGCTTAAAATTATAAAAAAGTTTAAATGATGACATTACCCTAGTAGGGTAGATTTGATCATTGATTAGTCTAATTGATTTATCCATGTAAGGTGGATTTTTATTTTGGAAAATGACAATTAAGAAATTGATTGATTATCAAGCATAACTCAAGGATTTAACCTATTACATAGATTAAGATGAGATGAATGACGTAAATATAAGTACGATGTTATAATGAACTTATAAATAATGAAGAAGCCACAAAAATCCCAAGCACATGATAATTCTCAAAGGTAATAAAAGATATGATTGGAAGAACACAATAATGATTAAATAACGATAAGATGGAATTGGAAGAATATGGATGTTAATAAGAATGAAACAAGGGTGGTTGAGTTGACTTTAGAAACTAGTTAATATTAAGTGCTACCTACATATTCAAAATGGACCTTAGGATGATTTAGTTCTCCCAAAAATTAGGAGAGAATTGATGAATAATAAACTAGATGATTTGAATGAGAATAATAATTTATCAATGTGTTTGAATTAGTTTTTACATGTTCATTCACAGATGCAAATCCTACTGAGCATATATATAACCATAATGTTCAATTATTTTGACTTGATCAAGGAAAATGGAATGATGTGATTTAATCAAAGATTAATGAAATGATTTTATTAGATAATGAATTATTTTTTAAGGAGATACAATTCTTGTGTAGCATAACATTGTATATAAACCTCAAGCACTTGAATTTTAATGTAGCACAAAAATGAATACCATGATATAAAAAACCATGATGGCCTAACTATGATGTGCATAAGGATTGACTCTTAATCCAATAGATAAGTGGAAGTAACACACCAATTATGATAATGCTGATGTATGTCAATGGATGAACTCAAGTACAAGTGTGAGATAAGAAGCACCATAATTATGACCTTATTATCACAATAGACTTAGCCAAGGCAAAACAAAAGGAAACAAATAAGCAAGCAATCACAAATCAAAAATAAAAGCAACAAAAAACATCTTATTATCAATTGATTCAAAATCCATGTGTGAAGGCTTAATATGATGGATAATTGGATGGTTCCCCAAATAAGGATACATGTAAGGGAAGGACATATCCTAGTGGTTGTTAAAATGAGTGGATCAATGAAAATCAAGGATAATGATTAGAATTAAAACAAGACAAATGTTTTTGAATTTTTGTAGATTTATATCTCTCATGGAGATTTTAACCCCTTTTTTTGTTTTTAGGATTTTTGGAATGTTTTATAATGTTTTTGGGTTTTTAGCATCTCAACTGAATGGAGTATTAAGAGATAAAAAATGTTTAAACTCATGAAATGACAAGAGTGCAGGATTAGAATACTCATAAAATGGAGAGAGTGTGGCTTATAGTTCTTGAAAATGGAAAGAGTGTAGGCTTAGAATGCTCACATAATAGTGAGAGAATGGCTTAGAATTCTCATAAAATGGAAAGAGCATGGATTAGAATGCTCAAAAAATGGAAAGAGTGTGGATTAAATTGATCACAAAATGGTGAGAGCATGAAATAAGGGTGGATGAGTTGACCTAAAAAATTGAGTGCTACCTACATAGTCCAAATGGACCTTAAGCCACTATAGTTCCTCCTATAGTGAGAGATAATGAAGGAAAAATGGATAGGGTAGGATAGTAATGGATGATAATTAGGGAAATGATGAACAGTCTCCAAGGACTATGTCACATGATAACCAAATGTGTCCAACAGTCAAAGTGCCATGTGGATAATATGCCAAAAAGTTTCCCAAATAGATCTCAATATACATTCCACTTCCATGACAAGGTTAATATGGGAAGCCTAATGGTCACAATAAGATGGATTGAGTTGAATAAGAGTGAATGGACAAAATGGTAAGAATGGTAGTAGACTACAATGGACAAGATGGATTGAATGGAATGGTCTATAATGTAGATAGGGTTGCCACCAAGTGCCAAGGTACTTGGAAACAATAAATTATTTATGCATGACACTAGAAACCTAGTTTTCATCATGTTACTTTTCCAAGGTGCCATAAGCATGGTTTTCATCATTTAAATGAATTATTTATTTCTTTTGATTTATTAATTATTTTTTACTTATAATCATCTCAAATCAATGGAGGATTATGAGATACATATTGTTGACCCTTTGTTGTTTAGCTAATACCTACTCTAAATAAGTACTCTAACAAGAACCTATTGTTGATTTGGATTACACTAGTGATACTATGATATTCATTGGTCACAATGCTTCCTTCAATCCTCTAGATAAGATGTCTTCATAGTCTCTTTGAAGAAAAGTGATTCCAAAGAGGGTATATAAGGATAGGTATTGGATAAATGATCTGATTTGGTAATGGAATATAGGTTTTGAATGCTCAATGAGATCATAATGGTACATAAAATGGTTGGGGGACAAGTGAAGTTGGGATTTTTAGTCACACACATTATTTTTGATTCTATATCTAAATTGATTTTGGTTATAGTGGGGCCAATATTTACTTTAATAATGTCTTCATTAAGTAATGAGTAGCTATTTGTCTTAGTTATTGGTGCCTTAAAGAGGTTTTCACCATCAAATTATTCTTGATTATTTTGATTTTGATTGTCCAAAAGCATCTGGAATAAGGTTTCACTAAGGGATATTGATAATGAATTTTGAGTATCCCTCAACACCTTAAGAAAGGTTTCATTAAAAGGTTCTAATTTTTTATTTTGAATATCGTCTAGCACATCAAAGAATCTTTCACTATAAGATTTCGAGTTTAGACTTTGATTTTCCCCTAGCACCTTAAACAAGGTTTCACTAGGAGATTATTTTCTTCTTGAATTTATCTTAGTTCCCAAATTTTTTTTCCACTAGGATGTTACCATGGAAGGAGTTCAAAAATGTGTGATTCTATCAGTCCCAATCAATGTTTATGGGTAGTGGAATGTCAAAATAATGGTTAATCTTGTTAAATCTAAAGGCATGTGTAATTTCAATATAAGGGTAAAAGGCAACACAATCCTCATAGAGGATACTAAGATAACTTGCATTATGTCAAAGGAAATGTACTCAATAAATTTATAAAGATTAAAAATATATTTAATATAAAACACAAATATATATATTCACTAGGTCTATTATGATAATGGTTATGCATGTTTATATGATTTGAAACTTTGAGAACCTATTCATTAATAGCTATTTGTCAAAACCTGTTCTAAAACTATTAAAAATATGGTAAAAATGAAATAAATCCAAATAGACATAATGGTAAAGGATATATTAGGTCTAGAAGACCTAACTAAAAGATAAAATATATAAAAAGGGGTTAGATAGCCACAAGGTAAAGGATTCATTAAGTCTATAAAATCCAAGGGAAAAATATGATAAATAATAAAATAAAGCACAAGTGGTAGAAATGAGACTAAATATCTATAATGAGATGGCTAAATTAAGTTTAAATGACAAAAAAAATGAGAATAAAAACTCAAGATTCTAAATATCAATAATGAAATAATATAAAAATAAGAAAATGACCAAGAGAACATCTTAAAACAACTCAAAGATGTAACTTACGTTCAAAATTTCAAAGTTAAAAGGGGAAATATATGAAAACTAGTACCTGTCACAATGCTAACATGCCTAAATGAGACTAAGAATAATAAATACAAAAAATGGGAGAGATTTTGAAACAAGTTTATATGTCAAGGGGAAGAGTGAAGGGAAGGAAAAGAGGGTGCCATTAAGGTGAAAACAAATTCTTCATTGGAAACAATACACTCTAATTAGTTTGTCAAGACTAAAAGTTTTTAACATTAATGGCCCTAAAGAGTTTGAATTAAAAAGCATGATATTATGCTAATTAGTGGAGTATAAATATTATAACATGAGTTTTATATAAATGAAAAGTAAAATGGTCCTACCTTCCCATGATGTGTTCCAATTCCTCAAGACACCGATAGAATCATCATCAACAATGAAGATTAGGTAATTGGACAAAAATTTATATAGAACTTATGATATATATTTAAAGTCGCATATCCCAATATACTTAGCTATCACACTCCAATGGACCTTGGCTCTATCATGAGTCCAATTGTGTGTTTTGAGCTTCAAATAGGATAGGAGGAATGCTAAATATATGATCGCATATTTTGGTGTGATCAAAATTTTGAATGATATTTTGCCTTTTAAAATTTCCTTTTTATTTTTATTTTGATTTGATATATTGGATTCTAAAATTTTAGCTTTTTCTATTCTCCTACTCCATGTATATTTTAAATATTAATAATGGGTGCTTAAGATGAATATCATAAGAGAGCTTACACCTAGATTCTAAATAAGACAACTAGAGATCAAGAATAATACATACTCCTAGATTTACACCTTAAAAAAAATTAAAATATTGAAATTGACCATGGTGTGCCCAAAATAAGGTGGGAAATAAGGAAGATAGATATTAACATTGGAATGATTGGGTTGCCCTAATTGAAAAAAAAAATTAATGGAGAATGAGACAATGACAAACATGTTTGAGACTTCATCATAAGAGAGGTAAAATATGGATGAGAAACATGTAGATATATTGTAATAGTTTTTCCACAATAGAAGACAACTAGCTCTAAGTGAAACACCATTCCTAACCATTGCCTTATCTTTCCAAGAAAACACCTAGATATGGATAGAAGTGAGAAAAAAATATAAATTTTATTATAAGAGGTTGGAAACTAGTGAGGATGACCTAGTTGTATTCTCCAAGGTCTTACCATGCAACTCACAAATTTAAAACCAAGAGGAGAAAATATTAGTGGATAAGGAAATCCCAAAGGAATGAAAAATTTAGAGAGAGTCACGAGGTGCAATAAATTTGGTAATAAGTTATATAATCTTAGAGTCACAAATAAAAGTGGTGCTAAAATATCCTAGAGGCAAAGAGGGTAGTGTGGTGCAAAAACAAAGAGGTGTAAAATAAGAGTGTAAACTAAGAGTAAGAAAATGTAAAAATAAACAGGCATAATAAGAATGAGGGATCTCATAGGTGAAGATAATTAGTGAAGGGAAACCTAAAGGTGTAAATAAAGTAGAGAGAAGATGTGAAAATCCAAGAGGCATAAAAAAATAAAGGAGCTCAAAGGTGTAGATGAATAAAGTTAAGTTGTAACATAAGAGATTTAAGAGAAACATGGAAATAGTGCTAACATAATATATGAATTAAATGTCTAGCTAATACATTAAAAATAACATACCCTTGAAATTGTACATTCATAAAAATAAAAAATTTATCTTGAAATTTTTATTGAGGTTTAATTTTTTTGTATTTAGTGTGTCAAAAAATCTTGATTTTTAGTTCATTATGAGTGTGAGGTGTGGAGAAAAGGACAAACATCATAAGATGTTTTCAAGGCTAAGGAAGAGTGGGGATGGGAATCATAAGATGAATTCAAGCGTGCATTGAGGTTAATATGATAATTTTAAGATGCCCCAAAGTCTGAAGAGAGAATAGGATGCGTACCATAAGATGCCAAAACATATGAGGTATGGTGAATTACAACCTCAAGATCAACTATGTTATTATATTTGGTATCATAGCCAGTTTGAATTTGTCTCAAAATAATAATAGTTTTATAATTTGTAAGAGGTGTTTTTGAAATTTAAGTGATGGTCTTGGCCTAGTTGATACAATGATTTTATATTTTGGTTTTGACTATATTGGCCCAGTTGATAAAGTTAGTTTGTTCATATTTTTTTTGAATTGTATCATGGATGATACAATTAGATTTGTTTAAAATTGGCTAAGATGTATTATGGTTAATGTAGTTACATTTTATTGTAATTGTCTAAACTATATTGGCACTGTTGATACAGTTAGAGTTTTATAAGGGTTTTTTAACTGTATTGGCTTGACAGATAATGTTGAAAGTTGATAGGATTTAAAAATTTGGTTGTGGTGGGTGGTTTTTGATAGAATAAGAAAATTTATAAATAATTTAATTGGGTATTTATAAGAGAGGAATATTAACGGGTGATAAAGTTTATAAAAGTGGAGATTTTAAGGTTTATATCAGAATGGATCTCAATGATTAACTGCAAAATTTAGAGGATCTTATTATGGGCAAGTGTTAAAGATGGGAAAATAATTTAGGTGAATTTTGTCCATGATATAAGTGTAAAAAATAGGAAGATCCTATAAGGTATATTATTTTATGGTAAAAATAGGAAGATCATATCAAAGATCTTCAACCATGATAGAAATGAGAAGATCATCTATCAGATATTTGGCAATGGTATGAATGGGAAGATCATTTATGGGATCTTTGATGATGGTAGAGATGGGAAAATAATCTATGGGATCTTAGACCATGTTAGAAATGAGAATATCATCTATTAGATATTCAACCATAATAAAAATGGGAAGATCATCTATGGGATATTTGACCATGGTAGAAATGGGAAGATTGTCAATGGGATATTTAGATGTAGTGTAAGTGGCAAGATATTTGGGAATGATTTCAAGATTTACACCATGAGTAAGGATGTAATGATGTTACAATATAGATATTTAATGATGCAATATTATTTATTGATTGGAATCCTAGGGTCTATCATGGTTGAATTTGAAAATATTTACAAATATTGCATGTAAATGATGGTGAATCTGATGTGATGAAAATTTAGTAGCACTAAGATGCTATAAAAATAAGATGTTAAGATGATCCAACATAATGGTGGGGTAAGATTCACATCGAGTTCTTCATAATTTATATAGGGTGAATATGTTCAACAATATAGATATCATATAATATAAAAAAGGGAGAAGACCATAAAAAATATAACATACATATAATATGTTGTGTTTCAAATTAGGGTTGGGTTGTATGAAATAGATATTTATAATAAGGGGATGAAGGATATAATTAGGGAGTCTATGTAAGGAATTGATGAACATAGACTCACCTAGATCCAAGATGTAAAAATGGTAAATTAAAGAGATATAAATTATGTTAGATGGTAACTAAGAGTTATCTAAACTAGGGATTGTAACTAAGATGTATCTAACTAGGGATTGTAAAACATGAAAAGATAACATATACTATCAATTATACACTAATCTAGGAATAGAACATAACAACATAACAATATAACATGTACACACATACATATATATCCACCCAACAAAATATAGAATGAGTATAAGGATTGAATACTTATCTTTGGTTGAATTTTTAGCCCATCTATCTCTCCCTTAGCTCAAGTTTCAATTTGTGAGACATGTTGTAGGTGAAGATAAATATGTAAGTATACCTAATTATCTTTAGTTGTGGGATTTAAATACTAGGTGTATACCTTGTTAGTTCTCCTTATTATTTTATGACCTTTAATGATCTTGTGAAAACTAGACCTCTAAGTGTACACTCATAAACTCTAATTACTTTTTTTTAATAAAGGTGGAATTTTGAGTGTGAGTAGAGTATATCATATTTATTTCTCATTAAAAATGATATTTGGGAACTCTACATGTATTAATCAAATGCCTAAAAGTTAGATATCTCAAATCCTTAAAATTCACATATCTCAGAAGTATAAGTTTACATTTAGTTTCTTATACTTTAAGTTATTCACACACATACACAAATACATATACACACACACATAAATATATATAAACAAATAAACATATAAACACATGTGTATATATGTATATGTGAATATATACATACATATATGTATCTACGGACACATGTGTGTGTGTATAGATATATTTATATAAATATATATGTATATATAAACATATGAGTGTGTGTGTGTGTGTGTGTGTACACACACATTTTAAAGATGTTTGAGATTTGTTTTAGTCCTTTGAGAGTTATAATGTTAAATCTAAGTTTTAGAGGATTCTATTAGATTTTGTACTTAGAAATTTTTTAGCTCTTCATTATTTTTAGGTTTTAGGAGACATCATAGGAGGCATGAAAGAAGTATGAAGGAATATATGATCATTGGGGAATTTATAAAAAATTACCATGAAATAACCCACCCCAATCCTGATGCAATCCTTAAGATGTGCACTAAGGGAGATTGATTTACCAATGAGTCATACAAGAAAATATGTTAGTAAGTGAAAAATATAGGTGTACATAGATCCCAAATCTTATCCATATGTATGGGATGAAATCAAGTTTTAAATTATAAATTATTTTTCACTAATACATATTTTGGTACATATGCATCAATAACACTTCAATAGACAGAGAATGTAATAAAGATCACAATGTAGGAGAATCCTTATAATTGTGTCATTATGTGATGTGCTTACCTAAGGGTGCATATATATTCTCAAGTTAAAATTATGGACCTATTGACATGCAAGATGAAATATAAATAAGAGATAGCCAACAAAATAGGGTTAAATTAATGGTAACTTTGATCCAAGGGCCATAAAGGCCTAAAAAACACAATGAATAGTATCAAAACATTTTGATATAGGTTATACTAGTATCAAAATGGTTCCAATACTAATAAATGACAAATTCAAGAATAGAGGAGGAAGTACAGGGATCCCAAGACTCAAAAAACACTTGAGATAAAATTAGAAGAATAGGAATAACACATTATTGCATAGAGTAAAATAAATAATGCCCATTAGGCGTATAGGTTTGGTTTCATACTTTTTAGTAATATTTGATTTTCTATGTATTTTCAAGGTCATTTTGATATCTTTAGGATACTTGGTTTCTTTTAGAATATTTCATATTTAGAGATTATTTGGATGCAAAAGGTGATATAAATAATCATTCTCTATGTAATATTTATAAGCACTATTTCATTGATAATTTGAAGCTTTTATTAGTGTGTGTTGATCTATTAGTCACTCTGGTATTTGTTTAATACCTCAATTTATCTCATCTAGTATTAGATCCTATAAAATCAAAAGGCCTATGTGAAAGTGAGGATATTGTGAAGAGTTTTTTAAATAATAGAGAATCATTTTTTTTGTTTTGTGAGCATTGGTTTTGGGTACTGATTTCTATGTTAGGGAACAACATATTATATTTGTTTGATACCTGGTAAGCATGGAGAGGGGTGTGGGACCTTATATAAGCTATGAATTGATACTAAAAGGATGTGGAAATCTAGATCATCTTATTTGAAGTTGGGCACAACCATATAAAGTAAAACATAATTATTTATTCCATTGAGGAGCATACACATTGAAAGATGGTTTTTTTTGATAAATAGTTATTGGTTGTTATTTTTTTATGTTGGGTGATAGTTTTACTGATGTTGGGCACCATTTTATAATCTAAATGATATTTAAATTGTTGTGGTGCTACCTAGGTGCTTGAAAAGGCATAACACTACCCAAATAGTGTGAGGCTTTAGGGAAGGGTGTGGTTAGAAGTCTATAGTGCCATTTTTGTTGAAAATTTGCCTTTTTTTTGCTAAGTGTGGTATAAGGCAACATTGAAGACAAATTGTGCTTCTATATAGGCACCATCCTTTGTTTGAGATCAAATATGGAAGGATGTATAACAAAGGAGTGATTGGGTGCTTGAAGGTGTACCATGTTTGGGGAGTGAAGTGTAATAACAAACATTGGTTGACATTTCTTTTTGGATTTTTAACATAAAGTTTTTAGTTAATTAAAAAAGCTAGTAAAAGGATTTTTTTTTAATGAATTTTTAAATTTTTTATTGTTTTTAAAAGTTTATTAAAATTGAACTTTAGAAAAATTTAAAATGATTACTTAACATGCCCATAAAACTCTATTTAATTTAATATCTTATAAATAATCAAGGTTCTAGAGTTGAAAACTAGCCACATTCTCTAGCTTAGGTAGATAGATGTAGTAGAAAATAATTTTTTCCCTGAAAGTTTGTAAAACTCCCATTACCATTATTTCTGAGATTTGGCTAAGGTGTTCAAACAAGTCATTTAATTCATTATATAGAAAACATTAAGGTGTAATAATGACATTACTCATTTAATGTTAATTTTTTTATCATCTATTATAATTGAAAAATAATAAAAAATGAGTTTTTTTGGTATGGGTCTCATTTTTTGGGACATGGGGAGTATATTAATTTAGAGACCTCTTTAGTGTTGTGTTGAGTGTTTTTGGTTGATTGCATATATTTTATGATGGTGGATATTGGTAGAAATCATATACTTAACAGTCTAATTCCTATATTTGAAGGGGAAATTTTTAGTTATTGGTGAAAAAAGATGGAAGACTTTACTAAAATATAAATATTTATGTGAAATTGTTTAAAACATGTATTAAAAACTTGAATATGCAAATCATTTGATTAATGTAAAAAGAAGGGAATAAAATATAATGTAAAAAGGACAATGAGGCTTTAATTTATATTCAGGGTATAACAAATAAATGACATTTCATAGAATAAGTGAATATGGCCACCTTAAGGTGCATGGGATATACTTGAAAATGCTTATCAAGATGCACAAAATACACAATTATAAACTTTGTAGAAGAATCATGAAAATATGAAAATGTTAAACAATGATTTGTTAATGAATTTTGATGAAGGTATAAGGCCTACTTAGTCATAAGAGGGTATTAAAAGAAGATAAATATTAAACTAATGTCATTTAAAATATTTTGAGAAGTATGACCCTTGAAATTGAAAATGTAGTTTCTACAGTTGAGATTTATAAAGATCTCATGTCATTTGGATGAGTTGAGTGTGATATTATTAATTGTAGAAGAAATAAGGAAGATAAATGAGGAGAGTCATGAACAAACATTTTATTATAAGAAAATATAATAGGTAAAGGAACTCAATCTACTAAAAGATATAATAAAAATGACTCAAAAGGAGAATCTACCAATTTCAAAGGCATAAGAAGAGGCAACAATTTTTAGAGGCAAAATTGGTAACTTTAGAGGAAAAGGAAGAGGTAGGAATGATATGAGAAATAAAATGATGTTTTATCCTTTAATTGAAATAGGCTTGGACATTTCAAACCATATTTTTGGTCTAAAAAGGTATAAATGGAAAAAAGGAATGCCCATAACACTATTGAAGACAAAAGATTTTTTTTTCATTTATTGCTTCAATACAAATGGAAATGATAATAATACTTGGCATATTAATTCTATATGTTCTTCTAATATGACATAAAATGAGGATTTATTTATTAATTTGGATGAAGTCATAATAGATCGATTGTACTAGGAGATAATCAATCTCATGGAACCAAATACAAAAGCAATATTTTAGTGACAACATAAGATGGTGAGTTAAAACACATCAATGAAAGTTTATTGGTTATTGCAATCAAGAAAAATCTATTATCTGTAGGATATATGTTGCAAAAAAATTATCAAGTGACATTTGATATAAATGAATGCATAGTTAGGGACAAATTGAATCATAATACAACTATGGAAATAGTTAAGATGACTAGTGATAGAATGTTTCCTCTTTATTATTCATAATGAAATCAAGAATTAAAGGCAAGTCAGATGTTTGTTAGTAAAATTTGGCACCACATATATGGACATATAATTTTTAATGGTTTACCTTCAATTAGGAAATTGAAAATGGTTGAAGGACTCCCTCACATTGAAAACATTAAATGAAGTATGTGAAGAACGTGTTATGGGAAAACAACATAGATCAAGCTTTCCAATAGGAAAATATTGAATAACTAGACAACTTATTAAGATAATTTATACAAAATTATGTATTAATATGAAAAATATTTCTTTGAATAAACTATATTACTTTCTAAATTTTATTGCTGATTACCCAATAAAAACTTAGGTATATCACTTGATTGAAAAATTAGAGGTATTTGAAATGTTTTTAGAGTTCAAGAATATATTTTTAAAACATAGTGGAAAGTAAATCAAAGTGATTAGGTCAGAAAAGAGAGGTGCGTATAAGTCAAATTAGTTTTGGTATTTCTATAAAAACCATGGAATCAAGAAGGAATTCACTACATCTTATACTCCACAAAAAAATTAAGTAGCTAAAAGGAAGAATATGACCATTGTTGAACTAGTAAAGAGTATTAAAAAAGATAATAACTTAGATAAAATATTTTGGGTGTCAAGGATGCAAAACACCGGAAGCATACAATTGATTACCAAATACCAAGCAACTATAATATGCGGAAATAAACCAGATTCACCAAGTAACTAGAATTCAGAATAACACAGTTATGAGAGACAATACACAACTTGTATTAACACTTTATACAGAAAAGAATACAATAGAGAATATCCCACATCTTCTCCACCACCTTACAGAGGTTTCCCACACCTCAAGTGAACAGTAATTCTTCTCCCCAAAGCTCTCCCTCTCAGGTCCCAACACCCAACTCAAATACAGAGTTGGTGTTCACCTCCCGTGCTCCACGCACAACACAAGTGCTCCACGCACTCCACAAGCACTCCACGTGCTCCACAAGTACTCAAGGTACTTCAAGTAGATCTCCCATGAACCTGTAATAACCTGCACTTCAACAGACCATACTTATGGAAGGAACTCCCTTGCCTTCCTCTCTTGCTCTATCCGAGTACACACCTG
This sequence comes from Torreya grandis, assembly GCA_037957365.1. Classification (NCBI taxonomy): domain Eukaryota; kingdom Viridiplantae; phylum Streptophyta; class Pinopsida; order Cupressales; family Taxaceae; genus Torreya; species Torreya grandis. The sequence continues at coordinate 1,736,683 of JARHVA010002820.1, forward strand.
TACTCCAAGTAGATCCTGCCTAATACTGCTCCCTGTTGTGTTGCTGTCTATATGATCTTGCACACCTACAAATCAAACACGGTTCTGCACACCTGTGAACCTTGACCTTGCACACACATGCACCTGTAGATCAACGATCTTACTTACCATGTAGATCACTCTACACCCTGAAGAACCCTTGTCCTTGCCTCACCAAGTCCTTATGATTCTCCAACTAGTACCAAGCTTGGCACTGATAGGGAACTAGGAGGAACACCCTTACTCACTTCACACACAGAAGGAGCAAACTTTGCTCAACTCAAACTAGAACACTTTTCCAATACAACCATGAGTCTATTATATAGATCTCATCCAAACAATAATTAGACATCTAATTACAATAATTAGATCTGCAGCTATGAGTCTAAAATTAGCACTCATCATGCAAACACTTGGTTCGTTAGCTAACTGCCCGTAATTAGCTCATAGTCAAACCACATAGGCGACCGACGTCGGTCCCTGTCTGCCTGGAGGTGACCGACGTCGGCCGATATATGACCAACGTCGGTTGCTTCTCTCTGCTATCCTGTCAACGTCGGCTGATCAGACCGACCCTAGCTTCTCTGCAACTCAGCAACCTTCAGTAACCTCCTCTCCTGTTTGCATTAGTGAAGCTTTTAGCTCCACAACCTAACAATCTCCCACTTGGAGATAAACAGCTACACTGTACCTATACCTGTACCCTGTCTAATCTGTTTCCTGGTTTGTATCCCTCTTCAAGCTCCCACTTGAAGACAACCCACCACACATCCCGTGGTGTACCACCTGTCATCTGAGTACCCTACCACATCCGAACCTACAAATGCATGTAGTGAAGTCCTAACCCTGCATGTATACCTACTGCTGGTCCCTCTCAAATCCCTGAGAGCCCACTTCCCCGAATTGGCTCCTAACTCTGACAGCTCCCACTGCATGGGAATACTCAGGTCTATACCAGACCTCATGTGATTTCGGACACTATACTTGTCCAGCCCTTAGTGTGCTCCGGCTCTGCATCTTGAACCTCGCCAACACCTGATTCACATCAGCTCCCACTCGAGACAATGATCTCCATGCCTCCCATGTCAAAGAATTTCGCTGCTCCAAACTCCTCATGACATGACACTGAACTAATCTTACCCTTAGCTCAGCAAAACCCTGTATGTACACCCCTCTAGCTAGCATACTATCCACATACAGTAACAAAATGATGTCATGACTCATCATCCACCTGGTAAGGCAAACCACAGTAGTTACTTGACACTGACTGAAGCCATGCTTCATCCTTCACCTGTCAAACCCTGTACCACTGTCCTGCAGCTTCCTCAAGACCATATGCCTGGTCTTCCGTCTCACATATCCGTTCTCTCTATTCTTATACTAAGGAATCCATTCGTCTCTGTGCTTTCATCCTGCTAGCAACCCTACCAAGACACACCTGTTTGGTTCACCTCCAAGGAATCACATCCTCATCCATGCCAAGCTCACACCTGTTTCCTGGATCCTTCCTGCTCTACAATCAGCAACATGTATAAAGAAGAGGAACATGAATTTGAGGGCCTACTTACACCTTCAGTCCTCTGTATGGGTGTTTGAGACTCCTTGATAGCATGTTGTCCACCCAAAATTTGTTACAGTGACCGACCTCAGCCACCCCACAGTCTGCATCTGACCGACGTCGGTTCCCATGCGCCTGTACCTGACTACCAACCTACAACCACTGGTGTCCCTGCTATCGATGTCGATCCTCCTGATCGACATCGGTCTTACATACTGCCGACGTCGGTCCCATGACCGACGTCGGTCTTACCCTGCCCAACATCGCCAGCTTCGGTCTGCACATGACCGACATCGGCACCTGTCTGTTCGACGCCAGTTCCTCCTGACCGACATCGGTGTCTGTGTTCGCCTGTGAGTGATGACTTTTTACCTGTGAGCTCCTTTGAATCAAAACCCATGTCCAAACTGCTCTGCTTAGAAGTATCCAGCACCATCCACTGATTTCTGTCCACCATCTCCTCCAAAAACACCAAGGCTTTCCAGTTCTTAAGCTTGTCAAATACATCTGTCTTCCACTTAAGAACATGCATCTCCTTCTTGCTCATGTGACCAAGCCTATGAAGCCACGTCTTCACAATAGAAGAAGAATCAGTAATATAAAAAAGTAGATAAAGTATACCTATTTTCTTACCACAAGCTAATTCAAGTGCTACCGCTGTGAGAGTTCTTGTGCATCTCTCATCACCCAATCTTTCTGAAGAGATTAGCCAAATCTCCAAACCTGGGACCTGCATGACCTTCATCAACACCTGTGTGTTGGCCACTTGCAATTTCAGCTTCACTTCCCCTTTGCTAATTCTTTGGCAAGGCTCACCAGCTCCTCTACCTGGGGCTGCATGGAAAGAGGCAACCGAATCTTTTATCCAAGATTCAACTTTATCCAAGAAACCTGCAAACACATCTTGTGCAATAACACCTGCTACATCTGTATCTTCAGTTTCTTCATGCTGATCTGCTACCAACCAGCAATGTTCTTTTACTTGCTCTTTCTTTCCATGGGACCTTAAGTAACCATATGTGCTTTTCAACTCCTCCATTCTTAGCTTACTTTGATCTACTATTGCTCTACTCCCACTCGATCAGAAACCACTGAGAGTGCCCTGTAACCAAACACAACCCTGCTTCCTGCAACCTTAGCTCTGATACCACTTGTCAGTATCAAGCTAAGAGCTTACAACCAAGGCTCTGATACCACTTGTCAGGGATGCAAAACACCAGAAGCATATAATTGATTACCAAATACCAAGCAACTATAATATGCAGAAATAAACCAGATTCACCAAGTAACTAGAATTCAGAATAACACAGATATGAGAGACAATACACAACTTGTATTAACACTTTATACAGAAAGGAATACAATAGAGAATATCCCACATCTTCTCCACCACCTTACAGAGGTTTCCCACACCTCAAGTGAATAGTAATTCTTCTCCCCAAAGCTCTCCCTCTCAGGTCCCAACACCCAACTCAAATACAGAGTTGGTGTTCACCTCCTGTGCTCCACGCACAACACAAGTGCTCCACGCACTCCACAAGCACTCCACGTGCTCCAAAAGTACTCAAGGTACTTCAAGTAGATCTCCCATGAACCTGCAATAACCTGCACTTCAACAGACCATACTTATGGAAGGAACTCCCTTGCCTTCCTCTCTTGCTCTATCTGAGTACACACCTGTACTCCAAGTAGATCCTGCCTGATACTACTCCCTGTTGTGTTGCTGTCTATATGATCTTGCACACCTGCAAATCAAACACGGTTCTGCACACCTATGGACCTTGACCTTGCACACACATGCACCTGTAGATCAATGATCTTACTTACCATGTAGATCACTCTACACCCTGAAGAACCCTTGTCCTTGCCTCACCAAGTCCTTATGATTCTCCAACCAGTACCAAGCTTGGCACTGATAGGGAACTAGGAGGAACACCCTTACTCACTTCACACACAGAAGGAGCAAACTTTGCTCAACTCAAACTAGAACACTTTTCCAATACAACCATGAGTCTATTATATAGATCTCATCCAAACAATAATTAGACATCTAATTACAATAATTAGATCTGCAGCTATGAGTCTAAAATTAGCACTCATCATGCAAACACTTGGTTCATTAGCTAACTGCCCATAATTAGCTCACAGTCGAACCACACAGGCGACCGACGTCGGTCCCTGTCTGCCTGGAGGTGACCGATGTCGGCCGATATATGACCGACGTCGGTTGCTTCTCTCTGCTATCCTGCCAACGTCGGCTGATCAGACCAACCCCAGCTTCTCTGCAACTCAATAACGTTCAGCAACCTCCTCTCCTATTTGCATCAGTGAAGCTTTTAGCTCCACAACCTAACATTGGGTACAATAAATAAATATAATAGTATATCTTCTATACATGAATCTTACAAAGGTAGTACAAGGAATGATTCCTGAACAAACATGGTCTAGGAAAAACCAAGTATTAATCACTTGAGAGGATTGGACATGTTACTTATGCATGTTGTCACTTGGATTTTCACCCATTTAAGAGATTAATATCTCTCCTAATACAAGTGGCATAATGGAAACTTATCACTTGCTGTGGGTAAACAATTTTATGAGATGAATCTCTAGAAGGGCTAGTTCCCTTGATGCACTCTTTGAAACACTCTCATATTTATAAAATTGGCATGAAAAGGGTTAAGAAGAAAAACTAAGAAAACTAAAATGTGATTCACCAATATTGAGTTTCCTCCTATTGACTTAAATTATACTACTTAGAGTAAAACAAATCTTTCTTCACACAAAACTCACAACACAAGACAGATTGTTACATTAATGTTTCATATGCTAGGTTCAAGAGGTATTTTGATGTTTATGAGGGTAATGAATTATTAATTTTGATAATTTATTCATGAAACACTTATAAAATAAAATATAACACTAAAAAATACCTGTAACAATTATTCTTCTACACACTTGGTGAACAATGAAGGATAACATGTTAGAAAAGATCATCTTCTACTAGACAAGACCAATAAGATTACAAAAAAACTCAATTGTATAGAATTTAAGTAGTAAAATTAAATTTATCTTTTCTTAAAGAGTCTTCCAAGTACAAAATTGACCATGGTTTCACCATCAACCAATGAAGGCTACTCAAAAGAACCAAAATAGTCACTATTTATAATATTTAGAAGAGGGGTGAGATAAGGGAAGTCCAAATGTAAATTGGAAACATATAAATATAATAAAAGAGTTTAAATTTACATGATAAATATATTTTAAATTAACCATGCAATTTTAGGAATTCCAAGTGTCCATACAAATCATGAAAATTATGAAAAGTGGCATGAAACTCCTTGTCTTGGCCCAAAAAACTACCTTCATGATTTGGACCTATTTGAACATCCCAAAAATGACTAGGGATATGTATGATTATTGTAATGATAGGGAATGATTTTATACATGCCTCTCCATGCATTGGTTATAGTCCTACTCATCTATAATCTCTTGAAAGTAAGCCATCACTGCCTATAGTATAAAAAACTCTTCTTTTTTGTCACCCCTCACACTTGGCCTTAAAATTAGCATCAATTTTACATGAGAATAGATGTGAGGGAGTTAATGGAAATTTTAAAGACCCTCCATGGACTTATAATAATTAGGTGCACCTTAAAAGGACATCCATTTGAGGTTTTCACACTTCTCACCCTTATGTTCACTATGCCAATTTTGACTAGCTAAGATGAGAGATCTAGTTTAGAAACTTAGGAGTTTTTTATTGGAATTAAATTACCATATTGAATTATTAAAAGTCTTAATATTTCCCCCAAACTTTATTTCATCTCTTGAAACCTCATATACCTTACACAATACACAAAATAGTTAAAAGAACCCATTTTTTACCATATCCATATAGGTAGGGTAGAAAAAAACTTATGAGGAAGATCCTTGAAGAGTCCTATAAAACATAAAATCAATTTAATGGTAATTTTATCCCATATGGATATCTCTCCAATCTTGTTTTCTCCATCATCCAAGGGTTTAGTAGGGTTTTAGGTGGTTTTCTTCCTTAAGGTTTATTCATAAAACCTTGACATTGAAACTATAAAAAAATTCAACAAAAATGATTTTAAGGGAACCTAATAACCCATAAAAACTCCTTTTTTTCCCATTAAAATTTTTAGAGGAGATATGAGCACTTGAAATCACCCTATCGAGCTTATCTTCATAATTCCTTCATGTTTAGACTATATCTAGGCTAAAAGTAGCTATCCTATAGGTTTATATTTATACTAAAAGCTCAAAAATTTATAAATACACCTCATAAATATTTTACAGTCATCTAGATATGATATCTCATACTATAAGTGAAGTGACTTCCCATTTGGCTTTAGGTTTGAACCTTGCCTAACAAGCTTGTCCACACCTTTGAGGATCTAGACCTCCCTTTAAGGATTTCCCCTATGTGGGATGATTTTTATGTTTCCATATATGTTTTTAAACCTACCAAGTCACCCTAAAACCTTCCAAGTACTCTTTCTCATCTCTTCTTCTCATTCACCAATTAGGCCTAGTTGAGACCCCTAGTGTTTACTGCATATGGTTGTCCACCAACACTTCTTAGTGTTTAATCATCAAAATTTAGATAAATACATGTTTTTTATAGATAAATATAGGTTAATAAATTATCCCAAATCATCACATGATGTTTCCAAGTCACCTAACACCCATTTAGGTCACATTTTCTCCATTTTTTACCTCTGTGCATGCCTAAAAGTGGCCTACCTCTAAGCCAAAACATAGGATATATTCCATAATTTTACAAGAAAATAACTTACATGAGGGTTATAATTGGGTCATGAGGACTTCCTTAAAAATAATTTAGGTCAAAATGACCTCTCTAGCACCTTCAAACATCTAAAACCCTAAAACAAACTTTTCAAGCATTGATTGTGTGTAAAAATGGCATGTGGACTATCTATTGCTTGGTTTTAACTCTTTATTTTTCATGGTTTTCATTATTTAGAGTAAATTAAAGGTGTAAAAATCATATTGGATATGTTTTAAACCTATTCATCACTCTACCCTATTCTAAACCCTTTCCCATCCTTGAATTCTCAAGATTGTATGTCAAACCCTGACTATGTTCCCTGTTTCCTTCCTCAAGGAAGACCTTCTCAATGATAAATACAATATGTTTACACATATTAAAAAATTTACCTAACTCAAAATCATGATTATTAATATTTTCATCCACCCAAAACTCTTATCTTCTTTAGATTTCTCATTCTCATCCATTGAGTAAAAGGTCCCTTAGTGTAACTATAAGGACTGCTACCTTTGGGCTAGTAGGGAGAGTAGATGACCAACTTGGAAAAGTATTGGGGTTTGTTAATTTATTTTTTACCTATCATGAACCATTTTCAAATTTATATAAAACCTTATACTCTTCCCAAGCACATTCACATCTTGCCTTTACCATGATTATACATAACTGTAGGTACATACAAGGTCTTAAGGGACCTTTGTAGGTTTTTCACACATTCAAATGTTTATGGAGATCATCATGTCCTTTAATAAGGTTTTATTAGTTAAATTTAATCACTTCAACCTCTCTTTAACCCTTAACTATGCTTTATACTCACCAAACTAAGTTCTCCCTCTTGATTGAGAACCCTTGCCAAGGTGATTGCTATAGGTGTGCATTAGCCCATTTTGACTTTGATCATGGTGATTAATGACTTATTTTAATCCCTTTGAGTCAAAAATTATATTATTATACCTTAACTCACATTTAATTACATAAAACATCACCAAAACACCAATGATATCTCACTATTTGTATACCCTGTTGTAGGTGCATGTTTCTCTAAGAAGGGACACCTATAGGTGCCCATGAAACCTACAAACTATGCATCAACATAAAAATAATGGTATTCATTAAAATTTTTACACCATTAAATCCATGGGATAATTATATCCATGAGTTAATGTATTGTTTACAAGTTAGGATATCAATTGTCACTCAAAATTTCCAATCTTGTAGAGATGAATGTAGGAATTCAGTATTTTTATAAGCAACTTTGAGGCTACAAAATTTTATCCTCTCTTAATTTTATAACCATAATATTTGTAATTTCTCTTTTACATACTATAGGATATCATATTTACCTATTTATATGCCTTAAAACTCTTTACCACTATGTTATAAGATGTCCACAAAAAGCCCCTAAACTTTTGTTTCTTCATTTTAGGGATTTGATCCCAAAATTGATTCCTTGTTCCCTTAAATATGATTCATAACTTATTTTATAATTTTATAACCATATATAGGTCTTATATGGTCAATTAATATAATATAATCCATAATAAATTTCCCTCTATGTGTCAAATCTCCATACAAGAATTTTCAAGGTTTTGTGATACACATGTAGATGGGCATTCTCACACATAGGCAGTGAAGTAGGGAATTTTGGGTAGTATGAAAGATAATAATGTTATGAAACTTATGTTATCTCATAAAATATCCAAATTAACCCTTCAAAAATCTTAAGAGATTAATACATCTCTCAACTCTTCACTTCTAGCATGACATCAACAAAGACTCCTGTAGGTGTGCATATGGGCTGAGTGTGGAAAGTGAGCATGAAATGGAGAAAAAGTATGGAGTAAAATCCTCATGGAAAAATAAAATAATTTAAAATACTTAAAATACATGATTTACACCAAGGACATCTTGAGATAATTTCCAAAACATCTCTTTCAATGTGAAAAACACTTGCATACATATGAAACAGAGTAGGTAGGGTGTTTAATGACTAGTTTAGCATGGTGACTGAGCTTGTAACCAATTTTTAACTTTCAAAAACACATAAATGAACTTGTAAAAATTATATAATCTAATTACCATTCCATGAATAAGATAAAAATGCTCTATCCATGTGTGCTTTAACATGAAATTGAGCAAGGAGTTGACTGAGTTGACTGGCAAGATTCAAAGTTTTTCAAAGAATGATGTGGTGAAAGCAAAAATGTGAGGGATGATTTTTTTTTAATTGAAACATGTGGAACACCATATCACATCCCTATATAATGTCTTTATAATATCAACATTCTGGAACAAGGAAGAATTAAGTGAAACTTCACAATGGTGACATCTTCCTATAACATGAGACAACTTGCCCATCAAAAATTAATGAAACATGAAAATAAGTATGGAGAGAATATAATAAGGTATCCAAAATCCTCTATATTAAACATCACCAACTAATTCATAGAGACTTGACCAAAATGGAGCCAAACCTATAATGTGCAGGAAATAGTGAGTAGAAAAACATAGTCAGCTTGTAAAGGATGATTCATAAGCACAATTGATTAATAATTATAATATTGATATGAAAATTAAGGTATCTAAGTGTAATATCACCTCAAAATATCATTTTCCTTGAAACCTCTTGAGCTATCTATACTAAGCGTCAACCTGTTGGTCACTTTTGTATGTCTAAGAAGGCAAAGAAGGAGAAAAATGGTTTTGGATTAAAAATGGAACTTCCATAGCATGTAAAACATTGAGATGAGTGTGAGGAATATTAATAGGCCCTCCATGATATTATCCCATGTGTCACCTTCCCCCATGGGCCGTACAAGTTCTAAATGCTCCCTTTTTCAGTTTATTTCTTGAATTTTAGTCAAACAACCTACAAGATTTTGATGTAATTGATATCCTTGATATGGAAACTTACCTATTATATGTTTTAAATGAAAAAATGACACCTGGACACCTTAGTTACTATGCCACTTGCATTTATGACCCCTTAAAAGCCTATTAAGTGACTCAACATGACATATGACTAATTAGACCATGCCTAAACCTAACAAAACATTAAATAACATCAAATGAATTATAATATAGCCTATGGCAAAATATTTTAACCCTAAACATATAAAAAACCAAGGTTTTTACCTATAGGGATCCAAATTTGACCTAAAAGTCAAATTTGGTTAACAATGCACACATACCATAGGAAAAAAGGTATAAATTAGATTTAAAATGTCTAACATGAATTTTCATTAGATATGACTCAAAAAATAAGTCATACATGTTATATGATCTAATAATTAATAAACTAGTAAAAATAAAAGTTGTACTAAAAAAATAAGAATGTACTCAAGAATCAAAACCTAAGGGTAAACACATTGTAATTGATGAATTTTTAGTTGCACTTGGATCTTTTGGAATGGTATCATGAAACTATCAAAGTAAGATCAAAAAGTATCACCCACCAACTTAAATGTTAGATATACATTTTGAACAAAAAATAAGGATGTCACAAGTCAAAGTGAACTATGCATTAATGACATAAGTTATTAAAAATAATGAGCCAAATAAGTTTGAGGAAGCTTTAGAAAAGAAAGAGTAGGTTGAAGCTATGAAAAGTGAAATAGAAATAATTGAGAAAAATAACACATGGGAATTGGTTTAGTTACCTATTGGTAAAAATTTGTTGATACAAAATGAGTGTACAAGAATAAGTACAAATTGCATGGAAACATTTAATGGTATAAGGATAGATTGATCACCAAAGGGTACACTCAAAATGAAGGTATTAACTATACTAAGACATTTTCACTTGTAGCAAAGATGGACACCCTTAGACTAGTATTGGATATGTAAGCTTAGTAGGGTTGGAATATTTAGCATATGGATGTAAAGAGTGCATTTTTTAATCGACACATTCATGAAGAAGTATATGTGTTACAACCTAGAGGATTTACACTAAAATCTAAGGAACACTATATTTATAGATTGAATAAGGCCTTGTATGGTCTTAAGCATGTATCTAGAGCATGGTATTCTAATATAGGTTCATATCTATATAAGAAAGGATTTATCAAGAGTTGATGAGATCCCAATTTATATATTGAGATTATAGGTAATGATATATTTATCTTGGCTCTCTATGTGGATGATCTTATCTACATTGGGAACAATACAACTTTGTTTATAGAGTTTAAAGTAATAATGGTCACAAAATTAGAGATGATAGATTTAGGACAAATGCATTACTTGGTAAAAAATTATGGAAAAGTGAAGATGGAATATTCATGTCTCAAAAAATTATGCCTCAAATACCTTTTAGATATTTTAGAAGAATGGTTATAAATCAATTGAAAAACCTATTGAAGTTGGGTTTAATTTGTCCAATATAGATGAATCAAATTGAGTGGATCCTATTATATATAAACATTTGATTGGAAACCTAATATATTTGACTACCAGACAACCAAATATCACATATGCAATGTGTTTGGTATCTAGGTTCATGTTAGAACCCAAGGAAACACATTTGAGTGTAGTGAAGAGGATTCTCAGGTATGTCAGAGGGACATTGAATTATGGACTCAAATTTCAGCATTTAGAGGACAAAAATAAATATTTGTCTATATCTAGTTACACCTTTAGTATTAGTTTTGTAATGTTTCTTGGAAGACCAAGAAACAATTGCCTGTATCTCTTTCTATAGTAGAGGTAGATTAAAAATCTATAACATCAATAACTTGCCAAAAAATATGGTTGAGGTGATTGTTAGAATATTTACATCATTTATAGTATAGACTTACCTTGTTATATTATGATAAAAATATTATTATTCATATGATGAAGAATCCAATATTTCATAACATAACTAAGCATATTGCAATTCAACATCACTAAATTAGAGAGTTTATTTAGTAGGGATTGATCAAGATGTTATATTGCAGTACAAAGGATTAGCTAGCAGGTATTTTAATGAAGCCCTTAGCTTGTGAAAGGTTCCAAAATCTCATAAAATTTCTTCAATTTCTTCCTAATGGTAATTATTATGGATAATAAAAGAAATAATGCCCATTGGGTGTATAGGCTTAATTTCATACTTTTTAGAAATATTTGATTCTCTATGTATTTGCATAATTATTTTGATATATTTAAGAGACTTGGTATTTTATAGAAGATTTAGAGAATATTTAATATTTAGATATTTATTATTATAAAAGGAGATATAAATAATCCTTCTTTGTGTAAGATTTTAAGTTCTCTTTTATTGATAATTTGAAGCTTCTATTGTTGTGTTGTGATCTACAAATCACTCTGGTGTTTGTTTACTACCTCAATTTTTTTCATGGAGAATAATAGAGAGTCAAAAACACAAGGAAGAGTGATAATTAAAACCTAATCTAAACTAATTATACATATGAATAAAAACATAATAATGACATTGAAATTACAAGGCTTGTAATGAAATTAGGTGTCTAAATAATGCCACACTTTAATGTGTGTGTGACCATATATGTTAAATTAAAACAAACAAGTGCACTTGGGAGGGATAAATGACAATGTTGTCACAAAAAAAATATAATTTAGGCTTGATTTTGATAATATATATGAAATTTATCTAAAATTATAAAGGAGAAGATATGTTACCTTAAATTAGAGTCTAGGTCCAAAAACTTGCAAAACACAAAAACCCTATCTCCTTGTTATCTGTATGAATGCCTTGATTTCCACTGAGGGTCCATGAATGATCATCAATAATATTATGTTAACATCTCAAGTTTACCTATAAATAAACTTTAATGTTTACAAGTATATAAATGTCTATATAAATATATAATAATGTAACCAATGAAATAATTAAAAATAAAAATATATCATGGAAATGAATACATATGATGGTATGAGAACCGTGTTATTGTATCTGAAAAAGTATTAAATTGTGATGGGTCCTTATAATACTACTGAGTGAAAAAATATATGAATTTTGGATCCTACCACTGATACATTTAGTGCAATTCACACCTCAATTTGGGTTGAAATTGCACTATAAATAGATGTTTTTAATTTTTTTACAGCGAAACTTTCAACAAATTACATAAACTTTGGCAGTGCATATCCAGTGTATAGATGATGTGACTAGGAATTTTTTACTATGCCATTTTAAATTAGGTTTATGATAGAGTTGATTTGGGTTTGTGCCTATATTACACTGAATGTTTCCATTACATTGGCACCAGGTTTGCACAAGAAATTGGATATATTTTTTTAAATTGGGAATTAGTAACTAGGCAGAGTTTCACTCTTGGCACAGGGTTGAATATGACATGATGCCACTACAAACCCTACATTCCATGGAAATTACCCACTCCCCGTGGAGTGGGTTAATATGAGGATTCAAACCAATGACTACTTGGTGTAGAGGAATGTTATCATCCTATAATACAAACACATGTTTATAATATTATATATTTGATTATTATATTTATTTATCTATTATATATAGATATATATTATATTATTTTATTTACATATCCTTATCAAGATGGTTCCACCATAATTTTTATGTATGCATCTTTTCATTTTGTGTTCTCTTCTTTTATTCATTTATGTTATCATGATTTGAAAAATTTAGAGCACATCACATTAATATATGTATACTTGGGAGATCGATCACGATAAAGATGATATGGGAAAGTGTCCATGTATTCATTTAATTTATATATAAAAATAATCACAAATTTCCATGCCTTCCTTCACTTTCCCCTAATTTTCATCTTCAAGCTACTTCGACTAGAATCAAAAGTTGACCTCAAGTCTTCTATCTAGTTGAAATATTCTAGTGATAACATATCATCATATTATTATGAAAAATCAATGTAATGGACCTTAAATTTTTAAGAACCATTCATATTTAAATATATATCATACCAAACATCATCTAAAGATTTGAACTTTAATTGTACATAATTTTACTCATGACTTTCCTTTCAAACTCCATAAAATTGTCATGGCCATAAAACTTGATACTTTCATTGTTATTATTATTTAAGCACTATTATAATGTATTAATAACTTTGGGATAGCTACATTAGTTTCCATTTACATTATGAATTTTTGAGAAATGTTATTTTATTATATTCAATTACTATACTAGATTATTTTGAGTTATACTATGCATGTACAATTGATGTCATTTTTCATGACTGTAGGTATTACCTTAGTATGAGTTAGGTTAGAAAGTGGAATATATTGTTCAAATTTGAGCATAAGGTATACATGTATATACTGTAGACATGTAAATTTGGCCACCAATGGCTTTACATCATACTATTTGACCAATTCTTACCAATCATCAAACATTTAACCTAAGAATTTCTATTAGTCTCAAATTTGGATTTATAACCTTGAATTAAATCAATTTATCCTATTAAATCAATTAAACATGTCAAATACACACATTGAATTAATCAAAATCAAATAAATGACCAAATTCTTAAAAAGAATTAATTAACTTGCACACCCTAATCAAAATCAATTAGTGAGTTAAATCAATTTTAAATCCTAATTGAGTTCACCCATGAGCTAATAAATCAATTAAATCAATTACTAAAAATGAAATTCAAGAGCATCTTAGAACATCCTAGACTACAATCATTACCTTTGTGAGTTGTCACTTTTGAAATATATCTAAAAGAATATCCTAGGAATATGTCAAACTTAACCAAGCTTAATAAACTCAACCATGGTCAGATTTAACCCATTCCAAGGGATTTGAAAGACTATAAAATAAATCCTAGAGCTCTTCATTTAGAGATCTCAATAAAAGTATAATTATAATGTAGGAATAGATTCATGAAGCTAAAATCCTAGTGTTATAATGTCAAAATTGAGCCAAAGCCATCAAGCCATCAAGCTATTAATCAAGCCAAGCATTCAAAAATGGTGCATAGAGGAGATGATATTAGCCATATGTCATTGATGAAGACTTATTATGTATAAACCAAGCAAGCCAATCAAATTACCATTTGGAGCTATCAAGGATTTGGTAAGAAATTTGTGTTTTTATGTTTATATTTCTCATTTCTTTTTATGTTTTGTTGAGTTTTCATTTGGTTTATTCATTATGCTCCCTCCATAATCAGACCTAAAGGACGTTAGATTGTTAGTGAGTTTATTTTTAATTTTTTTTGAGACTAAATCTATACTAACCTCCTCCTTTGAGTTAAATTTTTAGATCACAAATGGCATGCTTGTTAGGACATGATTGCACACCCCACATCTTTGAAAACAAATAGTTGTTAAAATAGCTCTTATTTTTAATCCGTTTACCATTTTAAAATTTTTTTTTGATAGGTTTTTATTATTGGTTTCACACTAATTCTCTCAAAATTTAATTAAAACATGATGTGTAGTTTATAATTTATGACTCTTTTAGTGATTGTCACTTTTTATTTTCCAAATTTTTGGTAAAAATGGCTAGTACAAAGATAATAATTTTTTTGTTATTCACTATTTTGACCTAAATGTTTGCAAAGAGGTACTACCTAGACTTATAAAAAATATAATTTTTTTTTTGTGATAAATTGATTTGTATTTTAAAAGTTATGGTTAAAATACTAACTACATGTTTTTATGATTTATGTGTTTGGTTTTCTTTGTTTTTAAGTAGTTTTTTGCATGTTTCATAGGTTTATTTTATTTTTTAAGATTCATTGAGTTTTTTATTAATATTTTTTTCTAACCGTTGCCTAACTTAACATGTTTATCTTTTGTGGTTTTACCTTTTGGTTGATAGATTTTACCCTTGTTTGTCTCATTTAATAAATAAGCTTCATGGCTAAACAAAGTGCTAACCTTTTTTTTGCAAGGCCCATTTGAAAAATCCTTAAAAAAATCTTAATTAGTTATTTCACACTTCTTTTGGGATGTTTTAAAATGAATTAGTCATTTTAGTTTCGGTTTAACAAGAAAGTTTTGCATGTTTTGTTAAATATTTTGATTGTTCTTTAAAAGTTCACAACTTAAAGCCAAGGGGCTAAAAGAACACCACACATTTCATTTAGTTATATAAAATTGAATACACTTCAAAGTTTTTATAAATTATTTTCATTATTTATTTAGTTTAAACTTTTTTGAGTAAATAGGGAGTTGTGTATGCATACTCTTTCATCTGTTCCCTTTAGGGAATTTTGGGATCAAAAGCGCCAACTTATTTTTAGGTGGTTTCAAATTATTTTCATTTGTGCATCTTAAATCCAAGGGGATAGTAATGAATTTAATCAAACACTTTAAATTTGGTGCAAAAAAATTAACCTCACTTCAATTATTTACAAATTTTCTTTTTGATTGTGTGTTTTAGCAAAAAGAGACGTGCGTGTATGCTCTCCCATCCATCCCCTTTAGGGAAATTTTGGGATCAAAAGTGCCATCTCATCACACTTTGAGTCTAGTCCATGGCATAAAAAAATGTCATTTAAATCCCTCCCCAAAAAATCACAATATTATTGGGTGATCTTGAGGTGACCATAAAGTCTTTCTATTGTGTCATTTATTTCATACATCTTGGCTTATGAGGGGGACTTCATTATCTCCCATGATTTATTTAGAGAAGATTTAACCTAGGGTTTCATCTCCTAACATCATCTTTAATGCCTGTGGGGGTATATAAATTAGGATCCCCTCACTTGGATGATGGTTTGAGCAGTTAAACCATCTCCATTAGTAGAGGCTAAGCCTAGGACATTTGAGCATGTTGGACATTGCACTACACTAAGAAAATGATGGATGTAGTGGTTATAAAAAGGGTAAAATATTTTTACAATAAGTCATATAACATGGACTCAAATGATGTGTTGTTTCTCTTGTTTGCTGATGTAAAAGTTGGTAGACATGGGATCAATATAGAATGATAAAAAACTAATTAGTTATAGTCAACCCCACATTTCCATACCCTTTCTAAGATTTGGATGATTATACTTAGTGTATTTTGGTCATTTTTTCTTGATGTGTTAAACTAAAATTGTATTATTCAAACCATGCCATTTGATGAGTCATGAGTTGACATCACTCCACTATTTGAGGAGGCATTACATTGTCTGTATGACATTTTAATTTAACTTAGCAAACATTTCCTTTTTTTGTTTCAAAACATTGGGAGTAGCACTTGATCGAGGAGGGAACGATTACACTACCCAAATCATTTCAAAATCTTGTGCCTTTGAAATCTTGAAATATAAACCATTTGTCACATCATCTTTTAGGAGTGCTAATGCCATTACACTACCCAATTTGTTTTAAAAAACTTGTCTTGTTTTCATCTTATGTCTCTATTATCATTTGTTTTCAGCCAATCACTTGAGCCTTGTTGAATATCAGATTAGTGTGGTCACTCTATTCAAATATTTCTAGATCTTTATCATTAAATTCATAGTTTATCCTTAGTTGAGTCCTTGATTAACTATTACAAGTTCAAATTGAAATATTGGTTGATTTTATTTTAGACCTTAATTCATGGGGTTGATACCCAAATCTTCCTCTTTTATATTATGTAACTTGGGTTAATTCGTCACTTAAATTCAAAAAAAAAAATTATTTTATGCTTTTATTTTGGTCAAATCAGTTTATCTTCAAACATCTCTTATTTATCATCTTATACCAATCAGATCATGTTTTATGCCTAGAGTCATATACCTTGGATATGTTAAACTATTCCAAGTTTTTTAGATTAATCAATCATCCTTTATAAGTTGAGATTTTTCCAATGTTTAGCCATTAGTCCTTGCATATCCTATTTGAGCCTAGCGTTTGACTCCCTGTTTGGACAAAAAACCTGACAAAGTTTCCCTTTAGTAGCTTAGACCTACTTGGAATACATTTTTGACATTAGAGTTTGGTATTTTTATTCTTAGGTCATTTTACATGACCTTTGTGTATCAGACACTTAACATTTATCATTGGATACTACACTATTTTTATCAAGTCTTTGCATAGACTTTTTGGAGATTCAACTTCACCTTTGACCAAGCCAGATCACGTTTGAACCCTTTGTCTTTCCAAAAGGAATATATTTTCTAGAGTTTATATAACTCTAAATCCCTTCTCTTGTTGTGAAATATTTGTCATTTAATTTGAACATGGCTCACTATACATGTAGTAGAACTATGTACAATTCAAGATATGAAAATCCTTTCACACAAGGGGAATTTTTGGAAAACCCTATTGAAGATAATGTCATTTGGGAAATAAATTCTTATCTACCTTAAGACATCCAACCAAGGGGACAAAGTTAAGATCCTTTGACCAATTATTTGGTTAGTACACCTCCATATACGAAGCAAGATCAAAAGATAACGACTCAATACTTATCTAACATACCATCAGTTGTAGAAAGTAATCAATAACAACCTTATCACATCATAACACCATCAACGTATGATCCCAATATAACCATAGAGATACGGTATAAAAACTTACAAAATATAGAAAGAGGGTTTTCTAACATGTTTTATAATCAAACTCAAGAACAGTTCTCTTCTAGCAATCCCAATGCCATTGTACCAAACCTTATAAAAAACCCCATGTACTTATCCCACAAAGAGGTCCCATAGACAAAAAAATCCATCAAATTCATCAAGCATACCAAACATATCTCAATTTAGCATGTAACTTCACTAATATGGACTTGTCAAATACACCTCTTATTAATCTATATCCTCGAACATGAGTTTTAACAAAGTTGACATGTCAAGACAGTCAGGGTTTAAACCCATTTGTGCAAAATACTTTAGTATAAACCATGTTCAATATACTAATTATAGAGGAAATATCTTCAATTTATATGTAATATATTGAGCAAACATAGGGGATAATGCACAAGTAACATCCAATTTAAACCAAAGTGGTGTTGGCACACAAATAATCAATCAACAACAAAATGTGCCTTCAGCTAACACCATTAGTGGTTTTAAAAATTATGTAGTAGGATATTTTACATCCCAACCTCAACAAACTACTTTTAATCCTCAACCAATTGCTTCTTTAATCACACAATCAACATGATTAAGTAACCAACTAACAAGTAATGTCGCACCACAACAAAACATGTCGAATCCTACTCCTCCCTAAAATATGACAAGTAGTATTCTAAAATAGTAGGCACAATCAAGTATCCTAATGTAATAAAGGCTAAACACATTACCACCTTAATAGGGGGAAACCAATGTTCCACCTCATCAGGTAGCAGTGAATATACCTTTTCCCTTGCAGGCCAATATACCAATCTAAAATCAAACGATGTATAATCAATAACATATTCATATTAGTCAATGATATGTACTAAATCTCTAATATGAATCCACTTATTAATATGTATTCATGCAACAAATAGGTTCCAATGTTCCTTAAGTACCTTCTAGGAAATAATTACCTTTTGTGCAAAACATACCATAGGTTCAGAGATAGGGTCTTGGCTCACAAGTTCCCACTCAATAGGAAGGTTTAAATAGTTGACAAAAAGTCCCTATTCAACCATAATAGGCATATTACTATTATATCCCTCCATCCTAGCCTCAATATCTATAAAATCAATCTTACATATCCAACCCCAACCAAAATATCACACCGCCATAGGTATAATTTCAATAATTGCACTCTAATTTGTGCATGTGCATTCCTAAACCATTCCCTAGCCAATCCAACCTACCCCAATAAATCCCTCCATCATATCCCAATTTAAATCATCGACTTGTGAACACCCAACCATCAACCTAGGCCAATATTCCAATAAGTTTCCTTGAGAAATAATTACAACAAATGAAGGATGCAATACTGCCATCCAAGCTAGGAAATAGGTTAAAAAGTTTAAATTGGATGATGTGTGTTCATATCCTTTTGACATGGAGTAATTATAGATTCTATTCCCTCTAAGATCTGATGGAGTTCTTTGTTGTATGTCAGCCATTAACATATAGTGACATTTATCTGTTGTTATTCTTTCCAAGGAGTTTAGCTAGATAGGCCTTGGAATGGTTTCTAAAACTACCAAAGAACTCAATTTTTAAATGTGATGATCTATCAGATAAGTTTGTGCAACACTTCTCATACAATCTTGAGCATGAGATTTCATTGGTTAACTTAACACAAGGAAATAAAAAACTAGATGAAAGCCTCATAAGTTATCTATAGTGATGGAGAGCCTTTGAAAACCACTTTACCCACAGTCTACTAGATAAACAACTAGTAGCTATGTTCACCAAACATATACATAGTTAAATATCCTACTGTCTGGAGTTATAATGTGTATATATGTTCAAAGAGATCATCAACAAAGGTTTAGTGATTGAAAGAGCCCTTATTAAAAAGGGATCATAAAACTCTGTTAGGATTGTGGAGCTAAAAGCTTCACTGATGCAAACAAGAGAGGAGGTTGCTGAAGGTTGTTGAGTTGCAGAGAAGTTGGGGTCGGTCTGATCAGCCGACGTCGGCAGGATAGCAAAGGGAAGCAACCGACGTCGGTCACCTCCAGGCAGACAGGGACCGACGTCGGTCGCCTGTGTGGTTCGACTGCGAGCTATTTACGGGCAGTTAGCTAACGAACCAAGTGTTTGCATGATGAGTGCTAATTTTAGACTCATAGCTACGGATCTAATTATTGTAATTAGATGTCTAATTATTGTTTGGATGAGATCTATATAATAGACTCATGGTTGTATTGGAAAATTGTGCTAGGGAGTAAGAGAGCATAATTATAAGCTCCTTCTGTGTGTGAGGTAGAGCAATGGTGCGTTCCTCCTAGTGCCACAGTACCAGGTGTGTTGGTGTTGGATTGGAGAGCCAGCTGGGTTCTTCAGGCGTGTAGGATCTTGGTCACAGTTGCATGGCCTATATAGGAGATCTACATGGTAAGTAAGATCGTTGATCTGTAGGTGTATGTGTGTGCAAGGTCGAGGTTCACAGGTGAGCAGAACCGTTGTTTGATTTGCAGGTGTGCAAGGTCATATAGACAGCAACATAACAGGGAGCAGTATCAGGCATGATCTACTTGGAGTACAGGTGTGTACTCGGATAGAGCTAAGAGGAAGGCAAGGGAGTTCCTTCCATAAGTATGGTCTGTTGAAGTGCAGGTTATTGCAGGTTCATAGGAGATCTACTTGAAGTACCTTGAGTACTTGTGGAGCACGTGGAGTGCTTGTGGAGTGCGTGGAGCACTTGTGGTGTGCGTGGAGCACGGGAGGTGAACACCAACTCTGTATTTGAGTTGGGTGTTGGGACCTGTGAGAGGGAGAGCTTTGGGGAGAAGAACTACTGTTCACTTGAGGTGTGGGAAACCTCTGTAAGGTGGTGGAGAAGAAGTGGCATCTTCTTTATTGTATTCTTTTCTGTATAAAGTGTTAATACAAGTTGTGTATTGTCTCTCATATGCTATGTTATTCTGAATTCTAGTTACTTGTTGATTCTGGTTATTTTCGCATATTAAGTTGCTTGAAGCTTGGTAATCAATTGTATGCTTCCGGTTTCGCATCTTGACAAGTGGGATCAGAGCATGTTTGTTGTTCTAGATTCCTGACAAGTGGTATCAGAGCTAAGGTTGCAGGAAGCAGGTTGTGTTTGGTTACAGGGCACTCTCAGGGGTTTCTGATTGAGTGGGAGTAGAGCAACGGCAGATCAAAGTAAGCTAAGAATGGAGGAGTTGAAAAGCACAGACGGTTACTCACGGTCCGATGGAAAGAAAGAGCAGGTAAAAGAACATTGTTGGTTGGTAACAGATCAGCATGAAGAAACTGAAGATACAGATGTAGCAGGAGTTGTTGCACAGGATGTGTTTGCAAGTTTCTTGGATAAAGTTGAATCTTGGATAAAAGATTTGGTTGCCTCTTTCCATGCAGCCCCAGGTAGAGGAGTTGGTAAGCCTTGCCAAAGAATTGGCAAAGGGGAAGTGAAGCTGAAATTGCAGGCGGCCAACACACAGGTGTTGATGAAGGTCATGCAGGGCCCAGGTTTGGAGATATGGCTAATTTCTTCAGAAAGATTGGGTGATGAGAGATGCACAAGAACTCTCACAGTGGTAGCACTTAAATTAGCTGGTGGTAAGAAAATAGGTACACTTTATCTACTTGTTTATATTACTGATTCTTCTTCTATTGCGGAGACGTGGCTTCGTAGGCTTGGTCACATGAGCAAGAAGGAGATGCATGTTCTTAAGCGGAAGACAGATATATTTGACAGGCTTAAGAACTAGAAAGCCTTGGTGTTCTTGGAGGAGATGGCGGATAGAGTTTAGTGGATGAGGCTGGATACATCTGAGCAGAGCAGTTTGGACATGTGTTTTGATCCAAAGGAGCTCACGGGTAAAAAGTCATCACTCACAGGCGAACACAGACACCGGCGTCGGTCAGGAGGAACCGGCGTCGAACAGACAGGTGCCGATGTCGGTCATGTGCAGACCGAAGCCGGTGATGTCGGGCAGAGTAAGACCGACGTCGGTCATGGGACCGACATCGGCAGTATGTAAGATCGATGTCGGTCAGGAGGACCGACGTCGGCAGCAGGGACACCAACGCTGGTAGGCTGGTAGTCAGGTACAGACGCATGGAACCGACGTCAATCAGATGCAGACTGTGGAGTGACTGAGGTCGATCACTGTAATGAATTTTGGGTGGACAGCACGCTGTCAAGGAGTCTCAAACACCCATACGGAGGACTGAAGGTGTAAGTAGGCCCTCAAATTCGTGTTCCTCTTCTTCATACTTGTTGCTGATTGTAGAGCAGGAAGGATCCAGGAAACAGGTGTGAGCTAGGCAGGATTATGATGCAGAACCAAACGAGAGTTTTGGTAGGTTTGCCAGCTGGATGAAAGCACAGAGATGAATGGATGCCTTAGTAGAAGAATAGAGAGAACGGATACGTGAGACGAAAGACCAGGTATATGGTCTTGAGGAAGCTGCAGGACAGTGGTACAGGTTTTGACAGGTGGAGGATGAAGTATGGCTTCAGTCGATGTCAGGGTAACTACTGTGGTTTGACTTACCAGGAGGATGATGGTCATGACATCATTCTATTACTGTATGTGGACGGTATGTTTTGCTATAGCAGGTTAGTACATACAGGGTTTTCTGAGCTAAGGGTAAGATTAGTTCAGTGGCATGTCAGGGGGGAGTTTTGAGCAGCGAAATTCTTTGACATGGGAGGCATAGAGATCACAGGTTGATTTTGTCTCAAGTGGGAGCTGATGTGAATCAGGTGTTGGCGAGGTTCGGGATGCAGAACCGGAGCACACTAAGGGCTGGACAGGTACAGTGTCCGAAATCACATGAGGTCTGGTATAGACCTGAGTATTCCCATGCAGTGGGAGCTGTCAGAGTTAGGAGCCAATTCAGGGAAGTGGGTTCTCAGGTTTTCTGAGAGGGACCAACAGCAGGTGTTGCTATGCAGGGTCAGGACTTCACTACATGGATTTGTAGGTTCGGATGTGGCAGGGTACTCGGATGACAGGAGGTACATCACAGGTTGTGTGGTGGGTTGTCTTCAGGTGGGAGCTTGAAGAGGGATACAAACCAGGAAATAGATTAGACAGAGTACAGGTACAGGTATAGTGCAGCTGTTTATCTCCAAGTGGGAGATTGTTAGGATTGTGGAGCTAAAAGCTTCACTGATGCAAACAGGAGAGGAGGTTGCTGAAGGTTGCTGAGTTGCAGAGAAGTTGGGGTCGGTCTGATCAACCGACGTCGGCAGGATAGCAAAGGGAAGCAACCGACGTCGGTCATATATCGGCTGATGTCAGTCACCTCCAGGCAGACAGGGACCGACGTCGGTCGCCTGTGTGGTTGGACTGTGAGCTATTTACAGGCAGTTAGCTAACGAACCAAGTGTTTGCATGATGAGTGCTAATTTTAGACTCATAGCTGCAGATCTAATTATTGTAATTAGATGTCTAATTATTGTTTGGATGAGATCTATATAATAGACTCATGTTTGTATTGGAAAAGTGTGCTAGGGAGTAAGAGAGCATAATTATAAGCTCCTTCTGTGTGTGAGGTAGAGCAATGGTGCGTTCCTCCTAGTGCCACAGTACTAGGGGTGTTGGTGCTGGATTGGAGAGCCAGCTGGGTTCTTCAGGCGTGTAGGATCTTGGTCACAGTTGCATGGCCTATATAGGAGATCTACATGGTAAGTAAGATCGTTGATCTATAGGTGTATGTGTGTGCAAGGTCGAGGTTCACAGGTGAGCAGAACCGTTGTTTGATTTGCAGGTGTGCAAGGTCATATAGACAACAACACAATAGGGAGCAGTATCAGGCAAGATCTACTTGGAGTACAGGTGTGTACTCGGATAGAGCTAAGAGGAAGGCAAGGGAGTTCCTTCCATAAGTATGGTCTGTTGAAGTGCAGGTTATTACAGGTTCATGGGAGATCTACTTGAAGTACCTTGAGTACTTGTGGAGCACGTGGAGTGCTTGTGGAGTGCATGGAGCACTTGTGGTGTGCGTGGAGCACGGGAGGTGAACACCAACTCTGTATTTGAGTTGGGTGTTGGGACCTGTGAGAGGGAGAGCTTTGGGGAGAAGAACTACTGTTCACTTGAGGTGTGGGAAACCTCTGTAAGGTGGTGGAGAAGAAGTGGCATCTTCTTTATTGTATTCTTTTCTGTATAAAGTGTTAATACAAGTTGTGTATTGTCTCTCATATGCTGTGTTATTCTGAATTCTAGTTACTTGTTGATTCTGGTTATTTTCGCATATTAAGTTGCTTGAAGCTTGGTAATCAATTGTATGCTTCCGGTTTTGCATCTTGAAAAGTGGGATCAGAGCATGTTTGTTGTTCTAGATTCCTGACAAACTCAACTCAACTAATTAGAACAATGGCCAAAACCAAAATCAGACCAATAATCAACATAAACATCCAATCTAAATACAAGCATCATAACTGACACAAGAATGTTTTTGATAATAGAGTAATAGAGTCACACTATGTCCAAATGGTACAAATTCCATCTGTTCAACCATCACCACCTTTCCATCTTACTCTGGCCCAATAATCTCTTCAACAATAGTAATATACACAACAAGTACAACCTAGGCTAACACAACAAATGCAACAACTATAACAACTTTTGACTTTGTAAAACCCACCTCCTCTAAGGAGAAACCCACCTACTATCATCCTTTTACCAACCATGGATAACCCATCAAAGTAGTCTTTTTAAATATCATAATAGCTAACCTAATTAGCTACCCTATTCAAAAAGAGAAATATTATGAGGGTATAAACATGACAAACTGGTACAAGCTAGAATAATTCTATGAGTTTTATAGGGTTAAAGGCCATAATTTGTAACATTATGTGAAAATCAAACATGTCATTCAAAATATGTTGGAGAATGGTGAGATAACATTAGATAATAGAGCTTCACATCCAATCAAAACCTTTACATCTATCAAAACCCATTTCCTTAACATAATAATCTACCTGTGCAACAACACCAACATCAACAACAAAGGATGAATCAATAGAATCAATGTCAGAACCAAAAAAGCAAAAATAATAGATAGAACCAAGGCCATAACAGTGGACACATCCAATAAACCTACCATGCCATTGCACATGACGATAACTTAGTTTTAGGTCATATCTTAAGAGGTAGCATTAACACCATTTCCATCAATCCTAGACCAAATTTTAACTAGACAAGACTATTACTAGTTATACCAAATCAATCCAATCATTGTGGTAACCCTTCTTTGACCTAAGACTACATAGAGGCAAACCAATAAGTAGGGATTCCCATGTTAGGACCTTATACTGATAACTCATCATTCAATTATGACCACACTCAAGTTCATCGGTGATCGAGACTTATCTTATTTAGCCCCCCTCCACCATCATCGATTAACAACAATAGTCCTATATCTAATCCTGATTGTGCAATCACAACTCGGTGGTCTAAAATTACCATACTAGGCCCACCACCACTTTCCACTTCACCCATCATCTAACCCATTGTTTGGCCTCAGAATAAGCCATTTAACATTGTTCAATAAAAGACTTTTGATATAGTGAAATAATTAAAAAAATTCTAGCACAAATATCCATTCTATATTTATTGTGCACATTAACAATCCACAAAAAAATATTGAATGAATACCTTAGCCAATCTACTATTTTGAATAACATATACCCTGACCTATTTCAAGCTTTGGTTAGACACCTAGGTTCAATGCAACAACTCACATTCAACCAAAGTGATATGTCACCTCTTGTCCCACTACATAATAATCCATTATACATTGAATTATATATAATGTGGCATAAAGTGAACATGTCCTTATAGATAATGGATCAGGTTTGAACATAGTGTCTCTTAATCTCATCATGCTTCTTGGGTATGTAATGACAGATCTCCAAGCAGAAATAATCACCATCAAAGTATATGACAATCAAGAGTGCAAATCATAGGGCACCATTACTTTATCAGTTATCATTTGGCCCTTGACTCATGATATCCTTTTCTATGTTTTGGATCTTGATTTATCATAAAATAAGATTCTGGGTAGGCCTTGGTTATATGATAGTCATGCAGTCCCATCGACATTACACCAATATATCAAGTTCTCCCATTCAGGGATGGATGTAAACATTTTAAGAGATTTGCATCCATATGAGCATTGTAAACATCTAAAGGTTGAGTTCCAAAGTTACAACTACCATTTTGGCATGAATCCATCTAATAGAAGGATAAGAGGAAGGCAATACTCCTCAAATTACTAAAGGATAACTACATTAATCCTAATACCCTTGATTATCTCAGTCACATGCCATCTCTTGAAGTATCCAATCATTTTACTATCTTGGCTAATGGCCTAAGAGAGTACTTGATTCATGATACCTTTCATATCACAAAGATTCCTCAAAACCCAAAAGCCTTTGGAAGACCTAAATTGATGCCACACATATACTAGTAAAGAAAGGGCAAAGGCCACATTTATAATCCAAGACTAATAATTTTCATACCAATTTCTAGCCTAGATCAAGACCCCCTTAAAGGAGATGAGTCATGGTTGTATAATGAAAATTTGGATGATTTTTAAAAGAACCTCAAGATCCCATTCCAAATCACATCATGGAAAATCAAGAGTATGAAGGAAGGGGCCTTGGGCCAAATCTATAGGGAATGTTGGACCCTACTTCTATGACCAAGTATGAAGGACCCTATGGACTTGGATCTAAACTGCTTGGGGGTGACCCATATACCTTACTCATGTTTCATCACCATCAACTAGTGATGAGGATGCTAACAGTGAAATAGAGTCTGATCATAGTTTATTTGATGACTTAGCGTAAACCAACTTGTTTGATAATCACACCATTTTCAACCTTCACCTGATCATTCATAATAATGCCATACCATTATATTATCCTCAACTAATATACTAGGACCAACAAGAGGCACACATACCAATTGATGAGTTTTAAAATAATGAAGCATTTTATGATTTTTTAGGCCTTAAGGACAATGTTCTATTAGGAGATCATAAATCAAGGTTCTCAATCAAATTAGATCCTAAAGCCTATTTTTTAGAATGGATGAACACCCTTAGCCAAAAGTAAATAAATAAAACATTAAGGTCTCAAATTTAAAACCTATTTGAGGCACTTTTTAACCAGGGAAATAGTAAAGATAAAGGTTAGTCTAGTGGTGAAAACCTATTTTAGGCACCAATAAATGGGCATGTTCAACCTTCTTCACATATAGACCAGAAGACCACCAATGATGAACTTGTCTATGGGTCTAAATTTAGTATTGAAGAGCATCAAGATTTTGAGTAAATCATGAAAAAAATTAACAATGATGAAGTTCACTATGGGTATGAGTTTGACCTTGAAGATAAATAGGCTTTTGATCGAATCATTCAAGAGGATGCTAGTAACAAACATGATAATGGGTCCAAATTCAATCTTGAAAGGCAAGAAGCCTTTGATCAAGTCATAAAAGAATTTAAAACTATCTTTTTCACATGGCTTGATCTCCCATTAGAGATTTTGATTCATCATGTCTTAGAGAGCTTCTTGAAGAACCAATCCTAATAGAGGACTCTAATGTTGCTAATCAATTAAAATCATTACCAACTATCCATGATAATGGCTCAACTCTTCTAGTTAAAGATAAAATAGAGGTTAACATTGGGTCCCCCGATGACCCAAAGTGGATCAAGCTAGGCACATCCCTTACTGAGAAGGAGCATGAAGTCCTTACAACCCTTTTGAGGGCATTTGTAGATATGTTTACATGGGCATATTATAACATGCTAGGTTTGGACCCCACATTGGTTCTACACCACCTTGTGGTCAATCTTGATGTCAAACTAGTAAAACAAAAGATACATAAGATGCATCCTCACATTTCTATATTAGTGAAGAAAGAGTTGAAGAAACTCTTAGAATCAGGATATATTAGACTAATTGACTACTCTGAATGGATTTCTAATGTAGTACTTGTCAATAAGAAACCAAAGGGAAATCAGAATCTGTACCAATTTCCATGACATTAACAACACATACCCTAAGGATGAATTTCCACTACATAACATTGACATTATAGTTGATTTCATAGTGGGTTATGAGATGTTTTCACTAATGGATGGCTTCTTAGGTTACAATCAAATTAGAATATCACCATAAGACTAGCACAAAATAATATTCACCATTCCATAGGGAACATTATATTATCAGGTCATGTCATTTAGATGTAAGAATGTAGGGGCTACTTATCAAAGAGATATGATAGTCATATTTCATGATATGATGCATAACACTATCAAAGAATATGATGATGACATACTAGGCAAATCCAAAACCAGGGCCAACCATCTAGAAACATTAAGGAAGATATTTGAGCATCTATGAGAATACAAAGTTAGGCTCAACCCCAAGAAATGTGTGTTTATAATTACATGAAAAAAATTATTGGGCTTCATCATATCTCACAGGGGCATTGAAGTTAATTGAGTTGAAGTAAGAGCCATAATAGAGATGCTACCACTAACCAATTTGAAGCAACTCCATAGATTTTAGGGCAAGATCTAGTCCATCTGATGCTTCATATCTCAATTATTGAACAAGTGCCATCCATTTACATACCTACTAAAGAAATGTGTCACATTTAATTGGGTTAACAATTGTCAAAAGGCTTTTCAATAGTTGAAGGACTATCTCATGAATCCCTTAGTTTTATTACCTTTCATGCCAGAGAAACCATTCTTGTTATATATTTCTACTACTAATAATGCTTTGGAGGAACTTCTTGCTCAACATGATGACAAGGTAAAAGAGCATGTAGTGTATTATCTAAACCATACACTAGTTGCATATGAGCATAACTATACACCCATCGAAAAAGCTTATCTCGCTATGGTCTTCGTAACTCAGAAACTGTGCCACTACATGTTGAACATTAAGACCATGGTTATTTCCAAAGTAGATCCACTTAAGTATCTACTATCAAAAATAGCTTTGCAAGGTCATATGGCCTAAAGTATCATGCTACTCAGTGAGTTTGAGATAGAATATGTAAACTAGAAAGCAATCAAGGGGCAAGTTCTTATAGATCAGCTTACTAAAGCACCTCTTGAAGACATAGATCCATTAATGTTCCAATTTTTTGATGAATCCATCATGACCATAATTGAAACACCTATTAAGGAGCAGCCTTGTAAGTTATATTTTGATGGATCATTCACTACACATGGATTGGGGGTAGGAATTTTATTCATAACACCTTAGGGGGATCTAATCCCCAAATCATTCATAATTTGCTTTCTTTGTATCAATAACATGGCTGATTATGAAGCACTCATTGTATGGATTTCATAATGAGTGTAATGGAGCATATGTCATCTAATAGTTTATGGTGATTCTTAGTTAATCATCAAATAGGTTGCAAACCACTTCCAAACTAAAGATGATAAGTTGGTTCCATACAAAGCAATGGTTGACACTCTTAAGCAATAGATTGCTGACATTCAGTTTGAGCATATACCAAGAGTGAGAAATAGAATAAAGATGCCATGGCTACCTTATATCATTGATTCATCATGAAAACACAACTAGTGAGTATCAATTTCTTGTAAAAAATCTAACAACACCAACTCATGAACCTTAAACTATTGCAATAATATGTGATATTATTGGTCCCAACTCTAATTGGTACTTAAAACTATATGCCTATTTGAATGAGAAAATACTCCCACTAGACTTATCCCATAAACAAACCAAAGCTTTCATCCAAAATGCTCAACATTACACCCTACTTGAACCAACCCTATAGCATCATAATTTTGATGGAACTCTGCTTCATTGTTTACCTTCAAAAGAATCTATACTAATGTTATGGGAAGTTTATGAAGGAGTATGTGGAACCCACATAGTGGGGTGGTCATACAAAAATATCTTGTTTACTAGTTACTATTCACTGATAATAGATGCAGATGCAACTGCATATGTCAAGAAATGTGATAAGTGTTAATGACATGCTAATTTGATTCATGCACCTAACAAGATATTATAACCAATGCTAATACCATGACCATTTACTACATGGGGCCTTGACCTCATTAGGAAGATAAACCCCACCTTATCAAATGACCATAAACACATTCTCACCACCACTAAATATTTCACTAAGTGGGTCAAAGCTATACCCCTCACTTATGTAGCTAGAAATCAAATTTCCAAATTCATCTTTAACCATCTCATCTACTACTTTGTATCCTTTCTAATATTATATTTGATAATGGAGGATCATTTAAGAATAGGAATGTCAAAAATCTATGTGCTAAATTCAAGATCACACAACACTTTTTAATGATGTATTACCCTCAAGGTAATGACCAGGCCAAAGCATCAAACAAAACCTTTGTCAACATTCTTAAAAAGATTATCAATGATTTTGATCATGATTGGCACCTTCAGATATTATATGCCCTTTGGGCATACTATACCAATCATTACACACCCATAGGAGCCACTCCATGCTTAGTTATTTATGGCACTGAAGCCATACTTCCCATTGAGGTCAAGCTGCCTTCATTATGCATATCTTTCAACATGTTCTCGATGATAATGACTATCAAGTAGCTCACCTATGAGAGCTATATTTACTTGATGAGAATCACATGGACACTGTGAACAATCTACAAACCTATCAAAATTGACTTTAAAGTAACCATAATTGGCATGTAAAACTTAAAACATTTGAGCTTGGTGATCTTGTCCTAAAAGAGAACCAAAAGAATATCATGACTGAAAAGAAGCATAAATAAAATTTCAAACCCAATTGGGTGGGTCCTTTCATCATCACTGTATACTATGACACTAGAGCATATAGGCTCACCACACCAGATGGTAATGAACTTGATGAGTCAATGAACATTATTCACCTCAAGCAGTACTATGCTTGAGTAACTTGATGTATTGTCTACAAGGACCATGTCAAGTTGTACCATATTATCAATATTATTATTTATACCATTATCAAACTATTTATTTTACCATCCTCCCATTTTGACATTCCAACTAGACCGTCCAACTATTCCATTCCTACTCAACCCAACATGTTTTGAATCCTAATAACCTATCCTATTTGACCTTGGTTTTTCCTTTGGTTTCACATTTTCAACAAACATAATTAGATCAATTTCAATAGTTATTTCAAGAATTTTAGATAGAGACAATATTTTTGAGTAGTATGACAAAATTTTTGGTAGTTGCATCATTCATTTCTTATTCCCTTCTTATCAAGTTTGTTTATGTGAGCCTGATTATATCACTTGCTAGGGCAAATCAATGTTCACTAGTCTTGATACTAATTATATCACCTACTAGAGAAAATTGGTATCATTGATATATCAATTATATCCTAGTTATAACTACCTATGGGAAAACTAGGGGCCACATTTATTTATTATGCCTTGACATATCACCTAGCCATTCTTGTGCCATACTATGCCATCATACCAATTGTGCCTATTTTTTTGAATTGGCTACTACACTAGTGAGATTCCTCCATTGTGAGGTGAACTAATATGAACTAAAGCTATTTTGGACTATGTGGGTTGTGTTTGATTCATATTGAGGTTAACTTAGTCCCCCTTTATCCACACTCTCACCATTTTGTGAGCATCATTTTAAGTTATAAATACTATCGCTATTTTGTGAGATTGGACCATTTTAGTGTTTAGTCATTCTCAATTGAGTTGAGATGTTTCAAAAATTCCAAAAACATTTGTAAAATAATTATAAAAAACCAAAAACATTGATCACTTCTTTGCCTTAAGGATTATGGGAACCCTCACTAAGTCATAAACAAATCACTTGTTCCTTAGTTTCCCTATCCTTTTTGGCCTTTTATCCCATGCTCTCACCATTTTATGAGCATCATTTAAAATTATAATCACTCTCACAATTTTGTGAGCTTGGATCATTTTAATGTCTCATAATTCTTGATTTAGTTAAGATGATTTGAAAACAACAAAAACATTTGAAAATCATTTAGAAAAAACAAAAACATTGACCACTTCTTTGCCTTAAGGATTATGGGAACCCTCACTAAGACATAAACAAATCACTTGTTCCTTAGTTTCCCTATCCTTTTTGGCCTTTTATCCCATGATATCACCATTTTGTGAGCATCATTTAAAGTTATAAATGCTCTCACCATTTTTCAAGCTTGGACAAATTTTGGACCATTTTAGTGTCTCGTCATTCTCGATTGAGTTGAGATGCTTCAAAAATTCCAAAAACATTTGAAAATCATTTAGAAAAACCAAAAAAACATTGACCACTTCTTTGCCTTAAGGATTATAGGAACCCTCACTTAGTCACAAAAAAATCTCTTGTTCCTTAGTTTCCCCATCGTTTTTAGCCTTTTATCCTACGCTATCATCATTTTGTGAGTTTATCCCTATTATTCTATCACATCCATCATGTCTTATATTAATCATCATTTTATTCCCATTTCCTGGGAGAACTACATTTGGCCTAAAATTTTATTGGATCATCATATCCATGGAGCTATATAGGTATCATCCACTCTCTTAGCACATATGGAGACAACTTAGCCACCCCATTCCTTTTCTTCTATTCCCCCATCTTGTTTGTTTTTTCAGTTGTCACCTAGTTTCTAGGGGAAATGTTCATCACATTATTTATACTAACATAGGGACTAACATTTATTTGTTTCTTTGTTTGTCTATTTTTTGTTTGTTTGTTTGTGTGCCTATTTATTTTATTTCAGCACTGTTGTCTTGATTCAGTCTATGTGTGTTCATTCAATGATTCCTTACACTTTATTCTTGAATCTATCCATATTAAAACATCTACATTTTCATCATGGTTTTTATCATCAATGCAATGGTTTTTAATTAAGTATCAGATATCAAGATTTAGTCCTTATGTATATTTTGTCCAATCCCCCATTGTGTTCTATCATGAGGCCTACCATCAAATGCTACAACAAAAAATATCTTTGAGAGGTTTACAACATCAATACGACATCACCATCTCCTTTATATTGACATCAAAAATAATCCCAATCCAATCCCAAATACAATAATTAAGTAATGAAATAATTTCAACCTTTGTTAGTTCAAATGAGCATCTCCTTACTATCAAGTTTTCCCAATTCATCTTTATCCTCTATATCAAGTTATCACTCATCAACCATCAATCATGTTTTTCATAATTGAGGTATACTACATCAGCAATATACACCATCCCACATGCATTCTCAATGATTATATCACCTATTGTTAAAAATCATTGTGTTATCACCAATTTTCCTTTCTTTTTTGTCTATCCTAACTGGGGTAGTTCCATCTTCTCAATGATTATATTTCCTACTGGGGAAAATCATTGTGTTATCATACCACATTACCACTATTAGGGTATAATGCTTATAACTACATTTGGGCAAACCATTATACACCATCCCACTTGCATTTCTTAGTGATTTTTCCCAACTTTGGGAAAATAATTGTGTTGTCACCCCATCATCTTCATTTGTTTGGTCCCCTCATTTTGCTTCTTTTTTTGAGGGACCATTTGCTGACCCACTTGCCAACCACTCCCTTGAGGGGGTAGCTATAGTTTAATCATTATCATTACATTCATAAGCATAAAGAACCATTTTATGCTTTGAAAAGACATTACTATGCTTATAGCTTGCCACATCTTCCTAAATAGGGGTAAACTATAAACATGTAAATTTGGCCACCAATGGATTTACATCAGACTATTAGACCAATTCTTACCAATCATGGAAGATTTAACCTAATAATTTCTATTAGTCTTGAATTTGGCTTTATAACCTTGCATTAAATCAATTTATCTTATTAAATCAATTAAACAAGGCAAATACACACATTAAATTAATCAACATCAAACAAATGACCAAATGCCTAAAAATAATTAATTAACTTGCACACCCTAATCAAAATCAATTAGCAAGTTAAATCAATTTCAAATCCTAATTGAGTTTACCCATGAGCTAATAAATTAATTAAATCAATTACTAAAAAAGAAATTTAAGAGCATCTTAGAACATCCTAGAATACACTCATTACCTTTGTGAGTTGTCATTTTTGAAAAATATCTAAAAGAATATCCTTGGAATATGCCAAACTCAACAAAGCTTAATAAACTCAACCATTGTTAGATTTAACCCATTCCAAGGGATTTGAAAGCCTATAAAATTAGAGTTATAATTCAAGAATAGATTCATGAAGCTAAAAACCTAGTGTTATAATGCCAAAATTGAGCCAAAGCCATCAAGCCATTGAATCAATCAAGCCATCAAGACATTAACCAATCCAAGCATTCAATAATGGTGCATAAAGGAGATGATGTTAGTCTTATGTCATTGATGAAGACTTCTTATGTATAAACATAACAAGCCAACTAAATTACCATTTGGATATATCAAGGATTTGGTAAGGAATTTGTGTTTTTATGTTTATATTTCTCATTTCCTTCTATGTTTCATTGAGTTTTCATTTTTTTTTTTTTTTTATTATTCTCCCCCCATGATTAGGCCTAAAGGATGTTAGATTGTTAGTGAGTTTATTTTTCATTATTTTTGAGACTAACTCTATCCTAACCTCCTTTGAGTTCAATTCCTAGATCACATATACAAAGGGTAAAATATGAATGAGATCTTTACCTTATACCCTACTACCTAATTACATGTCTCATGTGTTTAGATCCATATTTTAAGGCTTTATTTTATTTATGGATCTAGTTGGTTACTTGAGTGGTCAAATATTATTTTTAGTTGATTTTTTGTTATTACAATCTTGTATGTCTATTCTATTTTATTTTGGTGAAACAAACAAGCATTGGTTGAAGAGTGGAACATGTGACATTCCAACTCAGACTAAGCCTAAAGTATTGGCAATAAGTTTATGAGGTTTAGACTACTGGCATAAAATAGATGTTAAAGGTCATTTTGATATGTAAACTATTTTATGAGGTTCTTGGAACTAATTCATATTAAATTCCAAGGTTTGGACTACTGTTTCATTTTAGATTCCAATTAAATGAGGCCATAGTGTCTTAAGTGTAAGACATTGGGACTTGACCATGACATAATACATTAAGTCACTTTAGACATTGCTCATGATCATGGTAATTGAAGTCACTTTGGACTTTGGTTGGGAAATCACTGAAATATTATTAGATTTGTTGACCTTCATTTCTAATTGATGATTAGGGTTTTCTATAAGGTTGAAGGCTCATTTGATGCATGTGTTTTTGTCATTATAATGGGCTAGGAGTTGGATGGTGATGATGTTTTTAGATAGCTTTGCATACATTCACTTTTTAGGGCGTGGTGACACTCTCTCCTAAAGAAGACATGACTAAAGTTCTAAGGATGAAAAATTGAGCTATTCTTCCAATTGAAACTCTAGATCCTATATATAAAATAGAGTTTTAGTGAATTGAAATGGGTGTGATGCATAGCTTGGTAAGAAGGAATAAAAAAGGAGGAAATGAGAGAAAGAAATGACTATATCATAGTCATCCATTATTGAGAACAAAGAATCCTTCATTTAGTTTTTCTTATAAAGCTAGTTTTTATGGTAAAAGAAAAGTGGCAACAAAGGAAACCCTCTATTGGGTGAGGCCAAAATTTATCTATCTCACCCTCATATGGCATATAAATGAGCTGAATGATTTGGTTTTATGGTTGAAATTGACCTAGATAACATATGGTGTTTTCTCATACTATTTTCTTTTGCTTCTTGTGTGTTATTTATCATTTTAGAATTTATTTACTTTATTGGTGGTCGCTAAGGTAAATGGTTATTTTTACTACTTTATTTAAGTTGATGGTTACTTAAATACAACCTACCTTGATGAATGTTTTATACTGTTGAGATCCTATGATTTTTGGGTTACTAATTATTATTGGTTTTTTTCTTGTTGTGAAACCCTAGCCTAAACCCAAAATCTCTTTCATAGTTTATCATGGATATAAATTTTTATACCATGGGATCAATTCAAAATTATCTAATCCACTCTCCAAATAATGGTTGGGGTGGGTAGGGAATCACTATATGGTTGGGCTCATTTTGATGCAAAATAAAATTTTGGCCATTTTTATTTTTGGCTATTTGATAGCTACATGCTTGGATTGTATCTCCTTCGTGTTGGAAAGGCATTTTGGAAATAAAATAAAACCCTTATTGGAAAATATTTCTTTGTATAAACTTATGCATCACATTAGAGGCACTTTTTAATCCAATGATGGTGCTTGCATATTTTTTCTTAAACAATTATATCAAATATTGAGAACTTGTTCTAATCATTTGGTTTTTATTGATTTGATTAAATGCTATTATTACTTGTTAAGAATGAATCTAAATTATTTACATTATAGGCTGAATTTATTGTTATGATTGGTTATTAAGAAGATTTTGTGAATAATTAGATTGGAATGTTTTAGTGAATTGATTTCATTACAATTTGGGATGATTTTTTATCATACTTGACATAAAAAGATTACATACAGTTGCTCAGGCATACTCTTATATTTTATTCACTATAAAGTTATTGCATATGAAAAAGTAAATGAGGTTTATATCATCATTAATTTTTAAAAATGATTACTTTGGATTGTTATGTATCTCTTTGTTCATATGAGAGGCTTAAGATTTGTATGTTAATTATTTATGCTTTAAATATGCAATAGCATTCAATACTCTACATTCTTGTTTTAATTCAACTTATTTGTGCTAATTAGAAATTTTATTTGTGATATGGAATTATAATATAGATTAATTTTTGAAATAAGAGATTTAATATTTTTTTTTTGGCTCATTGGTGAGCTATATCGTTCAAATTTGAGTATGATCAGACTTATTTTATTATTACAAAGCTATAGATTGTTTCCTATTTGCATCTTAGGGTTATATGAGACATTAAGTTTATTCTATGTATGTAGCATATTATTTATATTATTAAGTTGATTTTTTTTTTTTAGGTTGATAATTTGGTACAATAATAACATACCAATTTGTATTTTTATTAAGGAACATCTCTCTTTTAGGAACTAATGCACTTCACCAAGTTTTGTGTTGAAATCAATTTATTTTCTTGATTTTATTATAAGATGAAACTACCAATTAATAAGTATGAATAGCTGATGCATACCTATGTGTAAGTCATTTTAATTTCTTTTATTTCTAATTTGATATTCATAAAATTTTGAGTAGGTGTTCTTGCTTAGTCTGAAGAGTATCTTATTTGAACATTCTAGGAAAATAAATTTTCTACCCCAACCATTATAGTTGTCATAGGATCCATTAACTTGATAATATGTGAATTAATTAGCTTTAAAGGTTTATTAATAAATAAAAAAATCAATTATTTTTGAATAAAGTTTTGATTCCTTGTCATATTTATTGCTTAAGTGTTTAAATATACAAATTACTAAATGATAGATCCTTTATTTTAGGATCGTAAATGGTTCTTACTCATTTAATTTTAGAAGTTGTTTCTTCTCAACAAATTGCACATTTAAATTAAGATTTAATGTGGTCTTAATTCATTCCAATTGATTAAATGTTTTTATTCAATTAACAATTAATGTTGATAGAATAATAAGGATTTAATATGAGATATCTTACACTTTTGATTCGATTATTTATGAATCAATCTATTTAAAAAATGAGAAAACATAAAGTGATATTATATTTTAATTATTATACCTTTAAAAAATTAAAGTGATAATCTTACCTTCATTATTCATTATACACAACAATTGGATTCGAACAATTATGGCCTATTCAGATGCATGAGTGTATGAGTATCTTCTTGGTTAAAATAGATCACCATTGGTTAAAGTAGTGACTACTCTATTTAAAGGGAATGATATCCATGTGTAGATAAAACTATAATTACTTTATTTAAATCATTGAAATATAAGTATAACAGTTAGTAATTCTTCTTATTTGGTTATAATTTTTAGCATAACAATGTATAATTAAGCATGATAGTTTACAAGATGAAGGTGGTAACTATCTTGGTTTTGAACCTTGGTAAAAAACCCATGGTAGAATCGCCTAGTGATATTTGTATATATTAATTATCTTCCATTTGGAATTCACTAACATGGAGTTAAAAATTTAATTATGTTTGTTTTGTTACATAACATCTCTATTTGGTATTTAAAGGCTAGCCTTTACGAAAGTAATGTTATATTATTTGAGAAATAAATGGAACTTTGAATTCATTATGATTATAAGTAAACTTTTGTTAATAATTATAATAAATAAGTGAAAGGAATTACACTTTTTATCTTCAAATACCTTATGTGACAATGTGATAATCTTGTTTGCATAGTAACATTAAACATTATTGTTTAGAGATGTAGTAAAACATCTAAAAATGAACATCACTATTTCACTACTAGCTTGAAAGTGATCAATAATATTGTTTATAGGTCTCAAAAAATATTTTAAGGTTGTCTTGTCATAAAGAAAAGATCATAATAATATGGTATACACTTTGGACACTTTTTTTGGAATGTGTGTACATACACTCATACTCATAATATCATTCCTTCATTAATACCTATTAACAAGATATATCTAATCAATATTACTAGTTGACTCAATTATTATTTGAATTTGTATTTTATAACCATGAAAGTCAAATTTTTGTTGGCTTGATTTTTGGGGGTTATGGCAACAATTAGACCAAGATTTTAGGCATACACGGTCTAATAACCTTAAAATTTAGATTAAATTCAAAATTAAGATTACCACAATTTTAAAAAAAAACCTAATATTAACCATTGAAATTCAAGTCCATTAAAAATGAATGAAAAAAGTGAATCTATTTAAAATATATGTTTTTTCATTCAACAAAATTCAAAATTTATGTGAATTAAATCAATTATAGTCGACACTAGTTATTTTTGCAACACCACTTATGAAAAGGGAAAAAGAATGAAAAATGATAAAATGGAAAGGATTAGACTGTGATGGTTGCTCAATTATTTGTACACCAAAATTATGAAATCAGAGGCAAAATAACTATATTTAAAAGAAAATGTAAGGGTTGGAACTTGGACATATGTTAGAGTTTTTTTTTTTAATATATAAGAGACAAATCAAAACATAACTAATTATTGGCCCTTCAATTTTGACCAAGTATTTGTTCTAATTTTGGTACACAACACAAAGGGACCGTTATCCATTTTTATGTAAGTACTGATACGTCATGGGAGGACCATGGTGTGAGACTAGCATCATGAGAGTTGAAGGATGTAGAAAGATAATGGCAAGGAAGACCTAGTGTGAGAGGACCTAGTCAAGAGACAATGTGGCAAGAGGAACCCAAGAATAGAGGACTTGGAACAAGAAACAAAAGACTAAGAGAGCTCAAGGGAAGTAGAATGTGAGGAACATGGGAATAGTTTGAAAAATAAATCAAATGGGACATTTTGACCCCATCAATCAGAGGCCTTATACTAAATTTTGAGGAATGGAACACTTTGGAATGAATGTATAACATAGAGTAAACATCTAGGAGCGTAGAGGCCTGATTATATAAGAACAATTAGTTGTAAGAGCCATGAATCTCAGCTTGTTGAGAGTCTGTGTGCCATGTGTCAATTTTGAGTTAGGAACTTGACACTTGGATAAGGTAAAACAAGTATAAAAATCCTTGTTGTAAGAATTCATGAGAAGGAAGGTGTGGGTGAACCTTTTAAGGAATATAGAGCATTTTTTCTTGTAATCCATAAGCACTTAATGAGAATTCAATGTTTATCATATGGTAATTTGAGCAATGGATTGTTAACTATTGATTATTGAAATGTGTTAAGTGAATAAAGTCATGAGTTCCTTTCTTCTTTTATATTTAACTAGTGATAGTAGTATTATTTGTTATGTTAAGGAACAATAGTAGGATATTTGTTTGATAAGAAATGAGTAAATACACATCATGTTTCAAAGTCTTTAAGAATTGGTCTTTCACTATGCACTTCAGGTGAGCATGTGAGACTCATTCCTCACATGATAGGGCTAACACTCTAACCTATTAGGAAAAGGCTTCAACATTGACATAAAGAGAGAAAACCTAACATTTTGGTTCCATTTTTGGGATCTGAAGTAATTGGAGCATGATTATGGGAAATGTTTGAGCACATTACATTAAATAATATTGAATAATGGATTACTAGTGTCGAAGACAATTTTGTGGTTCCATATCTTTAACTAGGAGTTTCTACATGATAGTGGGTAGAAAAAAACCTCTACAACTCATTATATGAGACTTTCTTTTTCAATGTTCCTATTCTTTTACATTCTTAGATCTTAGCATATGCTCAAGGATGATCTCAAAACCTTAGATGAATACAATCATGTACACTAGAATGATATAAGAGTTTAGCATGACTAAAAGTTTCTTGGATGTGAGAAATTGATTACTGGTGGAAGGGTGTTCAGAATAGTTACATATTAGATTACGCTGTGACCATATATTCATGTCATGAGGAAGCAAAGTTCCATTTTCTATGAGAACCAAGGGGATGTTATATTTCATTATTTCCCTTTGAGATTAAAAATATAATTATTGATCTTGGGTTGGAAACACTACCCATGAAAAGCTAAAATCTCTTGTACATGAGCCACACATTTGGAGGGGAGAATACTGGTTGGTTCAAGATTATGGGTTCAACATGGTAGCAAGCCAATGAGTAATATGAAAATGAAAGTATGATGAGGCTCAATAGAGGATCATGGGAGTTAGTGGAATGGGAAGATATTGGGATCACTCAAGGAGCACTATGAAGAGTCGTAAGGAGTCTAACACATGTGGAGAATCCATCACTTATGGGCCATAACCTTTGCCACTTTTATCTTATGAAGGAGAAATGAGTTGGACTACTAGAGATGAATCAAGTACAAGTCAACTAGGCTCCCCCACCATAGTGCATACTCATGCCTTTGAGTCAAATAGAGTACACAAGGAATTTGGATACAAATAGTATAGATTTAA
The DNA here is from genome assembly GCA_037957365.1 of Torreya grandis. Classification (NCBI taxonomy): domain Eukaryota; kingdom Viridiplantae; phylum Streptophyta; class Pinopsida; order Cupressales; family Taxaceae; genus Torreya; species Torreya grandis. Next base: position 1,777,614 of record JARHVA010002820.1, read on the forward strand.
AAGCTAAATAGATAAGGGAAACTGAGACCAATCTATTAGGTAATAACTTAGAATATATATCTTTCTCTTTTCAAGAGAAGTCTGTGAAACAACTTGGAATGCCTAGAGGATATATCCCTCAAGGCTAGAGTATAGGACCAAATATAGGAATTCAACCCTCCACCAAGCCTTTTCCCTTGGGCACTACTACTGGAGGCATTGGAGGAGGATTAAGAGAAGGTACTAGAGGAAAAGACCCCTTCCAAGAATAGGAGATGGAACTTCTCAATAATCATTTGTTCAACCACCTATGGTTTATTATAAAATGACATTGGACCTACCTGAGTATTGAGGGGTAGAAAATACAACTAAGCATGTTCACAAGTGTGAACTAATTTGGAGGCACATGGTATCATGTCCTCTGAGTGAAAGGTAACACAATTTTCATCTACCCTTTTAGAGTGTGCACACACATGGTATCACAAATTTGACCCTCAACAAGTAGTGGTCAACTATGACTAGCTCAAAGTAGTGTTCCTACAAGAATTTGATATTCCTAAGTTTGAGTAGCAGACTATAGTGGCACTAAAAGACATAAAGCAGGGACATACAAAGACCATAGTAGAATATGATACACAGTTCAAGACCTTTCTTTCTAAGTTATCCTTTGAAATAAATCTTTCTCAACATGCACAATGGTTCATAGATGGATTATTGTTACCTTTTCAATAGACCTTGTCATAAATAACTTTTGCCAATGTGCGTGAGGCTCTAGAGGTTTCCCTACGTGTTGAAGCAGTTGGAAGTATGGATACTAGGATTAATCCCTTTATGGAGGACAAAATAACATCCATGGCTTCTCATCTTGACAAATTATTAGTAAATAATGCACATGAGACATGTACTGGTATTTGGTGTACTGAATGTGAAGCTGAAGGACACACATGAAATAATTACCCATGTAAAAATATCCATGTAGTCATAAAACAAACTTGCAAGATTTGTCATGATGACCATGATGTTCATTCCTATCCACTCTTGTAATAGTCCATGAACACTAAAGTATCCATGTATTGTAATATCTATGATGCTTATACCTATGACACCAATGATTTCTCTCTGATTAATGATATTCATGAAGCTCAAGTGTGTAACACACACCAAGCCTTAGTTGATAATTTCTAAGACAATGGTGGCTATAATGGGTGTGGAAGAGGATGAGGTAGTGGTCATTTTCCACTAAGGACTTGATAAAGTGTGGTTCTCTAAACCATTATCAGAGGGATTACCCAAAATACCAAACTTATACCTACTACAAAAAGGATCACTGACTAGAAGAGTGTCTAGATTCCTATACAGCCATCACAAAGAATCGTAATGAAAAAGGCACCAATATGATTCATATAGACAAACCACAATGGCATGCTTGACCAACCATCTCTATTTTATATCAATTAAATATTACTACTTGTAGTAAGGACTAGATATAATCTACACCCAACCCAGTTGAAAAGGTATGTCAAGAAAAACCATAGGCTAGGAAGTACCCTGATGTACTTTAGAATAAGGATGTCTTTTAGGATACAATGGAACTTGTGAATGAGATCCAAGTTAAGATTCAATACCTTAAGGATATGAATGTCACATAGTGTGCCTCAGTGTAAAGGCAAATCAAACCTCTAGTAATGTAGGATAGTTTTCATGAACTATGCAAACACATGCTTGATGAAGACATCATCCCTTAGCTTAGTGCTTGGCTTAAAGGCTAAGCCCACCTACCAAATGAATCTTGTACTCAAATCAGTTGGTAAAGTAAAGATCAATATTTAAACCATGCTCAACATTAATAAATTCCTAGTTCCACTTCCCTGGAAGATGGAAAAATATTAGTTAATGTTGTTATAAATAGATGGTTAATTTGAGATAATCTAGTAGATACTGGCACTGAAGTAAATGTTCTCACTAAATATGCCTGGTAGAAAATTTCTAGTCCATCCTTGTAACCTTCACCTCATGTCTTGTTCATGGTAAACAAGACTCATGTGCATCTTATCAGAGTCCTTAAAAATGCCACCGTTGATATACTTGGGGTTGCCTTCAAAGCAAACTTTGAGGTTTTGGAGTTGGTAAATGCTGATGACTACCTAGCCTTACTCGAAAGGTCCTGATGCTATGAAAATCATGTATATTTAAGTTTTGAAAATTGATACATTAGCTTTGAGAATACCGATCAGTGCATGATAATACCCTTAGACCAAGCACAAGGACCACCCTATATTGACCCTGTGAGCATTGATGAAGACATCAACAATTTGTATAATGTGACTCTTGACATGATGAACAACATAATCCAATGTCAGATGGTATTCTTCACTAAATGGACAACCAGTCTATCTCGGATACAAAATTTAATGTTTGTAACTATTGGGCACATGGTGATTATGACCTCACTAGAAGATTATGCGGCACCATCAACATAGATGAAAACATCTTATTCTAGCTTCTCAAGCATCATAAATTTGTGCACCTCATGGGTTTAGAAATGTGAAAACCATTAGAGGGACCACCATTAGAGAGATTTAATGAATCTCCATGGTTCCAAGGACAAATGGAGTTGTTTGATTTTGTCTAATGTCATGAAGAGTTATATGATACCAAAAATGAACAGATGAGGTCATTAGACAACATTTTTATGGCACTACCACTAGGTGGTGGCATACACATAAAGAGCACATTTTGTATTGTGATCAAGTATGAGCTGATCTAACTCATAGATTCTACCATGAAAATAAGATTAGAGGCACACTCAGTTATAGTGGCATAGAAGCACCTAAACTTCACCTTGAGGCTTGTGAAATAATATGGCAAGATGAGGAAACTTTTTTACAAGAATACCTATGGGTCCATGTGTTCTATGGAACTTTGTACACTTGGGCACAAGCTTAGTACATACATGAAAAATGCACATGGGAATAAGGTTATGATAGTTACTAAAGGAAAACATGATTTAGTGCTTTCTTATTCTTCACCAAGGATGGACTTTCACCTTACTCTTCAAACCATACATGAAGCAATCACTAGAGATCCAAGTCCTATGGAAGATCACCTACATCATATTCATCAAGAACTGGAGGAACCCTTGGGTTTTATTCATTAAAACCCCTAGACAATCAACTCTTACACTGTTGATAGTCTCTAGTGAAGAATTCCATGAAGAAATATGCATGGGAAAGCAGAAGCTTGTCTTTCAAGTAGATGAAGGAAAAGGGTCTACTCCACTCGATCCATTGAATAACAACCTACATGTTCCTATGAGAACTAACTCATGAAATATTCAAGACAAAAATTCCCCCATAGATAACTCTTATCATGGTCCCATCAAAATTATTCAACTTAACATTGGCATAGAGCAATAACTTAAGTTGGTGACCATTATAAATTATTAGACTGAGACAAATTTTTTGAAAATCTTTGAATTGATAAAAGAGTATCAGGATGTGTTTCCAGGAAATTATAGTGAAATGAAAGGGGTTCACCCTTATCTCAAGAAGATGCATATAAAGTTTATTGATGACACTCACCCCATGAATAAATTCCCATATTGGATGAACCCTAAGCTCTAATTGCACTTGAAAGAAGAGATTAATAACATGTTCTATGCTAGAGTAATTACTCCTATTGATGAATATGAATGGGTGAGTCCTATGGTAATCAGTATCAAGAAGGATGGGTGTATTTGTATCTACATGGATTATCAAGTTTTTAATGCATCTTATGTCACCGATCCTTTCCCAATGCCTTTCATGGAGGAAATTTTAAAAGGTGTTGCTAGTTGTGAGATATACTCCTTTATTGATGGGTTTTTGAGGTATCACCAAGTCTAGATAACTGAGGAAGACTAATCCAAGAACACATTTACTATGTAATGGGGCTATTTTACCTATAACATCATGCCTTTTAGGTTAAAAATGCCCCAACAGTATTCTCATAGGTAGCAGTAGAGGCTTTAAAATATTTTATCCATAAGTTTCTCCAAGTCTACTTACATGACTGGATGGTATATGGGCTGATCAAGGACCACTGTGCCAATATAAGGCTCATACTTAAGCACTATCGAGTGTTACAAATTTTCTTGAATATGAAGAAATGCTTGTTTGTGACACATTTTGGGGTACTCCTTGGGTATATCATTTATAAAGATGGACTCCTAGTAGATCCAACCAATGTCTCTATCATTCTTTGTCTACCAGTGCCAAAATCTTAGCACAAGGTGCAAGAATTCTTAGGACACATAAGATACTATAGGGAGTTCATTTAGGGTTATGCCAAGATTTTATCACCCTTGGAAGAGCTATTAAATCATAATGAATAATTTATATGGACTAATTCCTATAAAGTAGCTTTTAAAACTCTGAAGGAAAAACTAGTTACCACTCTTATCTTGAAATTTATAGATGAGAAAAAACCCTTTCATGTCTATGTTGATGCATCTAGCATAGTAGTTGGTGAAATACTTGCACATCTAGGAGAGGGAAATTTGGATCATCCAATCTATTTTTTTAGTAGAAAACTCACATCATTCAAAAGGAATTATACCACCACCGAATGTGAAGCCTTGTCTATGGTTTATGCACTTTAAAAATTTAGATAGAACCTTTTGGAAACACCATTTGTATTTTACACCAACCATGAGGCTCTAAATTATCTCATCAACAAACTAGTTATCCATGGAAGAATTTACTATTGGATAGTTCTCTTCCAAGAATTCTAGTTTTCCATATTAGTAAAACTTGGGAAAACCAACTATGGACCTGATCATTTATCCCAAATTGAAAATGGAGAACCTTTACATGCTATATAATATGACCTTTCTAACATATAACTCTTCCAAGTCATTAGGGTACTTGAAGAATTAGAGGATATTGCAATATTCCTCAATCCTAGCTGTGCACCTAATTCTCTCACTTCACAAGAAAAGAAACAACTTAAAGTTTGCACTACACCTTATCAAGTAATAGCAAGAGATCTATATAATATGGACTATGATGAGGTAATACACCATTGTGTAATGCAACATGAATTCCTTGAATTATTATGAGAAGTCCATGAAGGTATTACCATAGGACATTATGATGGGGAGGCTACTGCATGCAAGGTGTTGTTCATTGAACTCTGGTGGCTAACTTTATTTAAAGATGTAAAGTCATATGCAAGGGAATGTGATATTTACTAACACATAGGAAGACCCAATAGAAGATATTCTATGCCATTGGGACCAATTTCTTCCTAAGAACCATTCAAAAAGTGGGATATTGACTTTTTGGGGCCCATCACTCTAGTAAGATGATGCACAGGCTCATGGTACATAATTATGGCAACTGACTACTTAACATGTTGGGATGAAGCAACAAAAACCAAAGACTATTCTATAATGACTACTATGTAGTTCATCTAGTAAAACATTATAACACACTTTGGATATCCTCTAAGCTTCACTAGTGACTATGGAACCCACTTCCTAAATGAGGCAATTCAAATCCTATTAGTTGAAATCATGATCATGCATCAAAATACAATATCATACCACCCACATGTCAATAGAATAATTGAAGCCTTTAAAAGATCCTCAATATCACTTTGACAAATATTTACAAAGTTAGTAGAAATGATTATGATGATAGGGTATTTGTAGTACTTTGGGCATACCAGATCACATACAAATGCCTCAATAAAATTACACCATTTAACTTAATATATGGAAAGGAATAATTCATGCCAATCAAGATCCTATTTCCATCTCTTTAGATAATGTGTATAGGAAACCTTGATGATGATACCTCTTTTCAATCTCAACTTGATGAACTCACTAAACTAGATGAGGCTCAGTTCTTTGCCCATTGGAATCAAGACATTGAGAAACAAAAATAGAAAGCATGGTATGATCACCATTTAAAAATCTTCACCCCAGGCATGAAAGTTCTACTCTATGAATCTAAGTTCACATGCCACCCTGGGAAGCTCTACATTCATTAGGATGGAACATTCATAATTAATAGCATTTAACCTACTAGAGCTTGTCAACTAAGGCAAATAGATGGTCAATTACTCTTAAGACACTATAATGGGAGTTGACTTTGGCTGTATTGTGATTCTATTTAGGTTTGTGTTGTTTTCAATATGGATTAAGGCCATTAGATTAAGATTTTATGGTTTCAATAAAAAGTACTACCCTTGAGGTATGTGACTCTTTTAAAATTCTTAGTCCTTTAGGTATTTTCATGGAGGACCATGAACCCTTTTAGTGTGGGGTAAGATATTATGCATATGAATTCAAGACATAACATGTGGGCATGCAAGTTTCAAGGGTGTAAGAGTCATACATGGTACACGAGTGATTAAGGGCACATGAGTCATTTAATAAAATATATTCCCACCATTTTCATGATAGTTGGTTTTCACTACTTAAAAAAAATGGGACAATTGTCACCCACTTTCAAGAAAGGCACGGGAAGGAATAGACCATTAATGAAACAAGGGTAGTCATAACAAATAGTGTGTGAGTGGAGTGATGGGACAAGTTTTTTAGAACACTAAAGGATCAATACAAGATCCAAAGTATGAATACCATTAAAAGATACATATTTATGGATAAAATGACAAGGATAATAAAGAAATTAATGAGGTGAACTAGCCAAAGGACCTAAAAATAAATAATTTGAAGCCATTCTACACTTTATCTTGTTATAATCTTTAAGTGTTTAATGAACCAAAGAACTAGAGATAAAGTCAATTTCTTTGTAGAACAAAGTGATTAAGAAATAAATAAAGACACGAAGAAGATTTCCAAGTGAAGGAGGAAGGTTGTTAATTATAAATGCATGTAGAAGTGGGTTGAGATCATTCTTTGTAAGAATTGTAGGTTGTAAGTTTTGCCATTATTGAAGTGTGAAGATTGAGAGCTGAGGCAAGTTTGATCACCACCAAGTATTCATTTGGGAATATGGGATGGTCGAGGGTTAACCTTTGAGCACCATGAAGGGTAATGCGGCCAAAGAAAAAGGTAAAAAGACTTGAAAAAATGTCAACCATACTAGAAGAGAGAGAGGTGAGTGGAGAAGTGTGGTTCCCTATAAGAGAGGAGCCTTTGGAAGAATTAAAAGAGACACTAAGGCAAGTGTAATGTGTGAAAGTTTAGAGTGAGAGCACAAAATAAGTCAAGATGGTGAAAAAGGGAAAGTAGGTGCAAGCCCCCTTATCATAAACCTCTCCACCATCTCCCCTTCAAACCATTTATATAGAAGAGATGTAATACCCTGAGTCAGTCTTGCACATGAAAAATTGGGTCTCTAAGTTGGAAACTATGATCCTATTTGACTATAACCACCACCAACTAGGAAATGAGGTGCAATTGAAAAATGATTATCAAGTTTAGACCACCAACACATGAAACTAAGTGGTTTATGATTTGACCATCAAGAACCAGTTAGACAAAGCTACCTCTTCCAAGTCTTTGAACTACCATATTTTAGAAAGCCTACTAAGGTAGTTCAGTTCGTCCTCTCGTGCATTCATGAGGATTACATCCACTTCATAGGGTGCAACATGAAGATCAGTGAGGAGAGGGTAAGCCAAGTCATATGACTCAAGTGCTTAAGGGTCAATGTGTTAGATGACTTGGTGGATATAGAGGAGATCTAGTAGACCACCACCATGCTTATGTATCAAAAGTAGGGGCATGTAATGCACATTATAAACCTACAAGATCCCACCCTAAGAGTCACATCATGGATCATTTCTACCAAGGTTAGAGGGACCAACCAATGGAAGCAGGTGGATATGGCCCACTTGCACATAGCACACCAAGTAGTGCAAGGAATACAATACAATTGGGCACTGTACTTTACCCAAAAGATAGCTAAAGATGTAGAGAAGGTGCATGAAATGCCTAAGTTTAGGTTTCCTTGGGGGTAATCTTATTATTGTTGATTTTTGATGAAATTAGTGTGCTTGACTATAATTCAATATCTTTGAAGTGGGTATATCTCCCCACTCACAAGTCCCCCACTAAGTTATACAAAGCTTTCACCTACCCTTAACACATCACTCCAACATATAAGTTAAAGATGAGGTACTAGTTTGATGGAATGAAGGAATCTTTCGAGAATGAATGGAACATTGCAAAGGATTTATCCTCCCTAATAGAATATCAAGTAGAATTTATTGTGAATTAGCACTACTCCTTGGCACGTATTTAGATGAATCCTTTGGGAAAGCTCTTAACATGGATTTAGATACCATATGCCTTATTTATGTGCTACTTCATCAGTTCCATCAACATAATATATGCTACATAAATGATCAATATACAAGTAGAATAGATCATTGTAGAGCACCACACCCTCTAGAATATGTTTGTATATCCTAGAAAAAAAGGTCTATGTAGAGAGGGGAGAGATAATCTTAACTAGCATTAAGATCAAGAATATCTTGGTTGGGGAATAGATACATAAACTATTCTATATGTTATGCCATAACCTAAGCCCTCAAGATGGAAACCTTAAAGAGAGGATCCACTAGGTACTACTAAAAAAGAGGTAGTCCAAGCCAAACACCAACACAAGTGGGCAACATGGCCCCCAAAAGTGGTAGAATATATTGGAGGTATAGCCCTCCAGGTGAGTTCAACATCACCATTTAACACCACAACCATAACCACCACCTCACACTTCACCTTCACCCCATCCTTTTTCACCATCATCATATCCATCTCCATCTCATAGTTCTTCACCACCTACATCACCTTCACCTCATCATATTTCTTCCCACTCACCTAACCCACCTTATCCACCTTGACCATATCCTCATCCAACTCCCCCACCTCCTTTACTACTATGACCACCTTCACCTCCACCTTCTTCAAGGACTACTAGCAGATCAATGCCTCAACATCCTCGAAGACAAGTAGCCCAAAAGGACCCCTCCCAAGAGTAGATACATAATTTGGGATTTGATCTAGAAAAGACTCCATCCCTTATTTGAGAGGTCTTAAATGTTGATCAAGTTAATACTAGAGATATGGGAATGGATAGGATGGCTATTGGAAGCCATTAAGAACTTGAGTAAGACCAAGGAAAGGGGAAGGGGCTAGCTAAGGGGGAACCAAAATAGAGAGTGCCATCTAATTTATGTGAATGATACCAGTTTGGTGTAAATGAACATAAACTCTATCTTTGGAAGTATTTCAACACCAATGATGTGACCCAAGATATAAGGAAGTAATTATCCTTCCTTTTGGAGATGTATAATGAGGAGCCTTAGTTCGACATTCTATTGGATTGTATTTTCTCTTGCTTAGATGCCCCAAGTTTACTAGACGTTATAAAGTTTAATCTACAACAACTCTGCCCGATAATGACAAGTATCACATTTTTAAAACTTACCATGGAAGTGGTGTTCCAAAATATTTTTTTATAATTAGATGTGCATATGTCCGAAAGGAAACATGACAAGGTGGTGGAAATGTATAATAAAGTGTATGTTGAAAATTAGATGCTAGCTAATGAAGTGGCCTCCTTGAAGAAACGAATTCAAGATACTATCGAGGCTAAGGTAAGGGTTTTAAACCTTTACAAAACAATTTTAAAGGAAGAGCCAGTAATGGAAGATGGCATACCTTTGGATGGGGATGCCCTAGGGAAATTAGAGACATTGGTTGAGCTTTTTCTCAAAAAGAATAAGGAGCACCTTATACCCATAGATGAGTCCCAAGAACTTTTGGAGTAGTTCACCACTATAGTAGATATCTACTACATTACTTTGGGAAGAGTCAGGGAGGTTATCCTAATTTTGGATATAATTTTTGAGTACATAGCACACCCTAATAAGATAATAGATCCTAACTCAATAATAAATAGGTCTTAAGACAACAAGCAACTGATGTATCTCTATTAATAAAAGATTGTGCCAAGCATACAAAGGCATTCAAGGATGTGAAAATGATGGAAGATGCTATTAATAACCATTGTCAACAAATTTCAATTTTGCCAAATTCTAAGGATAGGTTGACAAGGAGGTCTCTAAATTAGAGAACATCCAAAAGGAAGCTAACATAGCCCTAGAGGAATAGATGAAGACTGAGACTCCAATTCAGCTTGAGGAGTTGAAAATAGTAAAGGAGAACATTAAAAAAATAATAGCTAAAGTTATCGACACCTTATCCCATTGGGATGAGTTGAGGAAAGAACTTGAGTAGAAAGGGCCTAGTGTGGGGTAATGTTGGCCCTTCAATTTTAACCAAGAATTTTTTCTAATTTTGGCACACAACATGGAAGGACCATTATCTATTTTTATGAAAGTACTGACATGGTGTAGGAGGATCATGGTGTAAGACTAGTAGTATGAAAGTTGAAGGATGTAGAAGGAAAATGATGTGGAAGACCCAGCACAAAAGGACCTAATCAAAATAAAGTGTGGCATGAGGAACCTGAGAATAGAGGACTTGAAACAAGAAATGAAAGACTAGGGGAGTGTGAGGGAAGTGGAGTGAAAGGAATGTAGGACCATTTTGAAGAATAAATAAAATAAGACACTTTGACCCCATAAATTGAAGGCCTTGTTCCATCTTATGAGGAACATAATAGTTGGAAATGAATGTATAACATAGATTAGGAATCTAGGGACACAAAGGCCTGATTCTATAGGAATAATTAGTTGTAAGAGCCATGAATCTCAGCCTATTGAGAGTCTATGTGCCATGTGTCCATTTTAAGTTGGTAACTTGACACTTGGATAGGGAAAAACAAGTATTAAAACCCTTATTGTAATCATTCATGAGAAGAGTGGTATGGGTGAACCTTTGAGGGAATATAGATCATTATGTATTGAAATCCATAAGTACTTAATGAGAATTTAATGTTTATCATACGGTACTTCAAGCAATGGACTATTAAATATTGAACATTAAAATGTGTTAAGTGAATAAAGTCATGAGTTCCTTTTTTCTTTCATATTTAGCTAGTGATGGTAGTATAATCTGTTATGTTAAGGAATAATAGTAGGATATTTGTTTGATAAGAAATGAGTAAACACATGTCATGTTTCAAAGTCTTCAGGAATTGGTCTTTTGCTACACGCTTTAGGTGAGCATGTGAGATTCATCCCTCATGTGATAGGGCCAGTGCATTTTATTGTTGGGAAGAGGCTTCAACACCAACGTAAAGATATAAAACCCAACACTAATTACATGAATTAGGTTAGTGGATGATTAAAAAAAGGTGTCAAAAAAATGATGTAGATCTACTACAAGTAAAAAAACTACCCTTTTATTCAAATTAAATACGAATGATGGGAAATATTGAATAATGATTAGATATAATGAGGATCAAAATAAAAATTAGACTAAGATGCAAAGATAGGAAATTTAAGAAACACATGTCATGTGTATTTAGAAAAAAGTTGTCACAAAAATGGTGTAACTCCACTCTAATTAAAACTACACCTTTCTTGAAATGCAATATGAATGATGGGTAAGGTTGAATAATGATTGATGATAATGAAGAATGGTAAAAATTATACTAAGATGTAAAGTTAGGAAAAATAGAAATAAGATGAAAATTACACAAATATCATTGTACTTCCATTAGTTAAGATAGGTGAAAAATTGAATTATATTGTAAAAAATGAAATTGAATAGTTGTAATTTTAACTTGAGATGCATTTGAGGAAAAATCCTCCCATATAATTCTAAAATCAAATTTCTCATTTTTATGGAGCCACTTGTCTTAATGGCAATACTTCATGAATTTATATGGCATGTTTCTTCCTAAAATATTTTTCTTCAAAGTTATTATCATCATATCCCTTAATATTGTCCTTCAAAACTTTAAAAAACATACACATTAAAAATAAAATGTAGTATTTTTACACAAAACAATTTAAAAAAAAAAAACATCACAATTTATATTATTTAATATAAGAAACATAATTTGCATTATAGGGTACCAAAAAATTGAATTAAAATAATAAGTAGTGTAATTTTAACCTAAGGTGCATTGGAGGAAAAATCTTCGCACATATTATTAGAATCAAAGTTCTCATTTTTGTTTAGATCCATTTATCTTAACAAAAATACTTCATGAATTTGGATAGCATATTTATTTTCAAGTTATTCTTCAAAATCACTATATTCATATCGCATAATATTTCCTTTGAAACTGAAAGACATATATACATTGAAAAAGAAACATATATAAACCACAAAACTAAAATAAAATGTATCTACATAAAAAAAATAACCACAACTATTTACACATAATATTTTCAAACTTTTATCGACTACTGACACTTTGTATATTGCAGGAACCCATCGAGTCTCAATCTATCCGAGTATATACCTTAAGGGGTGAACTAGGAAAGGAGTGGGAAAATAATTGGTGCTTTGCATGATTTATGTCCCTTTTTCCACTTGTTACCTACACACTTGTCTCCTAAAAACCATTTACCCTAAGCTTGTTCTTCTCTGTTGTACCCATTCCAAGCATTTAATACATTTTATCCTCCTATTCCTCAACTAAATCCCTTTTTGTCAATCGACTGTACTGGGTTAACTAGATCAACCCTATATAATTTTAGGGTATTTTTCACTTAGGAGTTAGTTAACCTTTGACCGACCTAGCTCATTACCTAGTGAATTATTATCTCAAACTATACTGGGTCGACTAGATTGACCCTATCGGTCAACATTTCTAGAAGGGTTTAGGGAAAGATCTACCTATATATACAAGTTCATATCCATAATTTATCAAGAAGAAATGAAAGAGTAAGAGAAAATGGAAATATAATTATTGACCATTCTACTTGATAAGTAAAGCTTAGGGTTTCATACTTTCTTTGAAGATACGAATCTTATCTTGTGAATAAGTCTTTTGGATGCATTGATAGGTTGTGTGGCCTAGAGCTGATTTATCTATGTCATCCTTACATACCACAACAACCTCTTACGAAATACCTTTTCCAAGGGAGAAATTGAGGCTCAATGGATTCATCTTCAAAGGTAAGTATTCTTAACTTTATTTCTCCTTTTTAAGAGTAAATAGATAATGCATTTGTGATTCTCTTCAATGTATTAGGATTTTATATATATTGACATGAGTATATGTTTCTATGTATTTTTAGTTTTATTATTTTTAGCCCCCACTTTATGCCACAAACTTTGGTGAGAACTAAATTAGATTTACTTTTCTTGTTATTAGTATAGGTGAAATATCAAAACCTAAGACCCCCTTAGGGTTATTGCATGATTGTGTTAGACTGGAGGATTTGGAACCCTCCTTATCATAGTTTATTATGATAAATGATCCCCTAATTAGGTCTAGTAGATCCCCATATTGGTCATGCTCCCACTTAACAAATGTATTCCCAATAAGAAGTTTAGGTATGCTCTATCTTCTTCAAATTATAATTGATTTATAGACATGATGCATTTTTTATTTCATACATTTTGGTGAACCCAACATAAAGTAACCCTTATATGATTTTTTCATTTATTTTTCATTATTTTATCATTATTTTTATCATATATTTTCCATACAAGGTCAACTACATCGACACAGTTCTAAATTCTATGTATAGGTTTAACACAGTCACATCCAAACAACTCTATTCTTTCTGTGTAGGTTCTTTTTCAAGTATAGGCTATTGGATCAACCAAATCAACCCAATACAATTTTTTATACTTTCACACATCCTATCCAGAATACTACATCAACCTAGTTGACCTTGTACATTTTAGGCACTCAATAATAGACTTTTGCAAAGTTAGATCAACCCAGTCAACCCTGTTAGCAAGATTTATAAGCATTTATCAAGGGTTTTTCATATAAATCTCATTTCCTTTCATATTTAGACTCACAAAGGTTTGTTTCTATCATTTCTCTCTTTTATTACAATCTTTCCTTTCATAGTTTATGGTCTTTAAAATTTCCCTTGTACAGTCAATTGGATCGACCCTATCGACCCAATTTTGTATTTTATGTGCTATCTGGATAAATAGGTCATCTCTATCAACCTTGTTTATTTTAAAACCTTTGATTTCATAGTACAAAGGCAACACTATCGACCATCTCATGTAGTCTATGCATACACTATTGACTACATCAACACGGTATTATGTTTTAAAGTTAGAATTAACCTTTATATGTTAGTATTTAGCTCACACTTTCATTTCTTATTGCTTGCATGCTTAGAATAGATCACATAGTCTAATTAGGTGGTTTTAAATTTACCATTTAGTTTCACTATTTTTTATTTTATGCACACATGACCAAATCATAAAATCTTAAACAAGTATTTGAATAATTGTCTATCCAAGGCCTACCTACTTGGATTTCATCACCAAAGGGGAAGTTGACTTGGTTTTTTGGCCAAGTATAAACATGTGATTAATGGTATATTATAGATAATCACCTTAAACCCTTATCATTGTGGTATGTGAAGTGAGGGGGTAGGCCCCAATATCAAGCCTATACCATTGCCAATACAAATCTCTTTTAGCCCAAAAATCCTGAAACCATCTTTAGATTAATTTCTAGTTCCTTGCTTATAGCCAAATTCCTATCAAATTTAAAATTATATTATAATAATCTAATAACATTTAGGTTAACCATCTAGTTATCTTTTAATTTTCAAGGTGATTTCTTGATCTTTTCTCAATTGTGTGTTATATTACAAAAACTTGCATTGGCCAACATTAATGCAAGGTTTTGTGATGTGTGCCTCAATTGGATCACCCTCATTGATCCAATTTATTGATTATTTCCATTTAATTATTTATTTTCAAAAATACTTGAAACATTATTATTGTCTTAGTGTAAGGTCATTTTAGTCGACATATTTTGCTATAGGCTATCCGATTTTCCCTATTTACTATACTGGATTGACCTAGTTGACCCTATATACTTTTTAGCCTTTATTTACTATACTGGATCGACTCAGTCAACCTTGTACTATTTATAGGCCCTAATTTCTATGATAAGGTTACTTAGTTAACCCTATACTATTTTTGTCACTTCTTATTTACTTGATTTTGCATTTCTCTTACCCAGTTTTTAGTCATTTTCCTTCATCATGAATTTTTTATTTAAAGACAACACTGAGTTGAATTCAATAAACATGATGAGTTTTACTAATCCTCATAGGGTATCCCATATGTATATTAGGGATCCTCTCCTAGATGAGAGTAATGTTCATATAGCCACTCACACAACAAACAATGGGACCCCTCCTAATACCTCTTCATAACATAATCCTCTCTTCTCCGTAGAAGATCAATCCAAATTAGAGTATACCCCCTAAATGCTCTTATTTATCTCAATTTTTTTCCTAAACAAGTGTTCAAGAGTTAAAGAGTGAAGGAAAGAAGAAAGGGCGTGTGCCCAATGGATGGGTTGTAGAGTAGAATAGGTTGATGACTATGTGTATGAATTTTAGGTTATATTTCTAATGTCAAAGATAGTTATATTGAAGGTTTGAAGATTGGGGATTTTTATCCCATAATTTTCTTCTTCCAGTGATTCCAATTTAGCACCCACTTAAATACGTATGTATTTACATGATTCATATAAGTTATAACTGTTATTTCCTAATTTACTTGGCACATATATTATATTTTAGTTGAGTAATTCTATTATGGGAAAACACCATTTTGCATGCATACTTTGCATGAGAATTGACACATTGTTCTATTTTTGGATATGTAATTTTAGATTTTGCTTGAGATATTAGGCATCCCTATCCTAAGATTATATATGTTTTTATTCTCCTGATCTAAAAGGGAGGAAAATTTTGTCTATTAAGATTAATAGGCAATTTTATAGATTGTTCTATAGATATGATTCTTATCCAAACATGTAAATTAGTCAACCCTATACTATTTTTGTCACTTCAAGAGTAACAAAATAGACATTAATAAAATTTCACATTTTTGACAATGCAATTGGTGATTTGTTGTCACAAAAGATTGGTGTTGACTCCTGTGCTTGTAAAAGTGAATGGAAACCATGAAAATCCTCCTCCAAGTTTTGAACAAAAAATAATGTCTGCATGAGCTCTTCACAAGGAAAAAATGATTTTTTGAGGTGGTTGTTCTCTTAAGAAAGATTCATAGAGTATATACCTCAAATTCATTAATAAATGCCATGTATTTTTAGTAAATAGACATTAACAAAATTTCACATTTTTGACAATGCAATTGCTGATTTGTTGTCACAAAAGATTGGTGTTGACTCCTTTTGTGCTTGTAAAAGTGAATGGAAACCATGAAAATCCTCCTCCAAGTTTTGAACAAAAAATAATGTCTACATGAGCTCTTCACAAGGCAAAAATGATTTTTTGAGGTGGTTGTTCTCTTAAGAAAGATTCATAGAGTATATACCTCAAATTTAAAATTAGTTAGAAGGGTCTTGAGTCCAAATGCTCTTATTTATCTCAAAGTTTCCTCAACATCAAGGAAAGTATCCTTCTTCCATTTACCATCTTATGATTAGTGGTCAAGTTGAAGAGCCTCATTCACCTACTCCCACATTTTCAAATTGATTTATGGGTACCACCTTTTGTAACTCTCAGTCTCTTCCCTCAATTATGACCCCTTCTCATACCGTGACCTTGACTTATTTTACTTTTTCCACCTCTATGCCTAGTATCTCCACTAACATGGTAGGTTCTACATCTAGTTGGTCTCTCATAAGATCCACTATCCTTAATCCTTCTACTAGTGCATCATTTGCTACCTAAGGTAATCATGCTTTTAGTGCTTCCTCTTATCATCCATTCACTTGACCATATTTTGCTTCACATGAAAGTTCTTCCACTAGTGCCTCTCATTCTCATAGTTCCTTTCAATCTCCTATCAATTCCAATAGTGGTACCCAAGCCACTAATACCAACTGTAATGCTTCAAATAATCCCAACAATTATTGTTACAAACACTCAATCAAATGAATACCTTTCAAGCTTACAATAAAAAACAAATGATGAGAATGCAAAATCACCTTCTCCATCTTCAAACTCATCCTCAACCAATGACTTAGGTCATGCATAATCAAAATGTTACCCCTCCTCCTCTTTGATATTCCCAAGGCAATCTCATTCCTCAATCTCCTTTGGTCAACAAAACCATTAAGCATCTTCAAAATGAACATATTACCAATAAAATTACTTATTGATATAGGATGTATCATCCCTAAAATTTATTATAATGGATCAACTAATCCTACCCTTCATCTCAAAACATTTAGAAATTTTTATAAGGTTTGGGTCAAATTGAACACCTTTGTTGCTACCAAAATCTTAGCCAAAACTCTTATGGTTGATGCCTTAGATTGGTGTAACCAACTTAGAACTCATTCCATTGCTATTTTGGAGGATTTAGTGAATGCTTCAGTTTAATAATTCTAAACTAGTGATCTTCCCAAAAATAATTTGGCCCACTTCATAAATTATAAACAACTTGAAAATGAAACTGCCCAAGATTTTGTTAAAAGGTGGAAAACTTTGTCAAATAAGTGTGAACATAACATGACCGATGATAATATTTTTCATATCTTTAATAATTTTCTTTTTCCCAAGTTACAATATTGGGTCTATACTCTCTCTCCACATGTTTGGAGGAGGTTATTGACCAAGTTAAATGTTAATATTTCCTTATGCATTGATATGAGCCACCCTAACCTTCTATAGGTCCTCATCTTTTACTCAAGAACAAAAATCATAATGCTACCAATGATGGCATCATGGATTATTATAATGCCATTCACACCATTTAAGATGTTGTTCCTAACCAAAATTTAGAACCATCTCCCCTTTCTCAACAATATACCAATCCTCATTTATCTTCACCAAATACTATTAAAGTTCACAAACCCCTATCCTGAACTGAATTAATTAAGCATCTACCTAGGCCTCTTCCATGAGACCTTGACCCTACTCATCTTATGAAATCCTGGTATGATCCTAACAAGTTTTGCTAGTTTCATGCTAGTTGGGGTCATTATCATGAGACCTATAAGCAACTTCATAATTATTAAAAGAAACTTCATAATTTTTATATGGATTTTCTTCTTGGTCCTAATTTTGATCATGATTATATCATTCAAAAGTGTCAAAAATCCTATAAAATTGATTTTAAGGCTCATGAATCACATACTAAATGTCAAGCGTTAAAACAAGCCAATACTCATTTGGCCATCTAAAAGACCCTCTTCCTAATCATCAACCTAATCAAGATACCCAAGACAAGCCTACCCCTTCCACCAACAATCTATAAAGGCCTGTTGACCCCACTTCTGAAGAGAATGTGGTTAACATGAATAATATGTGAAGGGTGGTTACTTTTATTGATTTTTAACCTATGTACACAACTCTATTATCTTGCATATTTTGTGTTATCCAATATTCTTCTCTAACTCATTTAAATGAGTTGGGGAAAGATGACCTTATAATATTTGATGATCCAATTCCAAATTCTCCCTTGGATAACACTTCCCATTTTATTTGTTCCAGTCTTCCATCTTCTACACTAATGGTAATCAAGCTTCTACTAACACTTCTACCAATTCTCAAAATTAACCTGAACCAATTGTTTCATATTTAAAACATAGTTTGAAACCTTGTTCTCAACCTTCTCTTTCTTATCAACACAAATTCCAATGCACTTTGATTCCTCCTTCCAAAGATATTATTAATCATTATGAACCTATTTCTACCAACCTTCTTATGGGTTATGATGAGTGGGATCCCATTATGGAACTCACTAATCTCCTATCTCAAATTCTATTCCTTGAGCATCTGAGGACCTCTCTACATCATATAAACTATCTTATGCAATTATTTTTCAAAATGAACATCCCTCATCCTCCCCTAGTAGGACGTGAAGTAACCTTATATGGATTCGAGGATAACATATTATAATAATGTGAATAAATGTCCATCCATGTTGATGAAACAATAGACAATTATATTTTTTTAAAATTTCCTATCATTATATCATTCCCAATGAGATTTTTCTTCATGCAAATGATCCTCCTTTATTGATTATTTTCCAAATAAGCAATATCTAAGTCAAGCATGCATTGATCGATGAGGGTTCAGGCACTTGCATTACCTCTCTTAATTTTATCAAAACCTTTGGATATTTTGAATGCAATCTCAAGTCCACATGTAACACATGCTAATGACATGATCAAAGGAAAATTCCTCCATCACATTATGTGTGGCTTTCCATTACTATCCCACATGTCACCATTCATGTGAAGGTGATGATATTTAACTTTCCTCTCTCTTGGTAGGCTATGGACTCATCGTATGAGAGCAGTTGATTTTTCTGCCTACTAATGTGTTAAATTCCCTCACAATGGCACCATTTATAAGATTTAGGGTGATAATAAACCTTGGAATTTTGAATAATTCCAAAACTATGGTGTCTTCAAGATTCTTACTCTTGAACCTTTGCCTAGTGTTCCATTTTGTCAGTCTCAATGCTTCAAATTTCCCATTAATTTGAATCAAGGTTTTAATAGTCGTATTGAACTCATTGGGATTATTCCTCCTAACCTCTTAGATTATAATGATGATGAGATTGATGAGATAAATATCAATATTAAAACTTTTAATCTATCACCTCATCTTATCTCTTAGCTTCCTACTTCTTTGTATCCTTGTTCTTGTAAATCACCTTGTGATGATATTCCAGTTAGTTTGACTAAGACTCAACATTCTATTTACCACACTTCATTAGATGACAAGGTCATGCCTACTTACATCTTTTACCTTCACACACTTGATTATGATGATGGTTATTCCTTAGATGATATATTCTTAAGTGGTCTAGTTTAGGCATGTGACGTTGAGATTATCCATTATCATTCTTATTTGCTTGATTTTTTTCATGTGTCTTGCCATTTTACCTCATTTATAGTTCCTAATTTTATTATATTTCCTCTTTATCATAGGGTAGAGATGGCACCGACACCTTTAGTTTCTGAGGAAACTCATATGAGTATGCTCATAGATCATGCTATGACTGGGCCTTCCCACTTTCCTAGGTATCCTAATCCCTATAGGTTGCTTATCCCTAAGATGCATGCTACCCTTCTTTGGCCTTCTATATATCCTACCCCTCATTTAGTAGAAACTACATCAGATCCCATTCCTTCTCCTACTATCATTGAGCCCATTCTTACTCCCACTATACTTGAGCCTATTCTTGATTTTATTGTTACTAAGTCTATCCCTGCTTTTGATCCCATTACTTCTTTTATTAAACTTAGTTCCATTCCTTCCCCACCACTGCCTTCCCTTGGTCATGGTTTTCTTATTTTACCTTAGATGATCTGTTTCCCACCAAATGGGCCCTTAAGCCTTGTCTAAATTATTTCACTCCCATTACACCTCTTATGAGTGCTTCTACTAAGACCAATACAAAATGTATATTATTTCTATGGCATAAATAATCATTCATCCACCCATTGTCACAAGCTATGATAATATATTGATACTTTGCATCCGTCTTCCCCTTAGTCCTAAAAAAAAGCCATGCATCCCCCAAATGTACATCCTAAATATATGCCTAAGTATGGTGATGTGTATTTTTTGTGGCACCAATGTGTCACACATCACATCGATCATTACCACATCCTTTAGTAACACCTTAAGGATCACCTTTTCACTATTGCTAGACCTTATACCATTTATCCCATAGGTCATTCCTATAAGAAGGATCCTCTTTCTTCTCCCATGGCTCCACCTCCTATGATTCCATCTCCTCCTATGGTCCCTTCATCACCTTTTGTGCCTTCACCCATGACTCCTTCACCTATGGACCTTCCCTCACCTATGGATTGAAATGCAACCCTCAATAGTCCCCACTACTCCTTCTAACCCCCAAACCATTCTGTAGAGGTATGCACATGTCTTTGACAAACTAGTGGGATTACCACCTTCACAACTAGAGGAACACTATATTTATCTCCTTATAAGAAGCATTCCTCCCAACATCAGACCTTATCACTACCCATTTCAACAAAAGATCAAGATCAAGATTCTCATTCAAGACTTACTATAGTAAGGCATTATTCGCCCCTGTACCAACCCATATTCTTCCCTAGTTCTCTTTATCTAGAAAAAGATGGGTCACGGTGTCTTTGCATTGATTTTTGTGCACTTAATCATCTCATAATCAAGGATAAGTTCTTGATCCCTATTATTTATTGGCTTCATGGTGCTCATTTTTTCTCTAAGTTGGATCTCTACTCTGGATTCACTAGATTTGGCTTCATGAGAATGATATCCCTAAGACAATTTTTTGCATGCATGATGGTCATTATTAATTCTTAGTCATTCCCTTTGGCCTCAATAATGCTCCTTCAACATTCCAAGCATTTATGAATAAAATATTCTGGCCTTACCTGCAAAAATTTATTCTAGTCTTCTTCGATGATATCTTCATCTATAGTAAAACATGGTCTGAGCATCTCAAACATTTGGAGCTCACATTGCAACTTCTATCTAACCATCATATTTACGCAAAATATTCTAAATTTACTTTTGGCTAGGATGAAGTGGAGTATCTTGGGTATATTTTTTTATCACAAGGGGTTTGGGTGTATCCTAAAAAAATAACTGCTATGAAAAATTGGCTACATCCTCAAACACTTAAGAGCCTCTATGGTTTTTTGGGACTAATTGGATACTATCACAAGTTTGGAAAATATTATGGGAAGATTGTATATCCATTCATAGATATGTTGAAAAAGGTTGATTTTACTTGGATATCAGCTTCTGAGTGTGCATTTGAAGCATTAAAACAAGCTATGTGTACTACACCTATTCTAGCTATGCTAGATTTTACCAAAAACTTCACTATTGAGAGTGATGCTTGTGACAATGGAGTGGGTGTTATTATTCTCTAAGAAGGATGCCCAATTTCATTCGCTAGCAAAGCCCTTTTTGGAAATAATTTAGTGTTCTCTACTTATGAGAAAGAAATGATGGCCATACCTATTGGGTAATCATTTTTGCATCAAAATTGATCACAAAATTTTAAAATATTTCTTGGAACAATAGTTATCTGCCCCATCATAATAGAAATGGGTAAATAAACTCATGGGTTATTACTATGAGACAACTTATAAGAAAGTTAAAGAGAATATTGTGGCTGATGCTCTATCTTTTACATTTATGGATCAAGCTTCCCTTTTAGCTATTTCCATGCCTATTCTAAATTGGTTGGACACTATACAATAGGGGTATGTCAATGACTCCTCATTATCTCAAATCATTCAATTGTTGACCACTAACCCCTTAGTTGTATCACATTATTATTGGAATGGTGCTTCTATATGATACAAAGGTCATTTGGTGCTTCCCTAGAGCATGGATTCATAACAAGTTGTATTCTATGAACTCCATGCTTCTCCATTTGTAGAAAACTCAAGGTTTCTAAAAATGTATGAGTGGGCATGACATAGCTTTTTTTGGAAGGGAATGAAACATTTAATTCAATAAATGGTGGTTTAATGTGATACATGCTAGTGCAACAAAGGTGAATAACACTCATCCCTGGGTTGTTTGAACCCTTCCCCATCCCTACCAAGATTTGGATAGATATTTCTATGGATTTCATTGAGAGGTTCCCTAAATCTGGAGGGAAAATGGTGGTCTTGGTTGTGGTTGATCACCTCTCCAAATATAGTCATTTTTGTGCCCTTAGCCATCCTTATACTACCTCCATAGTTACACAAAGTTTCTTGGACCAGATTTTTTATCTTCATGACATTCCTTCATCTATTGTCTTCGATCATGATGCAACCTTCACCAACCATTTTTAGATGAAACTATTTCAATGTACTGACACTCAACTAAAGATGAGTTTTGGGTATCATCCACAAACTGATGGTCAAATGGAAATTGTCAAAAATGCTTGGAAACATTACTCCATTGCTTCAAATTAGAAAAACAACATCAGTGGGCAAAGTGGATTGCTCTCACTGAATGGTGGTATAATACCTCCTAACACACTTTAAAAAAATGACTCCATATGAAGTAGTTTATGATCAAACACCACTAGTGCTATTTTCATACAACCCTAATAGTTCATCAGTCTAAGCAATAAACACACTTCTTTGAACTTGAGATTATATCCTTAACACTCTATGGGAAAATATACATATGGAAAAAAAATGAATGAAATAATAGGCAGATCAACACTATTCTAAGTGTACTTTTCAAGTAGGTGATATGGTTTTTCTTTTCTTATATCCCTACATGTAATCCTACCTAAAACTCAAATGGCATAATAAGCTATCCACCAAGTTCTATGGGCCCTATAAATTTATTTAGAAGATTGGGTTGATTGCTTATAATTTAGAGCTCCCACCTTCTTCTCAAGTTCACTTAGTATTTCATGTCTCTTGTCTGAAGAAAGTTATTGGCACGAATATCAGAGTGTAGACTATTTTACCTAAACTTGATAATGAAGGATTTAGTCTTCTTAAAGTGAAGGCAGTCCTAGATAGATGCACACACAAAATTCACTCCCACTCCATCATTGAGGTTTTGATTCAATGGAACAAAATGAAACTAGAGGATGCAACATGGGAACCACTATTTTAGATTCAACACCAATTCCCACATCTAAAGCTTTGAGGACAAAGCTTTTTCTAAGAGGGAGGGGATGTTATGAACCCATGATATATCTTTTATTTATTCATTTAGTAGTTACTATGGATGCATATGATTTTTAAGTCATCCAATGAGCATTTTGTGTTATCCCACATTCATGGGAAGTAGTAGTTTATTAGTTTAGAATTTATATATAAGTGTTGAGGCCATTGAAGGCATCCACAAAATTATTGAATTGAGCTTGCTCAAAAGAGGTTTCCCCCTCGAAGTGGTCTACGATCAATTCAAAATTTTCAAGTGTTCTTTAGATTTAATTCATGCTTTTAATCCCTATTATTTACACATTTTTATTTATTGTTGTAGGAGGATCCTCTCATCCCTTAATTTCTTCAAATTCCAAGGCAAACTTGTGGAGGGTAGACTTTGTATGTAGGGTTTTCATAAGGGCTATGTAATATTTGTATAGAGACATTTATTTTTATTTAACACACTTGAAATGGCCTCATAAACATTTCCAAATGGAATATAATTATTGTATCATGGTAGAAGTAAAAAATGAGTCTCCTTTTGGCTTTCGCCAAGTCAAAGCCTAGTAGATCTGCCTACATAGTTGAAAGCCTAAGGCACCTTGTTGATTTTATTTCCTCTGAGAATGGTTAATCTCATTTTTTTATGCCTTATTAACTCTCACAATATTACCTTAGTGATTTATCATCCCATAACTCATCCAATTACCTTCTCTTTTCCTCATAATCTTTGGATAGGCTTGTTTATCTTCAAGAGAGCTCTACTTATGAGATAGAATAAAGGGGTATTTCCCTCTATCTTAGGGAGAAAAGAGTGTTTATATAACTAACTCAAGTCCCAAGGACTCTCTGTACTGAGAAGGAAGGTTTGACTTCTTTAATTTGTCTTCAAACACCTCAAACTCTCTAAAATAGCCTTGAAAAGAAGACTATGTTAGCATTTCTAACTATATTTGCTTCAAATCAATGTCTCTATAGGTGTCATACATATTTGGAGCTTGAGACAATGTTTAAAAACTCATTTGGATTCCCATAGGATTTTCATACATTGGTTTTGCTCTGTGTATTCATGTTTAGACAATGCCAACACTAAGAATTGTCATTCTTTATGCTCACTGCCTTTCTCAGTCAACACAGTCAACTGTGATGGGAAATATGAAATATTATAGGTGTATTTTATTATCTTGAAAGGTTACACATCATAATTAAATCTCATGAATTTTTTTAAAACCTTTCTAATCTAACAACCTTGGTGGTTCCATCTCAAACCTACATGTTGGATTGTGTGGTCTTACAGCCAGTTGTAGGTGTGTATTTGTTATTAAAAAGGGAAACTATAGGTGCTAATGAAACTAAAATCATTGAATATTAAATCCTCTTGATGATAATATAGGTCAAAAATGTTCCTCTTAACTATTTATAACTATACAAATCATGGAAACATGATTTGGTCTTACAATCTTGGGTTAGGCTTTAAAGGAAGTAGTGTGATTGTAGGTATTGGCTAGCCTTGGGGGCCATTTCGACTTGAATGTTACTAATAATATGAAACTTAAGGCCTTATGGAACCTTTATAATCATCATATACCCCTTTAAACCTCTTAGTAATTCCACTAGATTTCATACTCTACAATGTGAACACTTCTTCAAGTCTAAGCACTAAGTTGGTTGCAGGCGACTATGCTTAAGCTATTTGTATAGACTAACTCATCCTTAGTGAGTTCAAACCATTTTACATATACCTCCTTGATGTTTTACATGGAAAAAATGTGTTTTTAGTGAAATAATACATTCCAACCTAGTCTTAAGCACCAAATCCACTCATTAGGCCTAGAACTTGTTATCAACTCATCTTGCTATAGATAACACTATGGAATTTTAGTGTTCAAAGAGAAAATTGAAGGCTTTAAAAAACCATTCTCCTTAACTCAAACACCTCTCCTATATTAAAATTTGATAGACCTGGGAGTTTGAAAAAAAATGTACTTGGAGCTCTAGAAATTAATGCAACTATGTATAAGAAACCTCAAAAAAGGGCTTGGACCTCTATTTTGATAGTTTTGGGAATTTGTCCCAAAGTGCCACAAGTTTGCTTGGAAGCTCTCCTTAAGGTTAACCTAGCATTAAATATTATATACACTCTTCCAAATTATATTAAATCATTTTCAAACCTTTTAAACCTTAGATAATGTTCAAACACACATTTCATGTTTCTTCAAGAAGTGGCAGACCATACAACTGATGTAGATGACCATTTTGTGCATTTACTTGCTATCTTGGCTCATGAAGTGGATATTGGAGTTGTATTTGGAAGTTAAGATGAATAAAAGGCATATATTATCAAGAATACATCACTTTACTTTATTTTGGAACCACACATAGAAGAAATCTCTAGTAATTGGAAAAAATGATTGCAACTCCATTCCTTCACTTCTCCTTGCAAACTGTGTTGGTGGGCTCATCAAATCAACTCCAAATATGAAAAAAATCATGGATAAAATTAGATAAGGGAGTAAAAATAATATTGAATTAATATTAGTAATCATATTGTATAAAATCATCCAAACAAGAGCAAAACCTATAAGGTACATAGATTAGTAAGTAGAAAAATGTAGTCAACTTCATGAGGATGGTTCATAAATAAAATTCCACAATTATTCAAAATATTTTTATTTAAATGAATCTATCTAAGTTTTATTTCACCTCCCAAATTCATTTGACCTATAACCTCTCCTATTGGCCATACCAAGTATAAACGTGAAGACTGGTTTTATGTGTTTAAAAGAGTGAAAGAAGAGTAGAATGGTTTTATATTAGAATTGGAAATTAAAAAGTATTTAAAACATGTAATTGATATTTATGAATCTGAATAGACATTACATAACCTAATCCCATGTGTCACACTCCTTTTTGGGTTGTACAAGTGCCAAACTCTTCTCTTTTCTTAAGAAAACTACCCTTTCTTCTGAATAACTTACCACTTTTAGTTTCCAATAATTGATTAAGACATATGAGGACACAAGAGTCATGAAATAACCTTTTATAGCCTTCACATTTCCCAAAGAGTCCATACAAGTCATTAAAGGCTCCTTTTTTACCTCAAAATGATATAAGGACTAAAATGACTAATGACTAAGGCTAATATAACATGGAATAACATAAAAATACACATAATACACCATATGACATAATATTTAACCCATAAAAACACTTAAAACTCAATTTTTTACCTATAGGGGTCCCAATTTGACTTATAGGGTCAAATTTGGTCAATAGGTAGACAATCATGTCATCATCAAAAAGTTTCCAAAAGAGGGCTTCCACATATTTTGGGAGTGGGGTATATTACTTGTTATTAATTGTAGACTTAGGGGTGGATTTTTTTTATTGTAATTATCTGGGAGATGAACACATGTGGGACATAGTTGTCATGCTCGATTTCCCTTTACTAGTAGGATAGGGAAGATTAAGAGTAATGGCATGGCTAATGTATGGGGGAGTGGATTGGGATTAATTTACATATGTATTAGATGTGGGGGGAAGTTAATAAGGAATAACATGATGCTCTTGTACTGTAGATAATTTTAGTTGTATGGATTAAACATCATTGGGAAGATGGGCACCCATATTGAAAAGGCACAAAAGGTATATATCCTTGTTGGAAAAAGACATTTCTTGACTAAGATGTCCAAATCCATGATGGTAGATGAATGGTAGATGAAATATAGACCAATATGAAGGTGGATTATGGTGTTTAGTAAAATATGATCCTTGGGAAAAAAGGAAGTTAAAATTATTGAGCTAGTATGATATGTAATGGACAAGGATAAGATAGACTAAAAAGGATTGTGATGTCAAACTGAGGTCAAATTTCAAACTTACAGTATGATAGGTTCTATCACTATATTAAAAATTCCATGATTTAAATGATCAAAAGGATGGAGTTTTGACTAATTCCTAATTTTAAAAGTTTTTATGTGATGAATTATATGGGTGTTAGCTATAAATAGGCAAGACAACTAGATTTAAAGATGACTGGGTGTTAGGTTAAAAATTGGTAGAGTAATAGGTAGTGAGTATATTATTGACTGAGTATGAAATCAAACATGATGATAGTAGATTAAGGATTCAAACATAATGTAAGGATGGAAGTATGACCCTAGAATAGCTCAAGAATTAGACCAAGTTACTCAAAATGGAGTGGATATAGGATTATGCGATGAAGGGTAGATGGGGGTATATGAAGGGATTAATGATGATTTTTGATTATGACAAGTCTATGTTGATGAAATTACGATTGGGGGTATCATGAGTATGATTTGGAAAATTTCATAACCTAAATTACAACTAGATGTATGGGTTTGAGTGTGTAGGCTATAAGATTTTCAAATAACACTAGTCTTCCACAACACTCAAACAAATCAAGCAAACCATAAGCCTATGAATAACAAACTGACACAGGAGTATAAATCAATGACTACACCATCTAATAGCTTCATGGGTGATGTTTTAGGCTAGTGACCTTCTATGGAATCTCCCAAATCCTCTCAACCCCATTTGCACATAATGAAATTCTGGGAGCTGATACTGACTTTAGTAAAAATTGCCTATTATGGCCAAACATCTTATTATAGGTTTATACAAGCTCACTAAAAGAGTATTTGATATACTCTAGGTATAGTGGGGCCCAAATCCATGTAGTATGATGTCTAACTAATTTTTTTTTTGAATCCAAAATGCCCCTTACTCCATGAAACCCTTATGGGGAATAATGCTTTAGTGCCTAATAATAGTTATCCTGATATTTATACTCTACCAAAACATGGAGTGTGTTCTAGTGCATGGTGATGAAATCCACATAACCAACCCCTATAAAGAAATGTTAATCATGTGTATGTTACTTCCATGATTGTGTTTCACCCTAGAAATAAAAATGGGAAGGGTTTATTGGTGTTTTTTGATCCTCTAAGAATCATCGCAAGGAAGCAAGGAGGAAAGCATACACCATGGTAACCTTCGAGTGACACTCAGGCAAACAAAAAAGATATTTAACCTAATTTTTTTGTGTGTTGACAAGAAAAACAAAAAAATGATAAAAAAAATGTTTTAGCCAAGTTTGGGACTGATCAAACTATAAAACAAATGATTAGTAGTTTGATCAAATTAACCTTCGACCGATCACCCTGTCAAGCACACCATTAGTAGTTTGATAGATAAAATCAAGAGAGACAAAATTGACACCAAATTTACACTTATAAAAATCCAAAAAACATGCTAATCTAAAAACCCTTAATAAAAACACTAAAAAAATGATGATAATAAACTTTTTATTTAAAATGACTTCTATAAACCTATGATTATATACACTCAAAATTATTTTTTTTCAACTAGACTAACTAAGACAACATTTTGTCAAGTTTTTATCATATTAAATTAAAATAAGACTAAAAATAAAACTTTAATAATTAATATAATTCAAATTAGAAGACTAGACTAATATTGACAAACTATAAATTAAGATAAGATCTCAAAGGAAAAGACTTATATTGATGAAATGTGGAGGACATGTGTACAAACCTTTTTACAAAATGTCTCAAAGAAATAATGCAAGGACAAAAATAATCATGGAGTGTGATGATTTAAGGACACACAAGAAAGGTTTTGGATATGTTGATAGGTGTAAGAGTGTGGTTATACAACTCTCCCTAGGATTCAAAATAATACAACGTAAACAGATTTGTGCTAGCCATTATGGAAATAAAAATCCTTATGGTAAAGAATAGTGCAATGAATTGCTTGATAAAATGCCTTAAAGAGGTAGGGTAAATCTACCATATATGATATTTTAGGTTACAAGTATTCTCATATGGCATTGACATTATTCCACTTAATGTATCAAACATACACCTTCTTTGATGACTCTACTTTTTTCAGTGGACATGAACTGTTTGACAAAATAACTCAAGAAATAATGATAACCTTAATTTTCAAAGTTTATTAGACATGACCAGATTGTATAAGGGATCAATAAATACAATTTATACAATTATGCCAACCATAACATCTTCGTACTATGTCAAGAGTGTAATCAAATTTTTGGAAATGATTTCAGTTTGAAAATCATAGAAGTATATAATGCGTGTGACCTACTTGACAAAATGTCTCAAAGGAACATGGTTTTAGGGACTATTTGTCAAAATATCTCAAAGGTGCATAGACTATTTGATAAAATTATGTAAAGATAATATGTTTTCAAAGAGCATTATGATTTGTAGGATATATGAAAGAGAACATGCTAAGCAAATCATGACTAAACAAATTAGGATAAACCAATCAAGGTTCGAATGAAGTCACTCCATTTTATAAATAAGGCAAGTCACGACTAGGAAAATTGATGCACAGTCAATGAGTTATACACATAAAATGATTTTTTACACAATGCATAGATCTAGAGTGATTTAAAAAAGAAGTAATGATAAGACTTTAAAATAACAATCAATACTATATAAATGATGAATAATTACTAGCTGCTTGACCAAATGACAAAATCAAAACACCTTGTAAGGGGATATCAAATGTGAGATCATGTTTTTTCCAAGCTAGATATGAATATAAACTTGTGCATTGAGTAGCATGTTATGAAAACTAATTTTATTTAATCCTTTTCAAGGTATTATAGCCTATATCATTTGGTCATCCACTACAAATTCATGAAAAAAAGGTGAGTTTGAAAATTGTGACTCACAGATCAAAACCTAACAATATTATCTTGTAAAAAAACCTAAACATCATCCAAAAGTGTTTGTATATTTGACTAAAATATCTAAAATAAATATGGTTTTGATTTAATATGTGATAGGTGTAAAATTAGATTCCTCAACCCAAGCTGTGAATAATGGTTTGTGTGCCTAACTAGGTGGTTGAATAAAACACTTTCACCACAATAAATGGGTATAGACTGTTAAACATATGTATAATGGTGTGTATATATATATACACACACTAAAACACTAACATACATGTAATTTGTAATTTATTGACAAAAACAAGGAACCATATATAATAAGAAAGAAAGAAAAACCTATATGTTAATATATATATACACAGTTGTAAAAACATAGCCTGGAGATGGTTGTGAATGGGAAATTTGAAATGAGGAGCTAGCAATCTTATTTCAAATTTGACCTTTAATCTTAAACAATCATATTCAAAGTGAAAATGTCAATTCAAGAGGAGGGTTCCTAATGTGGTTGCCATAAATATATCACTTAGAATTTGGACAATCAGATTAAAATAACTCTTAATCAATCCAAACTCAAGATAATCATCAAATAGAAATAATTTGAGTGAGGAAGAAATCAATATAATTTTAACATCATGTTTCTCCCTTTTTATATCCTTTCCAAAAAATCTATAATGTTGCTTGAAGACTGAATTGACAAATTGAATACTTGAAATGGGATGTAGGATTACAAAGTATGATAGGCTTAAGATTAGATTAAGGGAGGAGAATGATTGAGACAACATAGGATTGCATTCATTCATTGTCCAAATTCTTGGAATCCCCCTTGCATTTATAGTGGTGTTAGAAGGAAATGGAGGGGACTCTTCCCTCCCAAATTTCAAATTTGAGAAGGGTTCTTAGAATGGAGAAAGTTTTAGAGATTGTAAATATCTAGACTTTCTTTTAGGATGCATGCGATTAAAAAGTGGGGTGAATTATAAATTAGAATATTAATAAATATGAATATGTGTAGAGTGGGGTGAATAAAAAATTAGAATATTAGGAAATATGAATATGTGGAGAGTGAGGTGTTCATGTAGTTAGGATACATTAATTAATTGACTTAAGGGCATTAAGAGATAATGTTAATATGGGACATAGGGATTAAGAGTTAATTAGATCAGATGGATAGGATATTGGATGATATTAGGCATAATAAAAAAAGTCAATTTAGTGAGCAATATTAGATGCATATAATATGCAAGTAGATGAAATTATTTGGTTGACAATTGAAACTTATCCAACTCAACATAGACTAAAAATGAAAAAAACATAAGAATTAATTTAGAAAGTTTTAATATTGACAAAGATATTAGACAATATGAAAGGAAAGAGAGGAAACTAAAATGAGAATTTCATTAAATGATATGCATGAAAACTAAAAATTATGTATCATAGAAATCATAGATGTTACAATGAATTTAGTAAAATGTAAGGATGTATAGAAGAGTGTTGTGACTAGCAATGATTTCTATAGGTTTTTTTGAATATTTGTTTTTGGTTTATTATAGGATTTTCCTCCTATAGTTTTCTAAGTTTGATGAATGATTTTTGTTTGGTTTTTTAGAAGTTTTTATTGGGTTTTCCTAAAGTTTTCCCTAATATTTTTTCTAATAGTTTATTAAATATAAATAAATCTACCCATAGAAGTAAAAAATACATACCTTAGGTCTTTAGTTTCATAGGGGTGACATATTCTTCTTCTTCTTCTTCTTCTATAAATGGATCTCTTTTTTGTTTCCATTCAATCCTTCCCCTTGCCTTGGTTTTTCCATCCACTCCTTGCCCTTACTTTTCCTTCCACTCCTTCCCATTTCTATGGTTTTTCTCTCCACTCCTTGGCCTTACTTTTACCCAAAACTCTTTATTGGGTAGAAATCTTCCTCCTTGTTGTCTATTCTTCCTTAATGTTTTTTTTATTTCATTTATTTATCAAATTAGTTGTCCCTTTTTCAAGGTTCAAGTTATCCATTTATTCCTCACTTTCATTATCTTCGCTGATTAAGAAATTAAAAATAAGTGGTAGGGTATATGGGCCATCCCAATTTTATTTTGTTAATTTATGGTTGTTTGGAGCAAATCCATCTCAAATTATGCCAAATTTTGTGCTATTTTTAGCACCAAATTTACATCGAGTTTGTAATGTAAATATTTTTTTGGAAAAAAATGTTGGTGGCACAACTCTGACCCAATTGGAGGTGATATGGGCACAACATATATTAGTGTCTTTACCTTGTTAAGCGATAAAATTAACTTCCTAGATAAAGAAGCAAACATCTGGTACCTCTCCATAACATCTTGAAATATTTGTAACTTATTTACATCTTTGTGACCTCTTAACATATCTATAACCTCTCTATTATTTGGTCCAAAATATGGCCCTAAGACACTTATGAGATCAAGTGTTCAAAGTGAACTTTGGGACAATAAGGGAATTTTATCCTCTATTTTAGGATTGAATCTAGCTCAATCTAGGGAACAATGGTAGGTATTGGGATCCAAGATATAGCATGATTTAAAAGAGTTTTTGAGAGATGTAGTGTTACCACTAGAGATTCAATACTTAGCCTAAAAAAAAGGTTTCAGTCTTCACTTGGTATAATCAATTCCAATTTTAAATTCTACTAGGCTTCACTTCACCAATTTCTACATAAATGTGATGAGTTCATTCAGCTCTTAATCTAACATAAAAAATGGAGAGTATGGTAGGGTAGAAAGGATGTTTCTAGGCTTGAGAAGATACTAATGCTTCAATAACTGAGCTACGTGCCCAACCATAGTTACACCACTATGTCCCAAGTTTCACACTGGGATCGAACTCACCATCACACAAGAAAAGATTCCAAGGAAAACTAAAAATTCTTAATTTTCTAATTGTCCACTAAATATAAACACATAAAATATCCTGTAATATATTACACATAGGGTCTTTAGATATAATCTATAACTTCAAGCACACAAATTAACAAGTGTTACAAAATGGATAAGAAGAAAAATATTATAAAAGGGACAAGAAGTCATAAACATATTATAATAATGAAACATATTATAAATACTACATTAATCATCTGTAATAGAGTAAATTACCAATTATTTAACATAAGCATTCATTTAGAAGCTAGAAAATGATGGGCCACATTCATAGGTAAACAAATTAGTTTGATAGAAAGTAAGAACTTTGCATTCATTTTAATAAAGTTTATTTACATAAAATGCTGACCTATACAAAGAGAAAGTAGTATACAATATATAGGTAAGGATGTGGTTCACACCCAAGTAGAAAAATATTCCCATCCTTAGCCATGATGGCCACCCACTCCCCATTAGAAATTAGTATACAACTACATGGATTCAAAAAAAGAAGATTCCCCACTCCCCAAAAGATGCCTAGGGCCCACTTAGAGTGATATGCTAAGGATCTGTAGAAGAACCACCCCCATAGATACTTAGGTTGCACATCCTTAGATACCAACATAGCTACTACCAAGTTGAATTCCCTATCCAACTTGGCCAAGTTCATGGGAGGCTCCCAAAAAATCACCTTAGATTGGGTCAGTAGTCATTGGTGCACTTGTAGTGTGGCCTCAAGGGATTACTTGACCTCTGACACCTATTGATACTCATCATGGATTGGGTTAAGAGATCTAGAATTGACTTGGCTCTAACATTATTGGCCTTTTCCATGTTTGTTCTTATGATCTAGTTAAAATGAGCCAAGTGAATCTCAAATTCTCCTTTGTTTAGTAAGGTGCCATTTGGATGGAATAACACCATGATGTGGACTTCCTTAAAGTAAGTCAATATATATTTCTTTCCCTCTTTCAAAGGTTCTAAAACTATCTACACCAAATCCAACCACTCTATAATTGAGGCTCTCATGACCCTAGCATAGGTTTGATATAGGTTTATAGGTTTGTGAGAGGAATGAGTTTGAGCTCCAAGAATATGCCCTTGTGGAGAAACAAAATGGGCCTTTTGAATTTGTTGCCCATGCAATAAATCCTCTCTAAGTATGCTTGTAATTACTGGAGTGATTTTTGTTTGTGGTCAATGTCTTGATTACTCTCCAAGAGTTGTGAAGAGCTACACAAGGGCCTCTTTAACCCAGCCAATTACTTATACAATAAAAGTGCTCTTCACCTATGATTTAAGCACCTAAACTTTATCCTTCATGTCCTATATGAGTTTCTTGGACATGTGATGAGTGGGTTAGAGCATGGATATTGGATCCTCATCCACCTTATCTTCTTTACAAGATGTTCTCACTTTGATGAGGGAAAATAGGTTGTGTTTGGTTTTCCACACTATTAGGTCTCCATTTTGAGTGAATATTTGTGTAAGGATCCTCCTCATGTTTATAGATTATCTATTAAACTCCCATTGGACATTTGGGTCACCCTAAAAGATCATCTTGGGTCCCTACGATCTTATGGCAACTCATAAAGTAGAAGAGGATGAAGGTGGGGTAGTAGAGATAGAGGTGGAAGGTGGAGACTTGGGAGGAGAAGGGATGGATGAAGTGGAGGGAAGGAAGGAAGAGAGAAATGGAGGAGGAGGAGGCATGGGGGTGAAAGGGAGAAGGGAAAATGGGGAATACCATGGGAACATTTAAGCATGGCATTGATTTTGGGTCAAATTGACCTATGGGTTTATGGCACTAGGGAGAGGGGTATTCAAGAAGAATGAGAAAATTGGTTGGTTAAATCCAAATCCTTGGGCACCTCAGATGATGGAAAAGGAAGACATGAGAGGGATAAGGGGATTAATATGTAACTAAGTAAAAGGATGAGAGGGAGTTACCTTTTTTTTCTTCTTGGGCCTTTTACCTAGATCAACTTGTGCCATAATAGTATAATGAGTTATGGTGGTGATGGTGGCATGGGATAATTAGGGATTGTATAGAGTAATCATAGGTGCCACTGAGTTAGTTATAATTAACTAAACTATGCGCATAGGTGCACTCATTACTGAGGTTGCCATTAGGACCATTGAAGTGAGAGCTCATAGAGGTGATTGAACCTAAAGAAGGACCAAAAGGGGTGTCAAGGGCCAAGTAATATAAGATCTGAAGACTTGAGGTGAGTTATAAAGATACCTATAGATGGAATGGGCTTAGTGGAGGGAAATTAGGATGCATGGTTATTATACATGGTTGAAGATAGAGGTACCTTAGTGAATTGTGGAAGGGGTGGAATGGGAAATAGGGGAGACACAACCTAGGTGAACCCGATAGGGATAGAGAAACTAGGGAGTGTCCCACTAGGTTGTGGATAGCTAGAGGTAGTAGGGGAAGGAATATCCATAGATACCTAATATTTTCATGATTTATAATAAACTTAAGGTTGTTAATAATGTTGAATCATAGTACTTGTGTATCCAAAGGTCGAGTATCCTAAGTTTACATAGGTGGTGGAGCTAGAATAGAGATTAAGGGAGGTGAAAATCATGAAGGAGAAGGAGCTAAGACTCCTTAGATAATCTTATTATAAATTTGAGGTGCATTCATAGGGATGATCTAAGTGGATGGGCTATGTTTGTCTTATTTTCCCTTCTTATTCACTTCAAGCCTACCCAACACCTCCTTATCATCAATAGTGTTTAGGTGAATCTCATCATTAGGATGAGGCACATGGTTATAGGTGATGTTGAGGTTGGATTTTTATTTCATCACATGAGCCCTGATGACACCATAATGGTCCCATTATTGATGTTTCACTCTACCCAGGGTGTAAGACTATCTACCCACTACCATCTTCTATAATGGAGGAATATTCATGTACACATGTTAGTGAATGATGATGGGGAAGGTCAAGTAATAATTTTGATAGAAGTTAAGGAAGTAGCTAAAAACACCATCCACCAATTAACTGACTATCTCTTACTTGGCCAGTCGGTCTGGGACTTGATAGGGTAGATAGAGGGGACCCTATGGATGCCTGATACTCAGATGATGGTGTCAACTTGGTAATAATATTAATCAATAATGAGGGTGAGGGAATATCTAATCTCATTTAATACTGAGGCATGGCTACCTCATTGGTGGACATGTAAACCACTAGGTAGAATGACTCATATATCTCTTGAATGTGATTTCTATAGCGATGACCATATAGTTTGTAGAGAAATACATGCACCAAAATGCCCTAGGAGTCCATGGAAAAAATTTAGAAGGTTTGAACATAAATGTGTCATAAATGACATCCACCATGTATCTCATCAATTATAAATGACCCCTAGTTTGAGACTCTAATACTACCCTGATGAGGTTGAAATTGATCACACTCCCCAAGTGTATAACCTCTTTTCCTTTGGGGATTATTCTTAGCAAGGGTACCCATAAGATGTTCACATGCATGGTGTTAGTAGCCCAAAACAAGTGATTAATAAGATCATCCCAAAGCAAACCCATTTCATGAAGAGGTGGATAGGATAGGCTTTAATGTCCTCTTTGTCAACCCATCATTCCTAGTCAATAGTCTAGTCCCTCAGGACTTCATATATATTATAAGCATTATCCCATTCATCCACTATGCTATCATCATAACTACTAGTGTACTCTGAGAGGTTGTAATACTAGTTAAAAGTATCCCCTAAGATGTTTATGACTAAGTTAGCTGAATTAACTAAGTAAACTAGATCCCACTCATCTTAAATAACACACTTAAAAGCCTAAAATAAGTTATCAAAGAGGTCTATGCAAGGTAATACCTTAGGCTTGGACATGACCCTATGTAAACCTAACTTGCCTAGCATAGCATTTCATCATCGTCATCCTTTGAGGTGGGTGTTTTCATGTATTAAATTACTTTAAATACCTTGTTATAATGGTCAAATGGCACCATATTAGGTGAGAAGATGAAGCAACCATTTTTATAAGCTATGAATTATAGAGTTTAGGGGCAAGGAGAAACACAAAGTGTGAGGAAACACTGTAGAGAAGGATTTTAAGGAATTAGAGTTTAAATAGTATATCTAATTAATTTAAGGACTTATAGGAATACATATAAATCTTTTACATTAATGGCCTTTGGTGGCTCACCCAACGTCAGTTAAAATTTTATTTAGTGGCTCAATCCATCCATTCTTTTCCCAATCTAGTATTACATATATGCTCCCCACCTAGATTTAACAACTATGATGACATGTTTTAAATTTTCCAATCAATGTCTAGTTTCCCATTTATCTAATGAGAGAAACATGGTAGGCACATGGCTACCTTTCCTTTGTGGCACCCTAGGTGGCCCTAGGTTTCACATTATGTCTATCACTAGTTTTTATTGTTTAGATCAGATGCCACCTAAGCATAGTTAGGTGCCTCACTCTTACTTTTTCAAGTGTTATATTTGAACATCTAGAGTAATGAGGTGATGCATGACATCCTTTGATTGTATTTTAAGTTTGATAATACATCATTTAAATTAGTTTGGGGTGTCCAAGAATTTTATGTCAATTTATATGTAAATTCCATGTGGCATGGTCTCATAAGTTAGGCTCTGTAGGATCTGACATCCTTAGCAGAACTGAGATATTGACACATATAATAGGCTCCAAATGGAACTTACCCATTTGGTTAATCTCTCTTGGGCCCTAACATCCTTGATATGTCTAAGATATTGACACATCTAAAAATTTACATGTGGCACTTCCTCATTCATTAGGCTCTCTTAATATCTAAAATATCTACTAGGTCTAGGAGACTAACACATCTGATAGGTTCCACATGGTGCTTCCTCATTCATTAGGATCTCTCAAGATTTGACATCTCTAATAAGTCTAAAAGAATAACACATCTGATAGGTTCTACATATCACTTCCTCATTTAGTTGGGATCTCCTAAGATTTGACATATTTGATAGGTTTAGGAGACTAACACATCTGATAGGTTCCACAAAGAACTTACTCATTCAAGCAGACTCTCCTGGGCTCTAACATATTTGATAGGTCCAAGAGACTGACACATATGAAAAGTTACACATGGTTCTTCCTCATTTAATTGGGATCTCTTAGGCTTTGACATCTCTATCATATCTAGGAGACCTACACATCTAACAGGTTACACATGATGCTTCCTCATTTAATAGATCTCTCCTAAGCTCAAACATCTCTAACAAGTCTAGGTTATTGACACATGTAACAAGTTTCACATGGTGCTTCCTCATTCATTAGGCTCTCCTAAAATATTTCATGAAATATTAATAATTTAAAATAAATCCACACAATCAATTAAAATATCACATATATGTCATTAAAGATTTATAAAACACCAAGTAGGACTCTAGGAGACTAATGCTTCAGTAAAATCAACATGAGTCCAAATTTGTAAAAAACATAGTGCAATAAAATATTTTAAGTATGAAAACACTTTATTTTTTTTAGAATGCAACAAGGACTAGAATATTTTTAGCTTTATAAGGCTACAATGATATTTAACAAAGATAAAATTTTCTTTACACACGTCATGAAAAATTATGTAGACCAGGGAAGAATAAGGGTTTGAGTATTCTCAAGGTCTAAGGCCAACTAGAAAGGGAATGAAACTCTGAGAAAGCTTTGAGTTGAGAATTTTCAGAGGGGTCCCCCACATATATAAATAAGGGGGGTTATGTTAGCCATAATAAATAATGACATTGTAAGGAAAAGGTTATCCCAACATTTAGAACTCATACTACAATCATCCAATATCGAACATATAGATAGGCAAGCTAAACTCTGTCTGAAACACTTTGAGTATGAAATGCACTCAATTTTGTTTTAATAAGTAACATATTAGGCTATGACTCCTTCTAATGCCACTTTGTGTATTAGTGTTGGAATCCTTTTTTATCTTATGGATTGCTTCAGTAAAATAGGGAAGTCTAGGATATTAAAGGACTTTTAAAGGATATGCATTTCATAGAATTTTGGCTAAGAGAGAAGGCTTGAGCATGGATCTACTTTGATATAGGTGTCTATATAACTAAAAAATATATTTTGGTCTCATTTATGGCCTTGCTCCATTACCATCTAGGATAAAATGCCTAAGATAGAGATTGCCAAAATCACCGTTTCTAAGGAAAAAAATCAATATATATATATATATATATATATATATATATATATATATATATATATATATATATATATATAAATAGAAATTCAGACTTCCTTTGATCTGATATTTAATTTTTGATCTATGAGGGTTGGAGACTAGTGTATCCAAGGTTGATGGTATTATCAGTAAGATTCCAATATCTAGGTGACTATTTTCTCACCCAGTTTTTCATAAAATCCTCACTTTTTTATTTTAAAGTGCTTAATATGGTCTTCACTAGAGTAGAAATTTTTATCAATTCACTTGTTTAGTGATAAATTAGTGGCTTTAAATTCTCTCACTTATTCTTGGAGAGTTACCTTGCTTATCACTATGTTTAATATTGGAGGTTTGCCTTATGGTTTTTTATTTTGGAGTGGGTTTTCACTATTTGGTAATATTTTGGAATACTCATCACTTTCTCTAAATGTAATTACTCTTTATGTAGCACTAGGGTAAGGGACACCCTCTTGGGAGGGATACTTGGGATAAAAACCATGAAAGGGTTGGAAAACTAATTACAAGGCACCGAGACACACAAAACTAAGAACAAAACAACATCATAAAAGCAAACACACAACTAAAAGAAAAACACAACAAAATCAAAATACCTAAGCCTAATTTAATATATACATTACCACCCTCATGATGATGCTATTATGAGATTATATTATAAGGGACAACAAGGAAGTAATGATTTAGGAACTATCCATTCATAGGAAGTGGGAGGTTGTTGCCTTTGACGCCCTTAAGGTAGAACATATTCTATCCAAGTAACACTGAGATCTAATATGGGGCAATCCACAACGGGTTGAACTTGGAGTGATGGCCCTTATTTTCATGAGATTTATCCCATAGTAGTACTAAGCCATAAATCCTAAAGGACTTCACTTTTGATATTTTTTCAAACCATATTTTAACTACACCTCAGTGTTTATTAAAATTATGGAGGGCCTCTTCTTAGGCATATTATAATTGGATGATATCTAGTATCCTTAATTCTACCTATTTATTGTTTTCCATGTACTTATTGATAAAATTATAGATAGGAAATTTAAGGGTAATTTGGAAAATATGATCTAACCCATACACCAGTAGGAACTTCAAAATTTTGAGGGCTTGTTTATACTAGGTGTGATCAAACCAAAGGGCATATTTTAACAATGAGTGTCATTCCTATAGATTTTTTTCAATAAATTTATTGATTTCATCGATCAAGTTATTATTTTTTGATTATACAAAACTATTACCCTAAAATTAGTAGTTAGAAAAGAATCTAAATCAAAATCCATGTTCATATGCCCACTCAATAAACTTTATAGACTGGAATGCAGGTCTATTGTTATAGACCAGTGAGACTAGTGTGCCAAATTGGGTGATTATGTTTTCTTATATAAATATGATCACCTAATTGGTGATAATATTATTAGTGGCCATTACCTCAGTCTACCTTGTGCTTTAGTCAGTGGATTTGAGCATGTATATGTGGTTGACTAAGGATTTTATATTGATAACTCCTATGAAATCAAGTCCCCCACTATGCAAACAATTTTCCTTCAATAACAGGTTACAACAACATTACAACATGAACCTCCCATTAGGCAAATGCTTGGCACTGGTGACATGAGTGTTTAAATGCATGAATATATTTTAAAATAGTGGGCCAATAATAGCCTACTTGTAGGTTTTTGTGTGT
Source organism: Torreya grandis (assembly GCA_037957365.1). NCBI lineage: Eukaryota > Viridiplantae > Streptophyta > Pinopsida > Cupressales > Taxaceae > Torreya > Torreya grandis. Next base: position 1,818,842 of record JARHVA010002820.1, read on the forward strand.
TGTTGCATTTCCATAAGGATGGCCATTACCCAACTTCTCATGGAAACTAGTCATAACATCTTTGGATTCTTCCTTAGATAGACACTTTAGATATATGTATTCATAATTCCTTATATAAAGGACCCCTTTATTGAGCATGTAATGAGATGCGTGTAGATTTAGGGACATTTTTTGGGTCTATTTTAGTTCGTGGGTGGAATTTTGTAGAGAAGGTCATGGGTGATCAAAGCATACCAATCTTGATGAAGTACTTTTACTTGGTCCACGTGGTGTAGTATAATTCACCTATGATGAATTGAATGAGAGCTTGGCCTAGGATAATATTAATATGTCTGATATTTAGATAATACTCTTGTAAATTGGACATCTAAACTCTCCTAACTCATTATGCTCGAGCATAAGTTTTATTGTCAAGTCCAAGATAATGGTGTGTACCTTATTCCTAATAATATAATGTCTAAATTTATTCACAACCTTGACTAGGGTGTAGGCATGTTTATCAAGGGTAAAATAATTGAGCTCTTATGATCATGAACATAATTGGGTGTTCTCCATTCTGCTTCTAAGTGAGGACTATGATAATGGTATGCTTAGAAGCAAAAAAATAGAGGTATAAATTCTTGGTGTAGTCCAAGGTTATCAAAACTAACACTTGTATGATGCCTATTTGATGTCTTGGAAGGAATTATTGTATTTAGTGTTCCATTCCACTTTGATTTCTTATTTCATCATAACATTTAGAGGTTTAACAATCTCAACAAATCAATAAATAAATTTGCACATAAAATTAACTTTCCCAAAGAAATATTTCAATTCCTTTTTACTATTTGGGAGAGGTATCTTAGAAATAACATCAACACTTTCAAGGTCAATAGAGATACCTTCCTTTGTGATAATGTGACCGAGAAGCTTACCTTAGGTAAAACCAAACATGCTCTTATTTGGGTTTAAGAAGATACCATACCTTCTACATCTCTTGAATATTCTCTGTAGGTGAGGAATGTGATTTGACCTATATTTTGAGAATACATTCAAGTCATATATATAGTTAACAATGCACTTCCTTATCAAACCTTTGAAGGAAAAATTCATGACTCTCTAAAAATTAGCTTATGCATTAATCAATCCAAATGGCATTATTTGTAGGTGAAAATTCCCCATTCTATTATGAATGCAGTTTTGGTTCTATCTTCTATGTTGACAATAAATTAGTTGTATCTAAAAAATCTATCCAAAAAGGACATCATATAGGATCCAATCACCATCTGAATCACTTTGTCCAAGGAGGGTAATGGGTAATTATTTTTTATCAGATGCTTGATTTAGATTTTCAAATTCCACACATAGATAAATCTCTCCATTTTTCTTATGAATTATACCAAATTAGTTACCCAAGTGGAGTGGAATATTGGAAAAATTATTCCTATCAATAAGATCTTGTGAACCTATTTATGTACAAGTGGTTCTAGAATTGGTTTCATGGGTCTTTGCCTTTAGCTAAAAGGTTTATGATTTGGTTTGAGGGGCCCAATATGGATTATTACACTCAGGTTGAAGATATTAAGATCTGCATAGGCCCAAGCAATTATGTCTCTTTATGTTAGCAATAACCCTCTAAGTTGTTCAATCTCTTCTAATGTATAATCTACACTAACATTAATGGTTTGGGTATGGTCAGGAGACCCAAGATCAATAGTCTCAAACTTTATGTCTTAGTACCTTGGCTTCTCAGATGGGTGTTTAGACTTATCAAGGTTGAACACTCACTCAAAGGAGATCATGCCTTTTGGGAATTGGTTTTCTTTAAGGTTAATGTTGTTATCCTGATCATAATCTGTATCCCCTAGATCATTTATTTCCTTATCATCAATTATAGAGCCTCAAAACCCCAATGCTTCTCAAGAATTATAGGATATATTGGCTATATTTAAATACTTGGAAGTTTTTACATTATCTAGGATAGAGGGGCAAGATATTAACTTGATAGAGAATTCTTATAGCCATGTGTCATCTAGAGGTGATAGATTCACAACAAAGATTACCAACAAATAAACCACTTTGTTTTCCTCTTTTGGGATGGGAATAATATTAAAGGTCATGAACATTTCTATTAAATACCATTCCCTATGTTTATACTTCCTAAGATAATAAAGTTTTCACTAGAATTTACTTTTGACTTGGTTTATGACTAGCTCAAAATCCATAAACACCTTGAGTTCCTTGACTCTATGTTTTAATGTCAATTGTAGCCAAAGATTAAAGATTCATACTTTACTAAGTTATTAGTACAAGGGAACTAAACTATAGAATTAGATAGGCATTAATTTCCTTATGGGTCAATCACAAGGATTCCTACCCCAAAACCTTATTTAGAATAGGCCCCATCAAAGAACAAGGACCACAAACCCAATATCTTGGGATCATTTCCAATTTCATGTTTATCTAGTTCTATAGATAAAGTGTATATTCTTAGGACTGAGAATACCAGGTTCACATTTTCATCCACATCATTATATTCTATGATCATGTGTTTCATCTTAGATTATTTGTTTATTCTAATTTAAATTTCCATGTCTCTCAAGGGTAGCCATATATGAGAAAAGTCCATAGACATGTATCCATTCAAGGTTTTAGACCAATCCCTATTGAGAAGAATTTTGTAGGATTTAGGGATTTATACCACTTGGATGTATATGAATTGTTAGATAATAGGCTTAAACTCTAAATGCATATGGACATTTAAAATCTTACCAAACCTATGATTTATCTATCTAGACCACCACCTTATTTAATTTTATGGGGAATAACCCTACATTTTTACAAATTCTCATAGGCATCACATTAGCTAAAGATCCTGAGTCAACTATGCAGTTATGTAAGTTCTTACCAAATAATATGATAGTTGTAAGGAAGGGAGGAACTTTAGTTTTGTTCTTTTGGATGACCACTTTAGTGTGCAATTTTTTTTGTTTTAGCTAGGTTAGCTTCTTTGTAAGTGACTTTATTAGAATATTGTGTTGTTTGATGATCTAGGTGAGCTCATGGAGAATTATATTAGCTTTTGTTTTATTCATGTCTTATACTATGTTATACCCTACCTTATTCTGAATTAGTTAGATCTCTATAGGATCCTTTGAATCATTAGGTTTTAGAGGTGGCAAGTCATTCATGGATTTAGGATCAGGAGGGGTGGCACCATTATTTGGAAGAGTGGATGTGGTGAGGGGTGGTTGTCATATTTGATTCTTAAGGGAATAATTACTCCTTTGGAATTGATGTAACACATGGACCTCACTAGTAATCTCCTTTGGTTCATTATCTTCTTGGATGGGTAAATATATGGTTTCCAATATGATTGATATGATTGAGGGTCTAATAACATTAGAGGCTTTTGAGTGGTTCAAGACCACCTCATATTCCTCCATCCCTTGCTAGAATATATCTAAGGAACTAAATAATTCTATGTAGTTGAGTTCCCCATGTTGGGTTGTGTTATACACCTGAAACCAATTTGGGAGGGCTATCTTAGAGATGTTAATCTCAGGTAGCTTGTTAGGCAATGGCTCTAGTTGATTATTGGCATGATTTTATGATCTACTTTACCTTTGATAGGTAAATTTTCTATTGGAGTTCTCATCATTAGCATTTTTATTTTATTTTTTAAGACCTAAGACGTTGTTGCTTAGCCTCTATACCATATGTTGGATAACATCTAACTCATTCTTGGTAGATTCTTAGGGTATGATCTAAACATGTTCACAATGGGAAGTAGTGCCTGACTGTGGGCTTGAGGCATTACTTTAGTATTTATTGGGGTAAGAAAAACTAGGTGCTAGTTGGGTACAATGTGTCTCAATCAAAACACATTCATTATAGGTAACAATTGAGACACAAACACATTATAATTCACATTAGGAAGAAGGCTCCATATTGGCATGTTGGGTAATGCATTAGGGATGGAAGCCATCATTTGGCCTTGAGGGTTAAGCTATACATCAACATTAATGGATTCAACATAATCCTAGGGTAGGTATACTATCATGAGATCCCATCTCAAAAACATGGTTGTCTAGGGGTCTAGGGAGTTCTTATACATTTTGAGCACTAGTTGACCATTGGGTTGATAAAGTATAGTGAATTAGATATAAATATTTTGGAACATAACATTGAAATTTATTATGGGTTCATTTGGTTCCCTCTTAATACATGTGAACTATTGGTAAAGGACACTAGGGTTGATGACCTACTTGAACTAAGCCAAAAAGGTGCTTTTAAATTATTACCATCTTATGATAGATTCTTTGGGGAGATTGAAGAAATAATCATAGGATGTATCCATCAATGTAAATGGAAATAGTCTATAGGCCACATCTTCATGTTTGAGATTTAAGATCTTGAGGGTGGTTTTATATGAAGTCACATGCTCTTATAACATCCATCCCAAACTAGGTATGAAATGTAGGAGGGACAATTTGGGTTTCTTGATAGGTCATAAATGACTCTAGGAACACTGATAGTTGACTTGGTTAACTAGGCCATATGGGAATACATTAGGGGTGGTTTATTTGGGGTAGACTGAGAGGATGATCTAGTGGAAATAAATGTAGGTATGGCTATATTTCTACCAAATTAGGCTCTCCTATGGAATTTTAAGGGATAAATAATCAATCTACCATAATCAAACTTAGATCTAGTGATCCACATAGTAGGATCCTAATTACTCAAGGGTAAAATAGTGAGTTAAGATTACTTTATCAATATCCCTCCTAGTGCCAACTATTTTTGGTGTGTTTAAAACACACAATGATAGAGAAATAATAAAAGATGGGAAAAAAGACTCAATCATCAAAACATTCCTTCTATGACAAGATTACTATTGATAACTACTCTTTACAGGAGCCCTCCTAGTGCCAACTATTATTTGGTAAAAAATCTATACCCAAGACACTTATAAGATTAAGTGTTTAAAGTAAACTTTGGGATAGTATGGGACTTTCATCCTCTATTTTATGATTTAAGCTAGTTTAATCTAGGTAAAATTTGTAGGTATTGGGCTCTATGACATAGCCCAATTGTAGTGCTACCGCTGATAATCCAATCTTGGACTAACAAAGAGGTTTCATTCTTCACTTGGTCCAATCAATTCCAATTTCAAATGCTACTAGGATTCACTCCATAAATTTATAAATAAAGGGGAAAAACTTGTTCAAATCTTAAAATAAACATAAAAAAGGGGAGTGTAAGGTAGGGTAGAAAGGATATTTCCAAGCTTGAGAAGATGCTAATTATTGAACTGAGCTATGTGCCCAACCATAGTTACACCATTATGTGTTGAGTTTGACAAGGGGCTTAGAATCATCATCATTCATGGAAAGAGTCTAAGGAAAACTAAAGTGAATAATTAATTTATGAATTATAAACTAAATATAAACACATATAATATATTACACATAGGGTCTTTAGATATAATTTTTAAGTTCAAACACACAAATTAACAAGTGATATAAAAGGGATAATAAGAACAATGTTAAAAAAGGGACAATAAGAACTCATAAACATATTAGAATAGTGAAGGAAATTCTAAATACTACATTCATAATCTGCAATAGAGCACATTACCAATTATTTAATACAAGCATTCATTTAAAAGCCAAAAAATGATAGACCACATTCATACATAAACAAACTAGTTTGATAAAAAGTAGGAAATTTGCACTCATTTTAACAAAGTTTATTTATATAAAATGACTACCTATACAAGAAAAAGTAGTCTACAATATATAGATAAGGATGTGGCTACTACCAAGTAATATCATACTCCATATGCCACCCAATGTTGTTAAAACTACATCGATTCAAAAAAAGAAGATTCCCCACTCCCTAAAATATGCCTAGGGCCCACTTCAAGTAACATGATAAGGAGATGGAGAAGAAAATTCCCATAGTTAATTAGGCTATACCTTCCTAGATACCAACAAAGATTCTACCAATTTAAATTCCCCATCTAGCTTGGCCAAGTTCATGGGAGGCTCTCAAAAGATCACCTCATATTGAACCAATAGTTATTGGTGCACTTGAAGTGGGGACTCAAGGGAGACTTTCACCTTTGACACCTAAATTATACTCACCATGGATTGGGTCAAGAGCTATAGAATAACCTTATCTCTAGCCTTATTGGCCTTTACCACCTTTATTCTCATGACATGGTCAAAATGAGTTAGGTGAACCTTGAGTTCTCTTCTATCTAACAAGGTACCATTTAGATGGAATAACACATGATGTTGACTTGAAGTAAGTTAAAATCCATTATTTGACCTCTTACAAAGGTTCTATGACTATATTCACCATGACCAACCACTCTTCAATCAAGGCTCTCATGCTCCCAACATAGGTTTGATATAGTTTCAATTTTGTGAGAGGTATGATTTTGAGCTCTGGGAGAATGCCCTTATGTAAAAGCACACAGAGCCTTTTGCATTTGTTGTCCATGAAAATGATCATCTCTAAGTATGCCTACATTCACTGTAGGTGATATTTTTTTGTGATAATTGTCCTAAATACTTATCCAAGAGCTATGAAAAGCTACACAAGGGCCTCTTTGACCTAGCTAATTAATTTTATAGGAAAAGTGCTCTTCACCTAAGCTTAAAGTACTTGAACCTGCTCTTTCATGTCCCCTATGAGTTTCTCAAATATGTCATGAGTGGATCAGATCATGTAGACTAGATTCTTGGCCACCTTCTCTTCTCCACTCGGTGTTATTACTTTGGTGAGGGAGAAGAGGTCATGTTTGGTCTACCACACTACTGGGTCTCCCTCTCGAGTGAATTTTGCATACTGATCCTCCTGATGTTTTTGGATTCCTTATCAAACTCTCATTGGACATTTAGATCACCTTGTAAGATCATCTTAGGTCCTTGTGATCCTATGGTAAATCCTAAGGTAAAATAAGATTAAGTTGGGGTGGTAGAGATAGAGGTGGAAGGTAGAGTCTTGGAAGGAGAAGGGATGGATGAAGTGGAAGGAAGGAAGAGATCAATGGAGAAGGAGAAGGCATGGGTGAAAAAGGGGAAGGGATGAATGATAAATCCCATGGGAACATCTGAGCATGCCACTAGCTTTGTGTCAAATTGACATGTGGGTTCACAACACTAGGGAGAGGGGTATTCAATAGGAATGATGAAATTATTTGGTTAAATCCAAATACTTGGGCACCAAGATGATGGAAAAAGAAGACCTGGAAGGGACAAGGGGAGAAATAAGGGATTGATTAGAAGGCTAATAGGGAGTTACCTTTTGATTTTATTGTAGCCAACACACCCCCTTTTATATGAAATGGGGGACCCATCTAAAAATTTCATGAACCAAAGCTTCAAAGTTATTTCATTTGTTCTTACTAGTGATGCCTACTCAAATATTTAAAATATAAATCAACTTGACTTCTTCAAATAGTATTAGACCTATTTTAAAGTTCTCTAAAACAACTAGGTGGTATTTGTTCTATTTTTTATATCATGGTGTTGATGTTGTAGGTTGATTCTCACTCAAGTTTATTGGAGTCTAGTTGCCTTCTTGAAATAATGAACTTATTATCCTCTATGGAAAATTGAGTTCTCCACATCTGATAGGTAAGCTTAATGTATCTTATTCTTTTTATCTTTCTTAGTCATTTCATGAATTTTGTAGAGATTGACTGAATGATAAGTGACCATGTCATAAAAAATTAGAAAGGCTAGTCCCCCAAACCTATTAGAGATGTTAGAGCCTAGGAGAGATCAACTGAATGAGAAGATACCATGTTATTTAGAGTCAGAGTGACTAGTCCCCTAGACCTATTAAAGATGTTATATCTTGGTATATCTTGACCAAATGGGAAGCTACCATGTCATTAGAAGTTATAAAGGCCAGTCCCCTAGACTTGTCAGAGATGTTAGAACTTGGGAGATCTTGATTGAATGGGAACCTACCACATCATCAAAATTTAGAAAGGCTAGTCCCCTAGACCTACTAGATATGTTAGAGCCTAAGAGATCCCAATTGAATGAGAAGCATCCATGTCATTTGGAGTTAGAGTATCTAGACCCAAGACCTGTCAAAGATGTTAGAGCTTGAGGGAGCCCAACTAAATGGGAAGATACCATGTTATCTAGTGTGAAGATGAATTAGTTACCACTTATGACTCGATAAGCTTAGAATGAAGTATGAATGACACTCAAAGGCCAATAAAGATGTGCCACATGTTGCTAGGCAATATGTCACCTAGCCTAGGGTAATGATATGGAGTAAAGAACCATGCCTAGGTGTCAACCATTAATGGGAGGACCAATAAATGGATGTCACATGTCAAAAAGTGAGATTTAGTTGAGGGTCCTCTAAGAGATATGACTACATGATTGTCACATGATAGGCATTACTAGAGTGGGAAACTAGAACCAATTAAATAGCTTTGAAAAGATCCCATCTCCATTTATATATCTAGATGGTGATGAAGGATCATGGGCTCCAAATTAAATTCTAGATTTAGAAATAAAGGGATAAAATCTAGCCACCAACTTAATTTTTAATTCACAAGTGGGATACCAAATGCCATTAATGTAAGGAAATGTATAATTACACTTATAAATCCCAAAGGATACCCACTAATGGTTACCATTTCTACTTTAGAATAAATCTCAAATTTATTGATATCAAATTTGAAAATAACCCATATATCCTATACCTTTTACCCCAAAAGATTCCTAATTTACCCTATGTCCTAGTCCAATGGCTACTAAATACTCAAATTAGAAGGCCAAACTTGAGTACCAAGACACCACTTTCCCTACTAGTTTAACCAAGTATAGACACTATAATTACATATTTAAATTAATTGAGTAGTTCCATAAGGATTCAATCAATGATCATGACCAACTCACTAAGTACGATGATGTCCTTCAATTGTTAGAGTCACAACCAAACCAGAGGCATTTCCCTATGCTAAATTTTTAGGTGAGATCCTCCATAAGGCCATCCATGTGTAGGATGTTGTCTATTATTGGGTGTGTTCACCCACCTCTTGGAAATAGATTTTTGATACACTTGGGAATACCTTCAAGGTGTACTACTCCCTCCCAGACTTCTCTTTATCATATGATGTAATGATAGTGTTAGATTGGATGGACATCTACTAGATCTATGATGTCCTTTATGACTGGGTTGAGAACCTCGACTCCAAGTGGATCAACAAAGCAAAGATCAATTCCTACATAATTTTCACCTTCTGGGAGGAGTTATAAGTATGCATGATCCTACTGAACTAGCTATTCAAATACCTAGACTAATAGCATGTTAATGAGCTATGGGTGCCCCTTTTACACATGATCCTAACTCACTTTGAAATCTTAGACATTAGAGGCTTGATCAACTTCAAGTTGGTTAATGTCATTCTATATGCTTAAAATTTGGAAGACTTCTACATGATGAGCTACTTGCTTGATGTAATCTCTAGGACACTCTCATTCAAGTGTTTAGCCTTTCCTACATGGGTTCCTAGTGGCCCAACTTTCCCTGTGGTCTTTTAAAAGCTATATGGCCACTAGTTCCATTAATATGTTTGGGACATTTGTGACCACCTCTACTCTATGGTGTACTATGAGGTAAATGAATCTTTGATGCCCTTATTCTTAAAGATAAGATGGGACTCTATCATATCCATTAGGGACTACTAGATGTACAAAGATGACATAGTGATCCAAGTTGTAATCTTATTCTAAGACTCGCTATGCCTATCATATTATGTACCTAAATACTTATTATAATAAGAGATCACCTATCAATTGGTGTATGACATATTCAAGTTATATATATAGCATCAGCATAAGGCATTCCCATAACTCCTAATCAACATATAGAGCCACATCTACATGAACTTCCCTTTGATATAAAATATGATAGATGGGCAAGATTACTTTACCCTAGAAAAATGCAAGATTTAGTAGTGGGACCCTAAAGGGGTGATTTGGGACCATTTCATGTAATAATCAACTCAAATCAACATCAACTATGACCATCAAGTTGAAGATGATGATGAGATCTATTTGAAGGCCACTTATAACCAATAGGGGCTATCTTAGATAGTAATAAATAAGAAGAAAAAAGGGAAGACGACTCAGGTAGGACCCTCTATAACTCTGTTAGATCTTTATTAGTCCATGGAGGACCCAACTCCAAAAGCTTTAGCCATCTCCTAAAGGATCTTGTAAGGCATCCTATCACCTTGTCCTCCTCAAGCTCTAGCCCCAGATCCCACTCCACTTTTTCCAATGGACTCAAATACTCAAGGTATGACTCCACCTTTGATTCCTCTATTTTATCCTTACACTCTTCCTCTACCTCCTTTAGAAACACAATGACCAAGCCTGACATAGTCAAGACTAGACTACACAATAATAGGAAACCCAAGTGTAACCCACTCAACCATCAACATCATAGCCTCTAAGATTTGATGCATATAGCATATCAATAATGAACCCAAAATGAAGAACATAAAAAGCACCCATCTAGGTCCCCTCACTCAATCCACCATGTCCTCCTATTTCTCTTCCACCCCTTCCCCCACCTCATTCCAACTCCCTATTTTAGTGTTCACTAGTTTGGCTCCACCCTTATGTTTCCTATTGCTTCCCCTCCATAATTTGACCAATTACCCTTGGATTTTGTCCTTTAAATAATATTCACTTCCTCATTCCATTCAAATTGTCCCATCTCATATCCTAGAGTCTTCTCAGTGCTTCCCTTGGACATGCCCTTAATATCAGGCATGATTACAACCTTTAGAAGCCTACCACCTTTAACAAGGACCATCCCTATCCCCACTATAGTCATCTTAGTGTTCCTATCCACCACTCCATGTCATTTACCATCAGCCCCTACAACCCCTATCATCATGGTTGGACCATCCACCATAACGCCTAGAGTAAAATTGAAAAAGAGGTTAAAGAAGAAACAAAAGGTGACCTATACTCTAGCTTTAACCCAAAGGCCTTAACTTATATTTCTAACTATTTTATAAGTCTCAAAAACCACTTCAACCCCAATAATAATATCCCAATGATTGGATCCTTACCCCCTTCTCTCTTACCCAAGGCTCTACTGGCCTCACCTTTAACTAGCCCATCTCATCCCTTTTGTTCCATGACCCATTCCTATGGGCAATCCCACCTCAAGTAAACCTAAATAAAGAACAATGGTGATCTTAAATATTCTCATGGGCCTCCAATTTTATTTTCCCTCCTTTTACTCCCATGGCCCTTCCACCTTTACTCCTTTCCTCTTTCACTTATTCTACTTCCTCTATCTCCCCTCTACCTCATCCTTTTCCCTTTACCACCATTTTAGACACACATATTACACCATTAAAAAAATTAGGGATAGTCTTAGTGTCATATACACCATAAATTTATGTCCAAGGTGACCTAAATGTATAATGGAATTTTAATAAAGCCTCTAAGTGTATGAAGAGGATGCTTACTTAGTGATTCATCCAAGAAGGGACTTGTTGATATGATAGACCCATTAAGATCTATTTTCCCTCACCATGGTGAGGACTGATATTGGAGAAGATAATATGGTTGAGGACCTACTATCCATCCTTAAAGTTACTTGCTACATGCTCAAGAAACTCCTAAAAGACATGTACATCTAAGTCCAGACTCTTGAGGCCCAAGTGAATAGTACATTCTAGTTGGACTAACTAGGTAGGTCAAGGATGCCCTCTTACTAATTTTATTAACCCTTAATAAAGTAATGGGGAATTAGGTTGAGACTAACATAGTTATATAGTAGATGTAGGCCTACATAGGGAGGATAAAAAAAATGATGAGAAATGCTAGAAGCTATAGGTAATGGTCAACAAAGGGATGTTCCTAAAGATCAAACTAATGCCAAACTTAGATTTGGGTTGTACTAAACTTATACCATGAACATGAGAGTGGGAATGGAAGAGTGGTTAGCCTTGGCCCACATTATAATAGAACCCTTGGAAGAGGAAGAGAAGAATATATTGATTTACTTTAAGAAGGTCAATATATTCATGCTATTCCACCTAGATGGCACTTTATTCAACCAAGAGGAATTTAGAGTCCACCTAGGTCAATTAAACCAAGTTATGAGGGATAAAGAGGACATGGTGAACCAAGAAGGTACTTGAGTGGTACTAGACCTGTTAACTTAGTTTACTATGAACATTAACTGAGTCCCTAGAGTCCATGCCTAAATAGAAGATACTTTCAAAATATCCTAGAGACTGATAGCCCAAGTTGAGGTGATCTTGAGGTAGCCTCCAATGAATTTATCCAAGATAGACAAGGATTTTAACCTTGTGATAGCTACATTGGAATTCAAAAGTACCTAGTTGAATTAGTTAGGAGCCAACACCTCTTAGCCACCTCTGTGTGTTTACTATTGGTCCCTCATAGATATTTTATGGGTTTGTTGGGATTTATTTTAATTCATATTTTGAAACATGGTTGTAACTATAATGTGTGGAAATCATGACCTAAGATGGGATCCTCATGATTTTTGGAGGTGAGACCTAATTATTATCTTTATATAGAAGAGTTGTATTATATTTTAAGGTTGACCAAAAATTGCTTGAAAGTGTTGTTGGTTTATTTCCAAGATTTCACTTGCATTTCCTTCTTCACTCTAGAATTTAATGGTGACCCAAATTGATTATTTTACCAAATTTTCACTCTTTTAATGAATAAAATCCATGTTTTCTGTAAGAGGGTCTCTTCTATGGTTAATTTTCTTTCATCTTTAGGTTTAAATGATCAACAGTGTTAGGTTAACTGGATTAACACTTTGCCACTTTATGTATGCCATGATTATGATGTGCTTAGTTATTATAATCTCTATGTGAGTTATTTCATTTCTCTTTTGGTAGTGCTGATAATTTGTGTGCATAGCTACAAATTCTCATATAGTGTTTTTATGTCTTAAATAATAAACCCCTAGTACTAATATTTAGTAGGATTTCACATTGAATGCATACTCATGGTTCCCTTAGAATCTCCCCACTATGCATTATTTGAGGTATAAATTTGTTGAAACTTGGTCTACAATGGTATAACTATGGTAGAGTCACTTGGTTCAATGACTATTGCATTAATCTCATTTTGGACCTGAAGGCTTCCCTTATCTACCTTACCCTTCCCTCTCTTTTGTGTTTATTTAGTGGATTTAAAATCTCATTTTCCCACTTGTGTTTAGAAATAATAATCCCAACACTCAAGTATTAATAACTATTCTTAACCCTTGTGAAGTACAACTTATTGAACTTTCGGTGGTGATAGTGCATCTTTTGGAGAATTCACAAAAACTACATTTTTGAAGTTTAAACCTATAGTTATGCCCTAGGATGATCCTAGATCAATCCTAAAATGGAAGACAAAAGTTTATAGTTTTCCCCACCTTCCCCTTTTCAAGGAATGGTCAACCTCATGGGTGTCTCATGATAAGGAGAAGAGTAGAGAGAACAATAAATAGTTATAGAAGGAGGGCCCAAGATTCTTCATGTTTGTTTTTATTTTAGTTCATTTTAGGAATATGTTGAGTTTTATTTATTGGTAACAATGTGATAACTATTGTTTGATTGTAAATCATCCTAGAAACTAGTTTACCTATTACCAAGGCTAGGTCCCACTAAGGTAGATTGGTAATTTCTCCCTAATTTTCTATAGAAAACCTAGGTCTAGTCAGCCCAAACTTACCATGATTCCTGTTAGCTCCTCTTTACAACCTATCCAAAACATGCATGCCAAGATGGTCTAGTTAGTTGGATCAACCATTAATGTCTTAGGAGTCATCCATGATCTACCAAGGAACCCTGAGAGGTATCTTCTTCATTTCACCCTTGGTGTAGGACAAACCCTAGAATAACATGTAAAAACTTATAATACCACCTTGAGACTCTTGAATGTAGAACATGAGGATATGGCATACAAGATATTTTATATTACTATAATGGAATTTACCTATGATTGGTTCCTAAACCTTCTTGGATACTCTATACTAGGTTAGGACCTCTTTAGTTATGTTTTCCTCACCTAATTTGGCTAATTAATAGACCCTAGTATCCTATACTAGCAGTTCACATGTATCAAGATGGAGCCCAATGAGTACATTATAAATTTAAATGCTAAATTCTAAAATATGTTTAGTCAAGTAACCATGCTTTACCAACCCAACCCTCAACTAGCACTCAAAATGTACAAGAATTCTCTAAACCATTAAATGACCATGTTTATGAAAAGAGACAAAACTATAACAGCCATATCCTTAGTATATGCAGGGGCCATCAAAGTGGATAGGTAACTACACCCCCATTCCTACCATGCTACCAAAAATTCCCATGTTGAAATTATTACCTACATTAACCAAAATACACCTATGCCTCAACTTCTCCCTACAACACATCAAATCCCATTAGGTCATACCACTTTAAACTAATAACCAAGTTTCCAAAACCCATGGGTTTTAGATCTAATTACTTAAACTCAACATCAAGTGACCTTAGTTGCGGCTAACAACACCTAGGCCACACCTCAAGAGTCTACTAAATTTGAGTTATATACCATTTAACAAATGGTACAAAAGCTCAATAATGACTTCCTAGGGCTGTAGAGATAGATGAACAACTCTAACACAAAAATATCCAGAAATAATTTGAGTATCAATGTCCAAACAAGAGCTATAACCACCATTACAACATTCAATAACCTTCACCCAATAGGATCCCTAAGATCAATATCTTTGAGATAGAGTTATCCAAATTATTTTGAGTTCAAAACACAACACATGGAGAGATGGACTACATGGAGTTTAGTTATGTTTTTGATATCTTCCATAAGGAAATGGAAGAATATGAGGTAGTCCATAATCATCTATAATCCTATAACTTGAGTAAATACCCTATTACTACTATGGTATTGAAAACCTTGTATTTCACCAAACAAGAATAAAATGAGCTAGAGGAAGGTATTAATGAGGTGCAAGCATTTCAACAATTCCAAAGTAGAAATTATGATTTTAGGAGTATGAAGTAACAACAACCCATTAATACCTTGACCCCCACAAATAATGTTGAAACCCCACCAGACTAAAATGCTAGGAATGATCATCCACCTCCAAGACCTCAAGATCCCAAGATGCCTATGGAAACCCCACAAATCCAAAAGAAATCGGGTTACAACATAATTGAAGATATGAATAAAATCAAGGCTAACATTGCCTTCATGAGCTTTCCTAAATCATAGAATAACAAGACCTTTTGTTAAAATATTTGATGAAAAATCTAACCCCATAGGCCCAACCAAAATCAAGAGAAGCACACACCAATGTGCTTATTCACAAGAATAAAATGGAGGTTATCATGTTCCTTTTGACTATCTAATTATTTGAAAATAATATGTATAATTGATTAGTAGATTTTGGAGCCTCAACTAATGTGATGTCAATAGGTGTATACGAAAAGTTTGGTCTAACTCTCATAAAATCAAAAAAGGTAGTGGTCCAGTTGGACAAGTAAAAGGTGAAAGTGATAGGTGAGTTGTTAAACATCCCCATCTAGTTGGAATTTGAATCTAAGATTCAACAATTTATAGACATTTAAGTGGTTGACATCCCTAAATCCTATGGTATGCTCCTCAATAGAAATTGGTTCAAAGCCTTGAATGGATATATGGCCAAATTTTTTTCCCATATGTGGTTTCCATGGAGAGGAGTAGCTAACCAAATATGAGTGGACATGAAACCACACATAAAACACATGATCACCAAGTACAATGTTATTAATGAGAATATAAACCTAGTTTTATTAGACCTATACAACTACATGCTAGACAGTAAGCCTCCAAAAAACCAAACTAGTCATAACCCAGGTCTACTTGGTCTATGGTCTCTTTATGCAGATGTAACTCACTCCAAACAAGGCATTGGGGTCAATGTTTTTATTGGAGGAAACATTTATCATCCTATATGCTACAGTTCCCCTACATAAATAATTAAAGTAAAAAGCTCTAATCTTAGGAGTATAATTTTCATTAAGACATGAGGTAAACAAACTAAAAGTATTAAGTGACTCTAAACAAGTAGTCAAATAGATAAAAACTAAGTTTTAATGTAAACTATAATACCTCAGAAGGTATAAACATAAACCATGGGAGCTGATTGAAATGTTCAATGCATTCAATATCATCCTTATTCCCCAAGAGGAAACTCATCTAGTAGACTCACTAGCATTATCTCTAGTGAACTTAACCCCTCTATATGACACTGAGCTACAGGAGTTATCTGTGGAACTCATCCCCTATCCTTTGATCCCAAAAAATGTGTATAAATTATAGTAATTTAAAGATGGCCAACAAATCATCTAGTTCTTAGGTAATTAAGGGATATTTTAGGCCCAAATCATAGATGAAAATGACATAAATGACCCTGGGACTAAGCTGGATAAAGATGAGATCCGAAACATTCATTGGAATTGGATGCCTAAGGGAATGATTTAATTAGAAAGATCATTTAATGAATTAGATCAAACCTTCTAGGCTAAAAATCCTAAGTTTGAATACCAAAAGTGCCAACTTATTAATCTCAGCCCTACAAAGAACCCATAAAGAGTTAATGTGGGTCCAGATTGGATAGACCACAAATTAGAATAGTTATAGAGATTATTACTAAGGTATAAGGAAGTAATTGCTTGGTCCTATGGAGACCTTAAGGTCTTCAAACTAAGAGTAATTACTCACACCATCCCCTTAAAACTAACCATAAATTCTTCAGATAAATATGGAGGCCCTTCAATCTAATCTTAGAGCCCTTGATTTAGAAGGAAGTTCAAAAATTACTCTCTATAGGGATAATTTTCTCAATCCACCACTCCACCTAAGTGTCTAACTTGGTCTTGGTATAGAATAAAAATGGTGAAATCTACCTTTATGTGTACTTTTGGAATTTTAACTTGTCCTTAAATAAAGATAACTACCAATTACCCTTGCTGGATGAGGTAATATAAATTATGAGTGGGTCCTAGATGGTGTCCTTATTGGATGGCTTCTTAGGTTATAAATAGGTCTTAGTTAATCTATGAGATAGAACTAAGACTACTTTCACCACCAAGTGGGGCACATTCACTTACAAATGGATGATTTTTGGGATAATTCATGCTAGTGAAACCTTTCAAAGGGAAAAGGAATTTGCTTTTGAGGGCCTAATACGTAAGTGCATAATGATATATATGGATGACATAATTATGTTCTCTAAATGTAGGCTAGATCATGTGCACCACCTAGAAAGAGTATTTGAAAGATGTCAAAGGTATGACATCTTTTTAAACCCAAATAAAATCATGTTTAGTGTCACCAAAGGTAAGCTTCTTAGTCACATTGTCATAAAGGAAGGTATTTCTATCAAACTCAAAAGGGTAGATGTAATTTCTAAATTACCTTTACCTAACAATAAGAAAGAACTAAAATATTTCTTTTCGAAAATCAACCTTGTGCATAAGTTTATTTCTAGATTTTCTAAAATAATGAAGCCTTTGAATGAAATGTTGATATAAGATGCTAAAGTGGAGTGGCAAATGGAGTTGAGGAAATATTTCCAAGATATCAAAGATGCTATCATGCAAGCCCTAGTCCTTATCAAATTGGACTATACATAAGACTTTTATGTTTACTCTTTTACTTCAAAGCACACCATTGCCACCTACCTCACCCAAAGGTTAGAAGGAGAAGAACACCCAATGGATTTTATGAGCAATAATCTTAAAGACACCAAACTTTATTGTTCTACCTTAGATAAGCATGCTTATGCCCTGGTCAAGGAAGTAAATAAATTTAGGCATTACATCCTCTATAATAGAGTGCATGCCATTATCCTAGACCTGGCCATAAAAAAAATACTAGGGTAGAATGAGATAGGGGAGAGGAGAGGTTGGTAGATGATGAAATTACAAGAGTATGACTTGGAAATCAAATTGGCCAAACTAGTCAAGGGACAAGGCCTCACCCAACTAATCACAAAGATATACCAAAAAATCATGATACACCAAGTGGACCAACAAAGGAAGTGACACTTAGGCTGGTATGCCCTGATCATGCACTTTATACTTTATGAATATTTACTCTTGAGACTCAATGATATGTAGAAAAGAACCCTCCAGTTGAAATTCATGCATTATATGCTAAAAAAATGAGTTATCTTTAGAAGAAACCATGAAGGAATCTACCTTTGATGCGTATCAGAAGAAGAGTCCAAGGACACAATGGAAAGTTTTCATGAAAAAATGAGATCCAACCATCTTGAAACAAACTCCATGGCTCACAGAGTTCTCTAGGCTAGTTACTATCATCCCACATTGTTTAAGGATGTTCACAGTCATGTTTGTTTCTATCATCAATCTAAACCTTTGATAAAAGGGACATGCACACTAAAATGTCACTATAATTGGTGTTAGAATGTATGTTATTTTCATAATTGAGATTAGATTTCATGGGGGACATTAACCCCCATTAATCATCAAATCATAAATTTGTCCTCATAGGCATGTACTACTATACTAGATGGTCTGAGGCAGTTGCAACTAAAAGGATCACTACTATCGAAGTCATCAAGTTCATGGAGAATGCCATAGTCACCCATTTTGGGGTCCCAATTTATTTAGTATGTGATAAGACTGATAAATAATGATATTTTATCAAAACACTTGGAAAAGAATAAAAAAATCATGCAAAATCTAGATTATGAGTCTACCTCAAAAGGGATATGGAGGCAATCTCCACCACAAGCTTTCTAACCTAGATATCAATGGAGTAATACCATGAACAAGACCAAAGGAATCTATGTCAGGGCTATGAACACCTATCTAGTATTATAACAATGCCTTAGTCATTCCCCTCAAGACATCAAGTTAAAAATACCCTGGATGAAGTCTGATAATTGGTCCAACCTTGATTACTCAAAGTTAATCTAAGGATGAATCAAAATGAAAATCATTTTTCACACATACTAGTGGTAGTCTATGAGTGGAATATTAGTATGCTACTTGCTATTGTGAGACTTTAGTGCCTCATATTTTTTATGGACAATAAAAGACTCCCCATATAATATTTATGTTGATCAAGGAAATAAATAGAAACTGGGCAAGTTCTAAGTGATTCTCATCACTTTCCCCACATAATTAGCCATTTTTTTTGGCCAACATGCCCCATTTTCTATAAAATGGATTAACCCTTTGAAAATTTGATGAACCAAACTTCAGAGTTATTTATTTTGTTCTTTATAGTGATGCCTGCTCAAATCTTTAGATTATACACCACCTTGATTTCTTCAAGTAGTAATAGACCTATTTTAAACTTCTCTAAAAAAACTAGGTGGCATTTTTTCTCTTTTAGTATATCATGGTGCTGAATTTGTAGGTTGATTCTCTCACAAGTTTCCTAGATTCTAGTTCCCTTCATAGAGAAATAAACTCATTATCCTCTATGTCAAATTGAGTTCTCCACATCAAATAGGTAAAATTAAAATATCATATTATTTTTATATTTATTACTTAGTAATTTAATAAATTTTGTAGAGCCTAGAGGAATGGGAAGATACCACATCATCAGAAGTCAAAAAGGCCATTCCCTCAGACCTGTCAGAGCCTAGAAGAGGCTGACCAAATAGGAAATTGCCATGTCATTTGGAGTTAGAGTGGATAGTCCCCTAGACCTATAATAGATGTTAGATCTTGGTAGATTCCACTTGAATGGGAAGATACCATGTCATCATAAATTAGAAATACCAATCCCCAACCCTATCAAATATGTTAGAACCTAAGAGATCCTGATTGAGTGGGAAGCTACAATGTTATCAGAACTCTGAAAGGCTAATCCCCCAGATTAGTTAGAGATGTTAGAGCCCAAAAAATCCTAACAAATGGGAAGATGCCATGTCATTTAGAGTTAGATAATTGAGTTACTTAGACCTGTAATAGATTTCAAAGCTCAAGAGACCCTAGACAAATGGGAAGCTACCACATTATCTAGTGCAAAGATAAACTAGTTTCCACTTGTGACCTTAGAATATTAGATTGATGTATGGATGAGACTGGAAGGCAAATTAAGGTGTGCCACATGTTCATAGGTGAAACATCACCCAACTTAGGGGAATGACATGGAGTATGAAACCATGCCTAGGTGTTGATTGTTAATAGGAGAACCAATAAACAAATAACACATGTTAGAAAGCAAGAGTTAGGTGAGGGGCCTCTTAGAGATGTGACTATGTGCCTACCATACATTGGGCATTAATAGAGTGGGAAGCTGGACCTAATTTTATAGTTTTGAAAACATCCCATCACCATTGCTATATCTAGTTGGTAGTAGAGGATCATGAGCTCCAAATTAAACTCTATATTTATAAATAAACAAAGAAAATCTAGCCACCGACTCAATTTCAAATTCATAACAAGTGAGCGAATAAATGACATTAATGTAGGGAGATATATGCATACATTTATAAATTCTAAGGGAGACCAATTAATGGTTCCATTGCTACCTTAGAAAAAATATCAAACTTATTTCTTTCAAATTTATATAGAACTCATGTATCCCATGTGTCCAATATCAAAAGCTTCTTAATTTCCCCTTTGTCCTACTCTAATGGCTGCTACATCTTCAAACCTGAAGGCCAAACTTGAGTACTAGGACACCACTTTCCTTATTGGTTTAACCAAGTATAGACACTATAATGAAATATTTAAATTAATTGAGTAGGTCCCCAAAGATCCTACTGACATCAATGACCAACTCATTGAGTACAAGGATACCCTTCGGTCCTATAAAAAGTGTACATTCCATAGAGTGAGAGCTAAACTAGAGGCATTTCCTTATGCTAACCTACTGGGCAACATCCTTCACAAGGCCATCCATATGCAAGATGTTGTCAATGATTGGTTGTGTTCACCCACCTATCAACACTAGATTTCCAATATATCTAGGAATGCTTTCAAAGCATACTAATCCCTCCTAGAATTCTCTTTCTCATATGATACAATAATAGTATGAGCCTGGATGGACACCTACCATATCTATGACATCCTTTATGACTGGTCTAAGAATGCTAAATATAAGTGGATCAATAAAGAAAAGATCAATGAATACATAGTCTATACCTTTTAGGAGGTATGAGTAGGCATGATCTTACTAAATCAACTATTTAGAGGCCTAGACTGCTAGCATGTTAACAAGTTTTGAGTGTTGTAGACACCCAATTCTGGCCATAACTAGCTTCCAACCAGCCTTTAGATTGATTCCTACCAAACATTACAAATTAAGCCTAGGAATAAATAAAGTTCATAATTTTGGCCATACATCATTCATCAATGCTTAGAATCATGTTGAGGCATTCCTAATTGGGAAACTATCATGTATGCAATAATAACCTCTCACGAATTCATCCCTAATCACCTTGTGGCATAACAAATATCAATTTGGCGTATGAACCCATTAAGCAAGGCACTTAATCAATTCTTAAAAGAACAAAAAATGCTAATCAAATTGAATTATCTAATTAAATAATATTAAATGCTTAGTTGAATTATCCATTTATAATTAATGAATATCTTAAAATATAAATTCCAAAAATCAAAATATCAAGCCTTTTCATCATTGCCTTTATGAGTTGTCAAGCTCTTCCAAAATATCCCAAAATATCTAATTTGAGAGCCATGCCTAGTAATTAAAAAACAAAACTACATGACAATTTTTAACTCAACTAGAGTTAGTCTCAACTCAACCTTAAATCACCATGCCTAGGGTTAGTTTACCCATTCCATGTTTAAACTCAACCTTAAATGACCTTGGGTGAGATTTAAATTTTGAGGCCATAAATATAAGGCCATATCCATTGATGTTTAAGCTCTAATGGTGTAAATTTATTATGCATAAATGTTTTCAAAGCTTTGATAGTGTAGTGTTATAATGACAATTTTAAGAGAAACAAGCCTTACAAGTAGTGTTACCATGCCAAATTCCTAAGCCAAGCAATCAAGCCAAGGTGCCAAGGAGAGGAGAAAAGAAAGCTTCATTGTCAAAATCTTCTTGATGAACAAACTAAGAAATCCACTTAAATAAGCCATTTGGAGCTCTAAGGAAGGTAAAAGAGTGGTTTATTTTATGTTTTAGTTGTGTTTTTATATGCATGCTTGTTACTTATGCTCTCCCTAGTGTTTAGGCAAGAGGTGTTAGGATTTTAGTGTGTTATTTTGATTTATTTTATTGGAATAACACAAGACTAATGTCCCCACTATGTATTCCTTATTCACATCATGGCACACCCGATGGGACCGATGATCTCATATGGCCAAGGATATTCATATGCTGGTTTTAGTTTTTCTAGCAGATGCATATAAATCTTCAAGTTTCAAGTTTTAGCTTTATTTTTTATGTCTTTTTATTTTAAGCAAGTCATAGGTTATAGGGATCGACACTAATTTTCTAGATCAACATCAATTATGGGCATTGACCATGATCTCTATGTAAAAAATAGAACACGATAGGGGACATGTCTAATAATGGTTTTACTTGATTTTTATTCCCTTCATTTTGTGATAACCCATTTCTTACATAATGCATGAGATGTTTGGATTTTAAGATCATTTATTAACCATTTTTTACATCAAAATAAACTTTATTTTTATGTGTTTTATAAGAAACATCAAAAATATTCTTAATCAACATTAGTCTATATGGATTGGTGGAGATTGGTATATGAGATAAGAAATCAAAACCTTGAGAGATAAATTCAAAATGTTGTTCTCTCACTTGATTTGGGCTTATAAACAATTTGTAGGTCCTAAGGTGGAAAGAGAAAATTTTAAGCATGGTTAAATCTTACACACTTTGTATTTGGTGCTTAAAGTGTACTTAGTTGTTTTCATCTCTTAGTTGTTTTTGAAGATTTTACAATTATCAACAAAAAAATCCAAGGGGATTAAAATTCATTACATACTTCATTTTCGTGTTATGAAAATGAACTTTCACATTAGTTAAATACTCATAAGATTTTCATTTTTATGTTTGTTTGTTGAAAATGTTTATTTATCAAAATGAATGATGTGTGTATGCTCTCCCCCATCCTTTAGGGAACTTGGGTGATAAAAAATGCTCATTCTTTTCATTTGTTGTTTTGGTCCAAAAATAAGGAAAGAAAGTCGCTAAGGCCCCCCCCCACCATATATATATATATATATATATATATATATATATATATATATATATATATATATATATATATATATATATATATATATATATATATATATATATATATATATATATATATATATATATGATTTGGGTGACCCCAAAATACCCTAAAGTCCTTCTAGTTGTCTTTATTTCATGTATTTTGGCTTGTGGGTGGGAGTTCATTGCCTCCTCATAAGTTCTTTAGGGAAGCATTGACCCAAGAATTCATCTCTTAGCATAGTTTCAACCCCACTCCATAGTGGGTTATATATATTAAGGGTGACCCATTGGGATGCCATTTTTAAGAACTAAAACAAGCTCTGTTAGTGGTACTCGACCTCAGAACATAAGGGAAACTCAAACATTACACTTCACTAAGTAATTGATGGATATAGTTATTATGAAAAGGACAAGACCTTTTCACAACAAGTTGGTTGATGTAGATCCAAATAATTTCATTGTGCCCTAATTTTTACCACACATTAGGAAAATCTAGAAATAAGAAAAAATTAATAGTTTAGGCAACCCTACTTGTTGTAAACATACTGTTGATTCAGGGTGAGTAGCTTGAATTTTCATGTCATTATACAAACTCTTGAGATAAGAGGGGGCCTACAAACTCTAATTTTTATGCTCTTTTACTTTTTGGATTAACAACTTATAATCCTCTCAAGATCAAGTATATAGATAGAATTTTATAGTATAATATAACCTTATCAATATTGGGATTTAGGACATTACACTTAGGTGTTTTTGTCATTTTGTACTTTTTAATTGAATGGTGTTGTATCAAAGCTATTAATTTGTCATACCACATAAAAAAGGAGTCTTGTTTATACATCACTCTTTTGTTTGAAGAGGATTTATGCCATCCATTTGACACCACATATTTTCATTAGTCTTTTGTTAAACTTTTATGTGGGTGTCACTTGATTGAAAGAGGCATAATTGCATTTCCTATTTCATTCCAAGTTTTGTGCCTTAGAGTCTTCAATCAAAACATTTTTCATATCTTTAGAGCATGATAGCATCATTACATTGATTGAATCATTTCAAAGACTTGTTACCTTGTGTATAAAATTATAAAATAAAAACCACATGTGCCTTTTGGATCTATTCCTTGTACCATCATGCCATTCCTTATTATCTAGCTTGTTGTCTATTTTAAGAATCATAGTCTTATAAATCAATTTTTAAATTAGCCTTGACAAGTTTAGATCCAAACATTGATTTTTTTTCTTAGGCCTCATGTGATTTTGTCCTAGACATTTACCTTTAACTTTTGGGTTGTGTAACTTAGGTTAATTCCTTATTTGATTTAAAGACTTTTTTTGTGCCTGGATTTGCAAAAGTGGTCTTCTTCTATATGCCTGAAATTCAATGCCTTTTGCCAAATGATCAAGTGTGTGTTTAAATAAAAATGCCTAGTTTGTGTCAAAGTATTTCAAAAAATATATATTAACTTTCTTGACTTTTATACCTCATTTTATTTAAAGTCTAGCTTTTGTGCCTTGTTCCCAAAATACCTATCAAATATCTATTTCGAGCATAGAATTTATGCCTTATTTTCCAAAAGACCTAGCAACCTTTGTTTATTTAGACCTAGTTTAGACTTGTTTGAAACACTTTATACCTAAGTTTGGAATTTTGGTTTTTATTATCCACTTGACCCTTTTATGTAATACATTTGACATTTGGCATTAGACTATTTTAGCACTGGCCTTTTTTGGAGATACAGTTCCATTTATTAGACCAAGTTAGACCAAGTTTGGACCATTTGTACTTAGACCTTGTCTTTAAGAGTTTATATAACTCTAGGCCTATCTTCTTGAAACATTAGTCATTAATTTAGATATGTCTTATTACACTTGTAGTAGAGACATGTACAATCTAGGCTATGATAATGTGGTCACACAAGAAGACTTTGTTCAAGAATCTTATGGTGATAATGTAATTTCTAAGATGGATCCTTATCCTCCTTAAAATACTCAATCTAGGGAATAAAGACAAGATCCCTTATCCCACTATTTGGTTAACACACCTCTATACTTAGAGTAGGACCAAGAGAAAACCATGTAGTATCTTGTTAACATGCCATAAATTGTATAACAAGTTCACTAATAACCATATTACGTTACTATTACATCAACATATGATCCGTATTTTTTTTATCATCACTTGATTGAAAATAAGGATGAAGTTTTAGTTAACTGTAGAGGTAAGGGTCAAGTTTCCAATAGACTTCCCCCATGAAAATTTTCCTAGTCTAGTTAGATTGCCTTTCAACATACCTTATAATCAAACCATTGAACATGCCTCTACTAGAAATCCTCGAGTGCTTGTGTTTATGTTGTATCAAGACCCACATATACTTGTCAAAGGAAAGGGCCTCATGGAGGACCATTTTATATAAATACAATAAGCATATCAAACCTATTTTAATCTAGAGCATAATTTTAATAACATGGCCATGTCAAATGCTCCTCTCATAGATTTAGCTCCTTCAATAGGAGTATTAATTGAGTTGACAAGTTAAGACAGTTTATTTATAGACCCATTTTCACAAAGCACTTTAGTTGGATACATGCTCATTATCCCATCTATTGAAGAAGTGACTATTAATTTTATGCCAAATAATGTGCCAAACATGGTGGATAACATGCAAGTGCCTTCCAATCTAGGCCAAAGTGGTTTAAATACACCAAAAAATAGTCTGTGACAAGTGCCTTTAGTTAATACCATAAGTGGTTGGAAATAGTAGGGGTAAGAAATACTACATCCCAACCATAATAGGATACCTCTAATGCTCAAACAACTACTTATTCAAGCACACAACCATAAGGATTAAATAATGAAATTTCAATTAGTGCCTTGCCTCAAAAAAATGTGATGAATGATACTCCACCTAAATAGGTGATGACCAATATTACACAATAGCATGCATAGTTTATTATACCACCACAATAGAGGTAAAACATTCTACCACCTCAATAGGGGAAATAAATGTTCCACCTTGACAAGTAGTAACAAATGTACCTCTCCTAGACCAATATGCCTTTACAACCACAAACATTATATAATCAACAATGTATGTCCATTAGTCAACAACAAATGCATAAAACCTTATAAGCATATACTTCACAATTGGTTTTTGATTGAAAAATAGGTACCATTGTCCCATAAGTAATAATTAGGAAGCAATTACCTTTCATTCAACATATGCCACAAAGCCAATGATAGGGACTTGGTCTATAATAAGTTCCCATTATTTATCTAGGTTTGACTACTTAGTAGCAAGTCCCTACTCAACCTCAATAAGCATAGTACTTTACCATTATCCATATCCTTCCATCGTATCCATAATTCCCTCAAAATTAGGCTTATATACTGAATCTAAACTAGAATATTACATAACAATATGTGTAATTATAATAACCACATCCCAATCCTTAGATGTATATTCCTAGTCAATTCTCTCATCAAACCAACATTACAGAATAAACCATATATCCATTATACCCTGGTCATGGTAATCCACTTTTGACCTCCTAGCCAACACTTCATGCCAATGTTACATCTAGTTTCTTGGCACAAGAACTACAACAAATGAAGGATGTAATTGCACCATTTAAGTAAGGAAACAAAAGAAGAAGTTAAATTTAGATCACATATGTTCCTACCCATTCAAAATGGAGTATTTAAAGATACCATTTGCTCTAGGGTATGAACCACCAAAATTTGATAAATACAAGAGTAAAGGAGACCCTAAGGACCATTTGACAAAATTCTTTGTTGCTTGCTATACAGTGGCTTAAGGTGATATACACCTAATTTTTTTCTTTGGATTTTAGTAGGATAGGCTTTGGAGTGGTTCCTAAAATTTATAAATAATTATGTATCTATTTTTGATAACTTTTTAGACAAATTTGTGTAACATTTCTCTTACAATCTTGAACCCAAGATTTCATTAGTAGATTTGACTCAGGCCAAATAGAAAGTTGGTAAAAGTTTTCAAAGCTATCTATAGTGATGGAAAGCACTTACTGGTCATTTCAATCGTAGCTTACTAGATAAATAATTGGCCATTGTGTTCACTAAAAATTTGCACAATGAGATATCCTACCATCTAGAGGTTCAATGTGCACATAAATTCAAAGAGATCATCAACAAAGGTTTGTTAATTTAAAAGTCTCTTATTAACAAAGGGATCATTAATCTCACCTCTTATAACCAAAATTAGAACCAAAACCAAAGAACAAGCCAAAATTAGAACCAAAACCAATTCCAAGCATAAGCATTGCCACCATCCTAGACTAATAACTATGAAAAATCCAATCAATTCAATTGAAACAAGAATGTTTTTGGAAATGGAATAACTGAGTCGCTTCATGTTCAAATGATGCAAACACTATCTACTCAACCTACACTATAAATACAACTTACTCCTCATCAGTAACCCATTCAACAAGCTCAACCTTCAAAATAACCTAAACCAACTCAACAAAACAAACAACCACTACCTTTGAAAACCCCTCCTCTAAGGAGAAATGTGCCTACTTGTTGAGTTTTCAATGACCTTGTAGAACTTATTAAATCCATGTTTGACAAGTTAGCTACCATTAACATGATTAGCTAGCCAATTCTAAATCATTATCCTAAGGGTATTTCATATTTGGACTAGTATAGAGAGAATGAGTTTTGTGAATACTATCATGTTCATGGACATAATATATGTCATTGTGTGGAGATCGAACACCTCATTGAAAATATGTTGGAAAATGGGTAAAATACATTAGATACTAGAGCATCTACATCCAATCAAAACTTGGGTATCTACCAAAACCCTTTTCCACAACATAAAAAAAAACAATCAACAACACCAATAAAGGCTAGACCAAAAACAACAATAGTATCAATAGCCATGAAAACAATAATAATATAAATAATAATAATAACAACATTAATAAAATGGGTGTAAGGCCAAAATGATTCCAATATCCAATAGACTTACCATGTAGTTTCACATGACTACACCAAAGTTGTAGGTCATAGTGTAGGAGGTCACATTTCAACCATCACCATCAATCCAAGACCAAGTGATAATAGAATAAGATCATTTCCAAATAATTCCACTCAGCCCATCTAGGCTAGTAATCCTTCCTTGACCTAGGACTACAAATAGGTACACCAATAACTAGGGATTACTACTTTTGGACCTTATCCCTTAACTCATCATTAACTTATGACCACACATAAGTACACTGGAAATTGAGACTTATCCTATTTGGCCCCCCTCTACCATCATTTTTTAGTAACAAAAGTCCTATATCTAATCCTAATTGTGAAATCACAATTTGATGGTCAAAGATTACCATTCTCAGCCCACAACCACCTACCAATGAACCCATCTAACCCATTGTCTTGACTAAGAATAAAGCATATACCACTATTATGGAAAAGACGTTTGATATTGTGGAACAACTTCAAAATATGCTTACAAAAATCTTAATTTTAGACTTGTTGCATACGTCTACTATCTAAAAAAACATCCTAACAGAGTTCTTAGGATAATTATAAGTTCCAAATGATATAACCCTTAATAAATTCCAAGCTTTAGTTGGACATCTATCCTCGGGCTAATAGTTGACTTTCAACCAAAGTGATATGTCATCCCTTGGCCCTCTCCATAAAAATCTATTTTATATTGAATTTGTCATCATAAAAATTAAAGTGAAATGTGTCCTCATAGATAATAAATTGGGCGTAAATATTGTGTCTCTAAAGCTCATCAAATATCTCAAATATAAAACAACCAATCTACAACCAAAAATGATCACTATTAAGGCTTATGATAATGAAGAGCAAGAATCACAAGGCACCATAATATTTATAATTATCATTGGTCTTTTAACCCATGATACACTTTTACACATGTTAGATCTTGACCTATCTTACAATTTGCTCTTGGGTAGATCTTAGATACATGAAATTCATGTAATCCCTTCAACATTGAACCAATGTATCAAGTTTTCTCACTCAGGCATGGAGGTCACCATCAATGGAGATTCTCAACCTTATAAACATTGAAAACATATGGAGGTTGAGTATAAAATTTACAATTACCTCTTTGGCCTAGATTCAATTCCAAAAAAAGACAAATGCAAAGAAATACTTGTTGAGTTATTAGAGGCCAATTGTATAGACCTAGATAGTCTTGATTCATCTTCACATATACCGCATCATAAATTATCTAATCATTTTACTATCTCAACCAATGGTCTAGGAGAATATTTGACACATGACACATTTCAAATTACCAAGCTTCCATAGAACCCCAAGTCCTATGGAAGACCTAAATCCAAGCCACATTGCATGGAATGGTAACAAAAAGGAAAGGGTAAACTTCATAGTCCATCCCCTATCATTTTCACATTGACCACTAGCCAAGAAGAGGACCCACTTGACAATGATGAAACCTATTTATACAATGATAAATTGGTTGATTTCTATAAAGATTCTAAATACCCCATTCCTTATTGGATCATGAAGAATCAAGACTATTAAGGAGGAAGTCTCATACCAAATTAGTAGGGTACTCAGTAGCCAATTTCTATAACTCAGTATAAAGGAACTTATGGTTTTGGATTTAAATTACCTGGGGGTGACCCCACATATATTATTCATGTTTTAATGCCTATGTCTAGTGATGATGATGTTGATAACAAAGTAGAGTCTGATCATAACATTTATCAATACCTTATTAATACTAATCTATTTGATACCCATGTCATTTATACCCTTACCCCAATTATTCTCAATGATCTACTTCCTCTATATCACCCTCAACTTATAGCCTAGGACCAACAAGAATCCATAGTTCCTATAAATGAGTTTGAGAATGATGAGGCCTTTTGCAATTTTCTAGGCCTATGAGATAATGTTCCATTAGGAGACCAAAAAAAAAGGGTTCTCTATCAAACTAGATCCTACAACCTATTTTGGGGAACATGTGAACACCCTTAGCCATAAATAAAAGATTAAAACATTGAGGTCAAAAAGTGAAAACCTCTTTGAGGCACTTTTGGACTAGGGTAAAAAGTAAAAATAAAGGCTAGTATTTGTAAGAAAACTTATTTCAAGCACTATTAAATGGGGGTGTTCATCTTTACTCAAATGTATCTCATGAGACCACTAATGATGAACTTCCTTTTGGGTCTGAATTAAGTTTTAAAGAACAACATGTCTTTGATCAAATCATTCAATAATTTAAAATAGTATTTGTAACATGGCCATCCCTACCATTAGTAGATTTTGATTCATCTTATTTAGGTAAACTTGAAGAACCAGTCCAAATAGAGCACTTTGTAGTTACAGGCCAATTTAAATCATTGTCAACCATTTTGGAAGATGGATAGAATCTCCTTATAGAAGACACTATGGAATTTGAAATTAGGACTCCAAACAACTTGAAATAGATCAAATTAGGTGCATCCCTCACTAAAGATAAATTTGACATATTTACATCCCTTTTGAGGGAATTCATTGACATCTTTGTTTAGGCCTATTCAAACATGCTAGGTTTGGACCCTGCCTTGGTTGTACACCACCTTGTTGTACATCTTGATGCCAAACCTATGAATGAGAAATTATGCAAGATGCATCCTTAAATTTTTGTATTAGTAAATAAATAGTTGGAAAAACTCTTAGAAGTGAGATGTGTTTGATCAATTGACTATTTAGAGTGGATCTCAAATGTTATGCCAATTAGTAAGAAGCCTAAAAGAATCATAATCTACACTAATTTTAGATATATAAAGAAGGCCTACCCTAATGATGACTTTACTATGCCAAACATTGGCATGATAGTTGACTCCATAGTGGGGTATGAAATGCTTTCACTAATGGATGGGATTCTAAGACCATATGTAGATTGTACCAGAAGACCAACATAAGACATCATTCACCACTCCACAAGGAATGTTTTATTATCAGCTTATGACATTTGGTCTCAAGAATACTAGGGCCACATACCAAAGAGCCATGACCATTATATTTCATAATATGATGCATGGAAATGTTAAAGACTATATCGATGACATATTGGGTAAATCAAAGACTTATGCTAATCACCTAATTGCACTATGGAGAATATTTGAGAGGCTTCATGAATACAAGGTTAGAATCAATCCTAATAAGTTCATTTTTGGTGTCACTTTAGGCAAATTAATGGGATTCACTATCTCTCATAGAGGCATTGAAGTTGATCTTGATAAAGTACAATCCATTACTGAGATATCACCACCTTCTAATTTGAATCAATCCACAGTTTATAGGGAAAGATTCAGTTTATCAAACACTTCATTTATTAGTTATCTAAAAAATGCCATCCATTTACACACTTACTAAAGAATGGTGTCAAATTTAATTGGGATGAGTAATGCCATAAATCCTTCCAACACCTAAAGGAATATATTTACAATCCACTTATTTTGTTACCACATATTCCAAGAAAGTCATTCTTACTATACCTTTCTACAATTGAGAAAGCCCTAGGGGCACTTCTAGCTCATCATGATGATAATGGAAAAGAATATTCCATGTACTATTTAAACCATACATTGGTCATGTATGAAAAAAACTATGCACCTATTGAAAAATCTTTTTTAGTTGTGGTCTTTACAACCCAAAAGCTAGGGCATTACATGCTTAAAAATAAGACCATAATTATTTCCAAAGTAGATCCGCTCAAGTATCTATTATCCAAGACAACTTTGAAAGGTTTCATGGCTAAATGGATCATGATTTTGAGTGATTTTAAGATATAATATGTCAACCAAAAGGCCATAAAGGGATAAACATTTTTAGATTAGCTTAATAAATCTCCCCTTATAGATATCAAACCTCTAACTTTTCAATTCCCAGATAAGTCCATTATGACCATCATTAAAACACCCCCTGAGGAGTAACACTAGAATTTGTATTTTGATGGATAATTCACCCCACATGGATAGGGGGATTTACTTGTACTAAAAATATGGTTAAATATGAAACACTTATTATAGGGCTTCATCAAGTAGTAAAATGGAATATTCAACATCTCAAGGTTTATAGTGATTCTTAGTTAATCATCAATCAGGTTACAGATTAATTTTAGACTAAAGATGATAAATTGGTGCCATAAAATGCTATGATAGACATCCTAAAATAGTATATCATAAATATTTGAACACATACATCTATAAAATAATAGGATAAAAAACACTATGGCCACCATCAGCTCTTTGATTCATCACATAAACAAGGCAAAAGAATATCAATTTCTCATTGAAAATATTATATTGCCTACTCATGAAACTTTAACCATTGAAATTATATGTGATATTATTGGTACCATATATATATGTTATTCATACCTATTTACCTATCGAAATGACCATATTATGCCACCTGACCTATCACATAAACAACTAAAAATGTTTACCCATCAAGCCTCATGGTATACCTTACTTGGCCCAACCCTTTACCACCACAACTTTGATGGAACTCTAATTATTTGTTTAAATTTGGTAGAAGTAACATTATAATTTTGGGATGTTCATGAAGGATTATGTGAAACCCACACTAGTGGGGTTGTCTTAGCCAAAAATCTCCTACATATTGGGTATTATTGGTTAACTATGGAAGCAGATGCAACTGCATATGTCAAAAGGTGCGATAAATGTCAAAGGTATGCCAATATAATTCATATCCTAGAAAAAACACTAATTTTTTTAATTAAATCATGGTTTTTTGTAACATGGGACCTCAATCTCATTAGGAAGATTAATCCTACCTCATCTAATGGCCATAAACACATCCATACCACTATCAAATATTTCACTAAGTGGGTTGAAACTATACCCCTCACTTACATGACTAGAAAATAGATTTATAAGTTCATCTTCAATCATCTTATTTTTTATTATGGTATCCCATCTAACCTTATATATGATAATGTCAGATTTTTTAAGAATAAATATACCGAAATGATTTCTGTCGAGTATAATATCACTCAAGATTTTTCTATTGCATATTACACACAAGGTAATGGCCAAGCAGAAGCATATAATAAAACCATTGTCAACATCATTAAAAACATTTTCAATGATGTTAGTCATTATTAAAACCTCCAAATATTTTACACCCTTTGGGCATATGACACTAATTACCATACCCCAACAAGAGCCACTCCATATTCCCTAGTCTATGATACTGAGTCCATTCTTCCCATTAAGGTTGAGTTACCTTCTTTGCATATCTTGTTGAAACATGTCCTATATGATGAAGACTACAATGTATATCACAAAAAATATTTTGAGTTGATGAAAAATGTATGGCTGCTATTAACAATCTTCAATCATACTAGAGTATACTCTATGGCCACTATAACTAGGGAGTCAAACATAGAGAGTTCAAGATTGGAGGTCTTGTTCTCAAAGAAAACCAAAAGAATACCATGGCTGAGAAGAAGAAGAAGGGAAAGTTAAAACCCAATTGGATAGGATCCTATATCATTATTTCAAACTATGGATCCAAAGCATATAGGCTTACTACACCAAATGGGGATGAACTTGATGAGTCGATGAACATTATACATCTCAAGCATTACTTCACTTGAGAGACCTGAAGGATTATCTACGAGGCTCATTTATATTATATCATGTTATGACCTTTATAGCACACCCTCTATAATTTTACCATAACTTCCCTATTGACCAAAGTTATTTTTTCCCTCCCTACCCAACCCCTCTAACTTTTGTTCCATTCCATTGGTTCTTTGACCACCTTTAGTGAGTGGTTTCAGATCAAGTTTCAATAGTTGATTTAGTATTATAGATAAAGGAAATATCTTGGAATATTATGATATTGGTTTGGTAGTTGCATCTTTATTTTTTTATTTCATTTCATTTCAAGTGTCCTTGATTATAACTGCCTTTGGTAAAATCAATATCCTACTCTATGTTACTAACTATAACTACCTTTGGGAAATTTAGTATCATTAACCTATGCCATTATTTTTTTATTATAACCACCTATGGTAAAATTAAGAACAAAACCTTTTTCATGCCTTAAAATTCCACCTTTTCATTCCTTTGCCATAATGTGCAATTTGCCTAATTTGAGAAATTGTTTCTACCTAGTTAGATTCTTCCACTATAAGATAAAACTATAGTGATTTGAAGTCCTAATGGGACTATGTAGGTAGTGCTTGATTTACATTGAGGTCAGATCAATCACCCTTTGCCATGCTCTCACCATTTTTTGACAAATTTAAAGTTTGATTGATCTCACCATTTTGTGAGTTAGACTGTTTAGTCTCTCATAATTCTTGATCTAGTTGTGATGCTTCACAATTTTTAAAAAATTTGCAAAAAATCTAGAAAATCCTAAAAATCACTAAATACTTAACTTATTTATCTTAAGTATTTTGAAACCCATTTATATTTCACAAGAAACCACTTACCCTTTAGTTTCCCCATCATTATTGGCCCCTTAGCCTTATGCTCTCATCATTTTATGAGTTTTAATATTACACTTTATGTATTCAACTTTGATGCATTAATGACTACCAAGCTTCATTTCATGCTCTCACCATTTTGTGAGACCATTCCCATATTTCCTCTACAATAGACATCAATCATGTTTTATTCTCATCATTATTCTTCTATCTTATGTCCTAGGAGAACTACATTTGGCCTAAAGTTTATATTAGATCTTGCATCCATATAACTATGTAGGCAACATCCACTTACCTAGTGCATTTGGAGTCAACTTGGCTACCCCTTTCATTTTCTTCTTTTTGGCCATTTTTTTGGTTGTCTCCTATAACCTAAAGGAAATGTTCATCATCTTGTTTGTTATCTATTTATGCTAACATTATGATTAACCATTTGTGTGTTTGTTTCATTTTATTCTCATGCGTTTGTTTTGTTCTATATTTATTTTCCTTGTCTTAGTATTTTTTTATGTTTTTGTTTTTTTATTTGCCTATTTGTTTGCTTTCATTATTATGACCTAACTTAGTATATCTATGTTCATTTGGTGATTCTTTACACATTATACTTAGGTCCATCCATATTCATGTGTCATCATGGTTTTTATCATTGGTGCATTTTTTTCACTTGATTATTGGATCACGTGTCAGTCCTTATGCATATTTTGAGTAAGTTCTCATGGTGATTTATATAATGATACATACCATCACATGTTATAACAAAACTCAACTTGGGAAATATTACAATCAATGAGGCCACAATACTTCTCCTTGGCACCTAAAAAATTACTGATTTATCCAAATCATTCCCCATATAAAAAGTAATTATTTCACAAATGAATTTTAAATAATTGATAGTTAAGATGTGCATCTCCAAACTAGTAGGTTGCCGAAATTAATCTTTCTCCTCTATACTAACTTACTCTTACTTTGTGAGTATAGATTTAGTCTGTAAAACCCCTATTCTAATTTTCCATATTATCCCACCCATAATACTAATGATTATAACCGCCTTTGGGAAATTCATTATGTTTTGATCCAACATACCATACTAATGATTATAACCACATTTGGGAAAATCATTATCATTCTCTAGCTAATTGGGGCATGTTTTCATTATGATAATGATTATAACAACCTTTGGGAAAATCATTATCTTTATCTACCCAACTGGGGCATGCTTTTATCCTACCAATTATTATTACTATATGTGGGTAAATAATTATTTTCCTTTTAATGATTATAACTACCTTTGGGAAAATCATTCTCTTATTACCCTTATCCTTTGGTTAATAATTATAACCGCATGTGGGAAAATCATTATATTTTTACCATGCTATGCCAATGATTATAACCACCTTTAGGCAAATCATCCTTTTTATCTGACCAACCACGCTAGCTGACCATACCATTAATTATAATTTCTTGTGAGAAAATTAGTCTTTTCCACCCCTTTTACCCTTTGGTCCCATCGTTCCCTTCTTTTGAGGGATTGATCATCAACCTTATTTACCGACCAGTCCTTCGAGGGGGAATCCAAAGCTCATCCATAATTATTTGGGGCATTAGGTACATCTAACCTTTTCATTTTTTTAGAATATGTTATTATACCTATAGCTTATAATGCCTTCCCAAATAGGGTCAAATTATAGACACCCAATTCTAGTTACGACTAGCTTTTGACCAACCTTTAAACTGATTCCTACCAAATATTGAAAATTAAGCCTAGGAATCATTGCTATTAATTTTGATCACACATCATTCATCAATGTTCAAAATCATGTTGAGGCATCCCTATTTTGGATACTAACACACATGTAATAACAATCTCTCACAGATTCATCCTTAATCACAATGTGACATAATAACTATCAATTTGGCTTATGGACCAATTAAGTGGGGCACTTAATCAATTTTTGAAAGATCAAAAATGCTAATCAAACTGAATTATCTAATTAAACAAGATTAAATTATTAGTTTAATTATCCATTTTTTATTAATGAATATCTTAAAATGGAAATTCCAAAAATCAAAATATCAAGCCTTTTTATCATTACCTTTATGAGTTGTCAATCTATTCCAAAATATCTAATTTGATAGCCATGTCTAGTAATTAGAAATCATAATTATATGACAAATTTTAATTCAATTAGAGTTAGTCTCAACTCACCTAGGGTTAGTTTTAACCCATTTCATGTTTAAACTCAACCTTAACTCACCTTGGGCGAGAGTTAACTTTTGAGGCTATAAATATAAGGCCATACCCATTGATGTTTAATTTTTATTGGTGTAAAGTTATTATGGCTAATTTTTTAAAAATATTTGATAATATAATGTTATAATGCTAATTTGAAGAGAGACAATCCTTGTAAGTAGTGTTACCATTCCAAATTCTTAAGACAAATAACCAAGCTAAGGTGCCAAGGAGAGAAGGAGAAAAGAAATATTCATTTTCAAAGACTTATTGATGCAAAAATTGAGAAAGCCACTTCAAAAATCCATTTAGAGCTCTAAGGAATGTAAAGAGTGTTTCATTTTATGTTTTAGTTGTGTTTTCATATGCATGTTTGTTACCTATGCTCTTTATAGTGTCTGAGATAGAGGTGTTAGGATTTTATTGTGTTATTTTGATTTATTTTATTTGACTAACACAAGACTAACATACCTTATATGTATTCCTTGTTCATATGTGCCCCTTCTACATATGATCTTAACTCACTTTGAAATCTTTAACATTGGATTCTTGATCAACTTCAAGTTGGTTTACACTATTATAGATGCCTAAAATGGGGGTGACTTATACATGATGAGCTACCTACTCAATGCAATATATGGGATGCTCTCATTCAAGACTTTATCCTTTCTTATATGACTTATTTATGGACCAATTATCCATGTGGTATTATAAAATAAGTATGGTGACTAGTTTCACTAGCATGTTCAAGACATCTATGAACACTTCTAATTAGTTTATACTAGGTGGTCAATGAAGATTTGATGCCCTGGTTCTCAAAGATAATCTAGAATTCTATCAAAAAAATTAGGGACTACTAGTTTTACAAAGATGACATAGTGATTTGAGTCATAGGCTTCCTCAAGACCCCCTACCCTTGCCATATTATGTACTTAACCACTTAGTAGAATAGGAGATCACCTGTCAACTGGTGAATGATATCTTCAAGTTCTACATAAAATATCAATAAAAGGCATGCCTTTTAGCTCCTCATCACCATACAGAGCCATGCCTACCATAGCTTACCTTCAATACAAAATATGGAAGGTGGACGAGACTCTTTCACCTTGGTGAAATGCAATATTCAATAGTAGGACCCTAAAGGAGTGATTTGGGTCCATTTGGTGTAATACTCAACTTGAATCAACATCAACTAAAAAAATCAAGCTAAAGATGATGATGAAGTTTATTTGAACACTGATGATGATCGAGAGGTATTATCATAGATAACAGTAAAGAAGAATAAAGGGAAGAAGGCTCAAGTAGGCCTCTCTACAACTTCTCTAATTCCTACTTAATCCTTGGAGGATGTGACTCCAATATCTTTGACCATCTCTCAAAGGATCTTATAGGGCATCGCACTACCTTATCCTCCTTGATCTCTAGCCCCAACTCCAACTCCATTTATGCCAGTGGCCTTAGCTCCTCAAGCTCTAGATCAAGATCTGCCTTTACCTCTTATAGTTACTCTTCAAGATCCACCTCTACCTCCTCCAACATCACCAGTGATCAAGCCTTGGTAGAGCTAGGCCAAGATGACATGATGCTAGGCAACCCAAGAAAAACCCACTCAACCATTAATACTACATCCTATAATATTTGATGTGGTCAGTAACTTGAGAGTGATCCTAAAATGAGGCACCCAGTAGGCAACCATCTAGGTCTCCCTTCTCAGTCCTCCATATACTCATATTTATCTTCTACCCCTTCCCCCTCCTCATTCCAAATCCCTATTCTAGAACCCATTAGTTTTGATCCACCCCCTCTGTTTCCCATTAATTCTCCTCCATCTTTCACCTAAGCACCCTTGGCATTGATTATTTTGAGCATCCTCACTTCTTCATTCCCTTCTACTCCTCCAATCTCATAGCATGACATCCTTCTAGTATCTTCTTTTGACATTTATTCAATAAAAATAATGACTATAACCTTTGGAATCCTACTATCTCTAGTAAAGACCCTCCTAGTCCCCACTTTAGTCATTGTTAACCATTTTGGCCTTGCAGGTCAAAATTGGTCTCCTTCCCTTGTTGTTATGAGCCAGTTTCAAATTTGATTTTATGCATAAGTCTTTCGACAAAAGGAGGAACCAGTTCAATGGTTTGACATCGGGGTCTAATGCCATGAGCTTTCTAAGAACATTGAAATTAAACTTTGAGCCATTTTTGGTTTAGTCAGTTTGGTTCAATGACTTGGTTCAGTTAGCTTGGTTCAAAGAAATGGTTCACTCAGTTGTTTCAATCAATTGATTCAATCTTTTGGTTCGATCAACTTGGTTCAATGACCTAGCTCAGTCAGCTTGGTTCAATGACTTGGTTCAAAGTGTTGGTTTAGTCAGCTTGGTTCAAAGAATTAGTTCAATTGGATGGTTCAATCGAATGGTTCAAAGCAGTTGGTTCAAGTGGTTAATTGAATGAGAAGAACATAGTATTAAACCATTGAACTGTTGAACCATTGAACCATTATTTGTTTAATCAGTCAGTTCAATCGGTTGGTTCAATTAGTTAGTTCGATTAGAAGGTTCAAGGGAGTCTCCCAAAGCTTGAATGACAAGTGCCCTTGTAGAGGGCAGGGAACACTTACAAAGGGATCAAAGAGAAGGTCAAAAGGGCAAGGTTTTTTTTGAAAAAGTGAACAAGGTAGAAAAATTTGAATTCCTTCAGATTTGTTCAAGGCAAGAGATGGAGAAAATCTTTGGACAAAATGCCCGAAGGAATTCCTTCAGACATTTTTTTTGAATAAATTCATAAGGCAAAAAATAATGTCTTTTGGGAAGATTTTTTGTGGTAAAAGATAGGATGAATTCTTTCAGACAAAAAGTCCAAAGGAATTTCTTCAGACTTTTATCTAAAGGAATTCTCCCAAAAGAAAAAGCTTGAGGGAATAAGTGGGAAAGACAAAGGAAGAAATCCTTCAAACAAAATGTCTAAAGGAATTCCTTCAGACATTTTATCTAAAGGATTTGAGGACCAAGGAGATTGAAGGACCTCGAAGGGCAAGTGCCCTTGCGGGGGACTCTCAACTACTAAAAGGAGGATCTTTCTCAAGGCTTGAAGGGACACCTTCCCTTCAAGAGGTTCCAAAGACAAAGTTGAAGGAATTGACCAAGGGGTGATGGGCCTGCAAATGTCAAAGTTGAGCATCATGGACTAGCCATTAGAATCTAGACATCTGATGATATCCTTGAAGATGTCAAATTTAGGGCAATAGACTAGCTGTTGGCTTTTAAATGGTGATGGGCGCACAGATGTCAACTTTGCAAAAATGAAATAACCATTGGTCTTTTAATGAAATGCATGAACCCAAAGAAATTCAAAGGCTTAAGGCCAAAAGGAAGAGACTATTGAGAAGGGAGCCCAAAGAGCCAAAGAATTAGTAGAAGATAGCCCCTGAGGGCCAAAGGAGCTAGAAAAGACAAAGCCAAGAAGAGACAAAGTGCAAAAATGGAAAAAATAGTCCAAGTGGCAAAGGAAGGTGTCAACTCAAGGAATTACTCTAGTGGTTGACACAGTATCTTCCAAGTGGTCATCAAGGAGCACAAACAGTGAACAACGTGACCCATTTTCTTCACTTTGCATTTATGGGTAGACAAACTGTGTGAGTGCCTTGAAGGAGCGGTCTTGTTTGTAGACAAAAGGCACAACCCATAATTTCACATATGATGTTTAATATATCTTAAATGCCTAAAGTCAAAATAGGAGCTGACACAACATTATCTATCAAGCAGCTTCCTCTTCCCAATTCTTGGAACACACATGAGCCACTTGTAAAAGGGCACCAAAAGGCCTTTTCTTCCTCTATATATTGTGAACTTCTCATTTTGAGAAAAGGATCTCTCATGTTGTAAGGTGAAGCCCTACCAATTTTCACTTGGAATCAATAGAATATGAATTTTTTACCTCTATTCTAGTTGGATATATCTTTGAGTGTGTATAAGTTTCAAACTTGTGTTCAGTCATTTCTTTCTTAATGCTTTCACAGGCTTGATACCAACACTCCTGGTATATACAAAGTGCCATTCTTGTAGGTGACAAGAAGATCTATATCTGGAGCACAGAAGTAGAAGGAGGTTATTAGATAGTGTGTTTTTCCTACAACACCTATGGTAAGTTCTTTTTCTATGTGTTTCCATTAAAGCCTTCCTGTCAAGCTCCCTGTAGTCTGGTCCTTTTACTAGTTAAAGTGTATGTATGCATTCTTATGGTTTAGAGTGTGAGTGTGAGTAGATCAAAATTGTTTGGTGCATCACCCTCTTAGGTTAGGTTCTATTTTTTAGTAATCCTTCTCTCTTTTCAACCCCCCCATTATATATATATATATATATATATATATATATATATCTGTGTGTGTGTGTGTGTGTGTGTGTGTGTGTGTGTGTGTGTGTGTGTGTGTGTGTGTGTGTGTGTGTGTGTGTGTGTGTGTGTGTGTGTGTGTGTGTGTGTATTAGCAACATTACTGGAATAATTTAGATGCATCAAAGGGAGCT
The DNA here is from genome assembly GCA_037957365.1 of Torreya grandis. NCBI lineage: Eukaryota > Viridiplantae > Streptophyta > Pinopsida > Cupressales > Taxaceae > Torreya > Torreya grandis. Next base: position 1,860,367 of record JARHVA010002820.1, read on the forward strand.
AGCCCTTATCTAGAGAATCTCATCTTAGTTTTGCCATACCCATAGGTAAGAGAGGAGTTTCCATTTTTCCACATGGAAGAGAGAAGCTTAGTCTTCTCTCAAGGGTATAATCCATTGTGTCAATAGTCATCATAGTGCTCTCATCTACCACTCCATGTACTCCACCATTAACCCTTGTAGCTCTTACCATCACAATCAAACTATCTACTACAACACATAGAGATGACCTAAGAAAGAGGTTGAAGAGGAAACAAAAGGTAACCCATACTTTATCTTTATACTAAAGGCCTAAAAATTGGCTCTTCACCCCCTCCATCTTACTCTAGGCTCCATTGGCCTTTCCCTTAACAAACCCATATCATCCTTATTGTTCTATGACCCATTCTTAGGGGTAATCCCACCTTAGTTGAACCTCACTCAAGAATAATGGTGAGCTAAAATGTTCCCATGGGCCTCCCATTTTTTACTCCCTTCTTTCAATCCCATGCCCCCTTTGCCTCTACTCCTTTTCTCTTTTACTCCTTCCAATTCCTTCTTCTCCCCTCCACCTCATCCTTTGCCCTTCACCCCCATTTTAGTCACACATCCTACACCAACATCAATGTGAGGAATGGTACCAGGGTCACGTGTGCCATATATGGATGTCTAGGGTGACCTAAACATGTAATAGAGTTTTTGTAGATCCTCTAGGAGCATGAAGATATGCTTACTTAGATATTTTTATAGGAGGGGAACCCGATGATATGGCAAAACCATTAGGATTTATTTTACATCACCAATGTGAGGAATAATACTAGAGAAAAGAATATGTCTAATGAATTATTGTCCATCCTTTGAGCTACCCATGACATGTCTGAGAAATTCCTTAAGGACATGCAAAGTCATGTCTAGACTTTTAAGGCCCAAGTGAAGAGTACATTCTTGGTTGGAGTAATCAAGGTCAAAGATTCCATCCTACTAATTTTCTCAATACTTAGGAAAGTAGTATGGACTTAGGTTAAGATTGATGTAATTATATAGTAGACATAGGCCTACATGGGGAGGATCACATAAACTAATAATAAATTATAGAAGTTACGGGTAGTGGTCAATTAGTGGATGTTCCTAGAGCTCAAACTAATGCCAACATTAGATTTGGGGTTGTACCAAACTTATGCCAAGAAAATGAGAGTGGTAATGGAGGATTGGTTAGACTTATCTTGTAGTGTAATAGAACCCTTGGAAGAGGTCAAGAAGAACATATTGACCTACTTAAAAAAGGTTAATATCTCCATGTTATTCCACCCATATGGTAGTTTAATCAATCAAGGGGAATTTAGAGTGAAAATGGGTCAATTTAACTAGGTTATGAGGGATAAAGTGGACAAGGCAAACTAGGAAGGATCCTGGGTGGTGTTAGACCTATCAATAAAGTCCACTATAAGCATCAACCAAATCTCTAGAGTCTAGGCCTCAATAGAGGATACTTTATATATCTCCCAGAGATTGGTAGCTTAGGTTGAGGTGATATTAAAGGAGCCTCTAATGAACTTGGCCAATATGGATAAGGAGATCAACCTCATGGTAGTCACATTAGAAGAACCCAATTGAAGCAGTTAGGAGATGACCATTTTTACCTACTTTTATATGTTTACTAGTGGTGCCTCATAGATCTATTATGGGTTTGTTATAATTTATTTTGGTTCAAATTTTTAAATATGGTTGTAACTATCATGAGTGGCCATTATGGCCTAGGATGGGATCCTCATGATTTTTGGATGTGAGCCCCAATCCTTATTTATATAAAGAAGATCTATATTATATTTTAGGGTCGACCAAAAAATGCTCAAAAGTGCTATTAGATTATTTCCAAGATTTCACATAGTTTCCTTCTTCAATATAGACTATAATAGCATCCCAAATCAATTATTGTAGAAATTTTTAACTCTTTTAATGAATACAATCCCATTTTCTATAAGAAGGTATCTTTTGTGTTCAATTTTCTTTCATCTTTAGGTTTAAGTGATCAACAATGCTAGGTTAATTGGATTACAAATTTGTCAATTTATATATGTCATGATTATGATGTGCTTAGTTATTATAATCTTTGTGTGAGTTATTTAATTTATCTTTTATCAGTGATGATAATTTGTGTTCTTAGATTTAAATTATCATATGGTGTTTTTATGTTTTATAAAATAACCCCAAGTACTAATATTTAGTAAGAATTCACATTGAAGGCATAGTCTTGGTTCCCTCAGACTCTCCCCACTATATGTTCTTGGAGGTAGAACTTTAGTGAAACTTGATCTATAGTGGTATAATTGTGGTAGAGTCATTTGGTTTAATTACCATTGTATTTATCTCATTTTAGACCTGGAGGCTTCCCTTCTCTACTTTACCCTCCCATGTCTTTCATGTTTGTTTAGTGGATCTAAAATCTCCCTTTTATCCTTGTTTTTAGAAAGAATAAGCCCAACACTCAAGTATGCATAACTATCCTTAACCTATGTGAAGTATAATTTATTAAAATTTTAGTGGTAATTGTGCATCTCTTAGAGACTATTCACGTAGACTCCATTTGTGAAGTTTAATACCCATATTCATGCCCTAGGCTGATCTCAAATCAGTCCTAAAATAGAGGATAAAAGTTTTTAGTTGTCTTTACCTTCCACTTTTCAAAGAATGCCCAATCTCATGGGTGTCTCATGATAAGGATAAAATTAGAGAGAACAATAGATTCTTCTTGGGACTTTTTCCCCATATCATCTTATGCTATATTAGTATAAGGGGTTGGGGTGGTGATGGTGATAGGGGTTGACTGAGGAGTCTAGAGAGTAACTACATGTGCCACTAAGGTGGTTGGAGATGGGTAAACTATGTACATGAGTACACTCATTATTGGGAGAACCATCAATAATGTTGAAGTGAGAGTGCTTGAAGGTGGTTAAACCTAAGTACCAAAGGGGGTGCTGAGGGCCAAGAAATAAAAGCTCTTGAAGACCAAAGATGAGATGTTGGGATCCCTCTAGATGGAATGGGATGATTGGAGGAAATTTAGGATGTAGGGATATTATACATGGCCTAAGCTAGAGGTACCTAGGTGAATTGTGTAAAGGATGGAAATGTAAATATGGGAGGCTCAACTTGGGTGAGCTTGTCAAGGATAAGGAAACTAGGGGGTATCCTACTAGGCTATGGATGGATGGAGGTAGTAAGGGAAGGAATATCCATGGGCACTTGATGCTAGTCATGTTTCAAGCTATACTCAAATTTGTTACTAGTGTTGAATTATAGTGATTCTATATCTAGGGGTTAAGTATCTTGAGTCACCAGAGGTGGTGGATCTAGATCAAAGATTGGGGAAGATGAAACTCATGGAGGAGAGGGAGCTGGGACCTCATGGATAATATCCTTCAAAATTCAAGGTGTAGTTGTATGGTTGTTTTGATTGGATGGCCCAAGTTATGCTTATTTTCCCTTCTTTTTCACTTCAATATTATCTAACACCTCCTTATCATCATCAAGGTTGAGGTGAATCTCATCATCACCATGATGCACATGTCTATAGATGATGTTGAGGTGAGATTGGTATTTCATCACCTGAGCTTTGATGAAACCATGAAGGTCTCATTCTTGGTTCTCTTCTCTATTTAGGGCATTAGAATATTTTCTCACCACCATCTTATAAAATGGAGGTAGACTATAGTACACATGGTGAATTATTATGGGTAAGGTTGGGTAATACTTTTACTGGTAGTTGAAGGAGTGGTCAAACATGCCATCCACTAATTAACTAGTTATCTCCTACTTGACTAGTTGATTTAGGACCTAATAGGGTAGGTTGAGGGTTACCCTATGGATGTTTGTTACTCAAATGATGGTGTCATACTAGTAATACTAATAATCATTGATAAAGGTGAAGGACTATCTTATCTTGTTTGAGATCTAAGGCATGACTACCTTATTGATGGCCATGTATATCACTAGGTATAATAACTCATAAACCTCTTGAATGTGATTTATTAGTGGTGTCCATATCATTTATAGAAAATTACATACACCATAGTGCCCTCAAGAGTCCTAATGGAAACATGGAAGTTTGAACATAATGGTGGCACAAATGATGCCCACCATATAGCTCATCATGTAGAAATTGCATCGAATATGAGCCTCTGATACTGCGCTAAAGAGGTTGAAATTTATCATGCTCCCTAGGTCTAGGACCACCTTCGCTTTGAGGATTATGCTCAGTAAGTGAAACCATTTAGTAGGATCATCCTAATATGAACTCATTTCCTAAAGAGGTGGATAGGGTAGGTGTTAATTTCTTCTTTGTCAACCCATCATTCCTATTCAATGGTTCAATTATTAAGGACTTGATACAAATTATAGGCATTAAACCATGCATCCAATGTTGTATTATTGTATTTATTGGTGTAAGCTAGGAGGTTGTAATACTATTTAAAATTAACACTTGAGATGTTTACTTCTAGGTTAAATGAATTGATCAAGTAAACCAGATCCTACCCATATTAGAGAAAATGCTTAGAATTATACAACAAGCTATTGAAGAGGTTTTCACAAGGGAATACCTTAGGCTTAGTTTTGGTCCTATGTAATATTGAATTTTATAGCATAAAAATATCATTGAAGTAATCTATTTCATCATCCTCCTCCTCCAAGGTGGGTGTTTACACATATTCAATTGATTTAAAGGCCTAATTATAGTGGTTAAATGACAAAAAATTAGGCAAGAAGGTGTTATCTTGGTATTTGGGCTCAAGCTTAGGATTGGAAGATGAATCAAACATTTTTTTGGGATAGGGATTAATAATTTTATGGATAAGGATAAACACATAAAGTACAAGGAAACACTATAGATAAGGATTTTAGGGAATTAAGAGTAGTAACAATATATCTAATTAATCTGACTTATAAGGATCTATAAAGATCTTATATAGTAATGGACTTTGGTGGCTCACTCAATGTAAGTTCAAATTTGGGTTGGTAGTTCAATCCATCCATTCATTTCCCAATATAGCATCAACTCAAAAAATTTAAATATATGATCCCGATATAGATTTGGTGCTTGTGATGAGACATTTTTAAATTATCCAATTGAGGTCTAATTTCCTATTTAGATGATTTGAAAAGCATGATAGGCACATGACTACCTTGCCCCTGTGGTACCTTGGGTGGTCTTAGGTTGTGCCATGTGTCTGTCACGAGTTATTCATGTTTGGATTAGATGTTACCTAAGTACAATTAGGTGTCACACTCTTATTATTTCAAGCACTAGATTTGGCCATATGGAGTAGTGATTTTATGTGTGGCATCCTATGATTGGATTTTAAATTTGAATTTATCTCATTCTAATTACCTCAAGGCATACTGGGCCTTTTCTATCAATTTTTAAGGAAGTGCCACATGACATGGAGGTTGGGCTCTCCTAAGATATGACATATCTAATAGTTCCAAGAGACTAACACATATAATATGATCCACATGGTTCTTCTCAATTTGTTTAGGCTCTCCCAACCCTAACATCCATGACAAGTCTAGGAGATAGACACATTTGATAGGTTACACATGGTACTTCCTCATTCATCAGTCTCTCTTAGGATCTGACATCTCTGATAGGTTTATGAGACTAATACATTTGATAGGTTATAAATGAAACTTCCTCATTCATCAAGTTCTCTCAAGATTTGACATCTCTGACAAGTCTAAGAGAATAACACATCTGACTTGTTCCACATGGTGCTTCCTTATTTGGTTGGGATCTCTTAGGATTTGACATCTCTAACAAGTCTATGAGACTAACACATCTGATAATATCCACATGGTTCTTCTTCATTTATTTGGTCTCTCTCAGGCTCTGACATATTTGACATGTTTAGGAGAGTAACAGAACTAGAAAGCTTCGCATGGAACTTCCTCATTCAGTCAGGCTCTCCTAAGCTGTGACATCTCTAACAGGTCTAGAGACTAACACATCTAATAAATTACATATGACACTTCCTCATTTATTCAATCCCTTTTAGGTTCTAACATCTTTAACAGGTATAAGAGATTAACACATATGACAAGTTCCACATGGCCCTTCATCATTAATTGGGTTCTCTTACAAGATTTCACAAAAAGTGACTAAGTTAAAATAAACCCACATAATTAGTTAAAAGATCACCCATCTACCATTAAAGATTTATTAAACATTGAATAGGACCCTAGGAGATTGATGCTTTAGGAAAGTCAACAGGTGTCTAAATTTATGAAAAACATAGTTCGTGTAATAAAGTATTATAAGTATGAAAACCCTTTGTTATTTTAGAATTCAATAAGGAATAGACTATATTTAGACTTAGAGGACTACATGGATATTTAAAAAAGACCAAATCATCATTACACATGTCACAAAACATTTGGTAGACAAGGGAAGAATAGGGGTTTGAGGATTCTCAGGGTCTGAGGTTGACTAGAAAGGGATTAAAACTCTAGGAAATCTTTGAGTTGAGTATTTTTAGAGGGGTCTCCCAATTATCCAAAGAAGGGGGATTATGTTGGACACAACACTCTAAGAATCATTTAATTTAAAAATATAATAAGTTGATCATGCCCCCATTTTCTAGGTGAGGGATGTACTTACATATACCTTATCTCAAAACAAAAGGATCACTTGTGCATCTATAACATATAAAAAATAAAAAAGACTATAATTAATCATTGAAGCTCATATACAACTTAGATTTATATATAAGAATAAAAATATATGATCATGAAAGCTCAAAAACACTACGTAACCTATTATTAATATGCCAAAGTAGAATCAATATAAGCAAAGGGATAAAAAAAATAGAAAGAAATGATATGCTTAATTACAACAAGATTCCCTAATATAGATAAGATATAACAATGTAAGTATATAAAAAAAACCCTTAATATGAATAAGCTATAGAATAAGAGATATGGTGAAAGCTTATCCAGATATAATAACTATATAATTGACATACATATGGGTATATTATGCCCCAATGAGAAACACATAATAAATGATGCACAATAATAGGATTCCCCTACACTAGAGATCAATACAAGTGTATAAAATATTTCTCCCCAACTGTGAGAAAGATATAATAGATAAAAGTAATAACATAAAACATGTCCTACTATGTAAAAGATATAATTGATAAAGGATATGATTAATATGTAAATATCATGCCCATTGGTGGGAAAGGAATGATCAATCTAGGAAAATACATAAAATTTATTTTCCCTTATAAATGCAAGATATGGATCATGGAAACATAGGCAAGGACATAAATTATCTACAAGATATTGATTATGTAAAATAAGGGATTTAAGGACATGTGACGACTGAATCAAAAGTGAAAATTAAAAAATCATGTGCACACAAAGCAAATTAACTGATCAAAATTTAAGGAAAATAAATTCCTAAGAGAAATCATAAAAAGATTATAATCAAATCCAAGTGGAAAATGAAATAAATAAAGTTGACTTGTCAATCAAGAGGAAATATAAGTTAAAAAATGAAAATAAAAATATACCACCAAGCCCCTATATCTAATTATGAATCCATGATCATATGTATATGGTGTAGGTCTCATATCTACCACATGAATAATTATACATAAATAGATGATGAATAATTTAAGCATAAAATTTATTAGCCAAGTTGATAAATGTTAACATCAAGTCCTAAAGAGTTATTTTAGGATATTATACATTTGAACACATATGTCTTCCCACTATCATAACTAGGAAGTGAATCTAGTAAGCCATAATTTTAAAAAGTAGTGTCTCCCACACATTGATATGTAACATTGAGTTTAATTATCCTTGGATTCATCCTATGTAATGAGTCCATATTGAGGTTTGCCTTTTGACTTCTTGTGGATATGGATAAATTTACACTTACAACCAAATTTTAATTATTGTATCTTTAATTTCAATACCACCATAATAAATAAGGTCCAAAATTTCATTCTTCAAAGTGATGCATTGATTTATTAAATGAGCTTTAACTATATGATACAATAAAAATCACGTGTCTTGATAGGTGGAAAAGTAATCATGTTAGAGTCATGAAAACTATTCAATATTGTAGATGTACTCTTAACATATTTAGTAAATTATTTACATTGCTTTCAATAATAAGGTACACATTTTGTTCATGGTTGTTTTATATTATTTATTGATTTCCTAGGATAATTATTTTGAAGAACATGGTTATTGAGAATTGAATTGTTATGATAAAATATCAATGTAAGTCTTGTGTCTCATATAAAAGTAAATGTGATTTTAAAATCTATTTTTCAAATTTCATGAGCTTGTGACAAAGTTCATTAAAATGTGGACAAACATTGGAAATAATCTTATCTTTGAGAGGAGACAAGATAACTCATTGTTATCTATATTTGATGGTTGAAATAGTAACCAATGTATACTACCCTTGAATCTAAGAATATAATCATAAATGTGCTCTTGTTGACCTTGTTGAAAATATGGGATATGCTCCAATGTAAAATGTGGGCCTTTATTATTAATAAACCATGATAGAAAAGCCTCTTCCAATGTATTGAAAGAACTCATGGATTTGATAGGTAAAGTATGAAACCAATCTAAATCATAACCACTCAATATTCTTGGAAAAATATTAATAAATATTATATCATGATGAACATGGGATCTTAATTTAAAAAAAGGTGCACTATCATTCAAAGCACATGTCTATTATGCAAAAAAATTACATAAGAAAAATATAATAAATAATGTAATTAATATTTGCCTACGTGTGGGAGGAATGGAGGAAGATTGAATGATCAATAAATTGAAATACAAAATGGAAATATATGGATAAAGAGAGATGTGTACCCAATTTATAATTTGCTTGAGTTATGACAATGATTAAGAATTAAGGAACACATATTTTGGAATAATAAAAAACTCTAAAAAATATGGAAGTTATTTGTGATGATGACATATTTCAAAGTGACTATATTTAGAATCAAAAGTGATAGTCTAGGAAAAAAAGTGGTCGATTAGGTTTAAAAGTAGTTAATTAAGTATGAAGGTGGATCTATAGATCCATAAGGTCTAAAACTTTTTGAAGATTTTTTGTTGTCACTTGAAATTTCACCTAAGGAGGATATGGGACAAGCTTATCCTCAATAAAGTGAGATGATTGAACCACCTCAGGGTTGTGGTTATTCCTATTAAGAGGTGGATCTCTAGATTAGGGGCTAGCTCCCCTTGATGTATCACTAAAGCTCATATCTCACTACTAACACTTGGGGGTGAAAAGTGATAGGGATAACATTAAAGTAAACATAGTCTATAGGAGGTGATACACCAAAATATTTTCTCTACTCATACCCTGAGCATGCACTTGGAACTAAGGACAAGTTACACATATACTTCATTCAATGCCAATCTTCCCTCTCACATCAGTGTTTTAACATGGGGTCTTGGAGATAGAATAGGCTAGAAGGAACTAGATAATAGACATTATAAGACACTCTATTGAGTAGCCTTCTAACTACACCTACAATCTAATTTGACACTTCTTGTTGATCTATAAAAGAGATTATAAACACACAAAGTACTAAGGAGAGTAACATGTGAAGGTAGACAAAACCTACACTTGCATAAGACTAACATCCATTATGTACACTTAGTGAAATATTTTGTAGGGTTTTGCCATACCTAGGTAGAGAGATCCATACATTATCCAAAAGGCTCAATTTATAGAAGAAAATGGGAAGAGGTAGAGAAGGGAAGTCCAAGAGACACTTGGACATGTGTCAACTTGATCAAATAAGTTAAAAATGAATGAGAGAGAGGAATGGGGCAATCCATGTAGTTTTACGAGTTAAAAATTTCATCTCCAGTCATCTAAGACCTGTAAAGTGGTCAAGTAATTACTTTCCTTGCAAATAAAACTACCCCTCATGATTGGCCTCCAAAAATTGTCCTATAACTATAACTGATCAAGTTTGATGATGGATTTGAGTAATAAGGGTTACTAAGAATCCCTCACATGCATTATAGAGGTTCTTGATCATCCCTATCACTCTAGCCATGCATAATCATCTTTAGTAGTCTCAAAATAGCTCTTTTCCCTTCACCTCTCACACTTGGAACCTAAAAAATATTCAAACCTACAATATGATCCATAAAATAATAATAATAACACGTGTCCAAAGTTTTCATGGCATCAGTTACAAGAAACAAGCCTTAAAAGGCTTTCTAAATGAAGATTCACCATTTTCTCTAAGTCTTCCCTAACTGGGTCACTAGATTGGCCAAAATGAGAGAGATATAAGGGAAACTTATGAGTATTTAAAATCTTTAAAAATGGCATGAGGACATATTTTAAGTCCTAATATAATCTCCTAAGTGGTTGGCATCCATTGATCATCTTTAGGACTTGTAAAATATAATAAAATGTTAAAGAAAATTATTTCCTACATGATATGTATGGATTTTATACAATAAAATTTGATGGATTTTATCCTTATAAATTTTAAAACAACTTATATTAATCACTAATGGTTAAATTAATCCATTTAGATGCACTTTTGGCTTGATTTCTCCCATCAGGTCACAAAACAAGGTTGGCAAGGGTTTAGAAATGATTAGCCCTCTTAGCCTTTGTTCATAAAGGCTAAACATTATAAATATTTAAAAATTACACTAAGGGATACTTATGGACATTCTCCACCTTATAAAAATTCCTCAAGGTCCCATGCATAAGCTCATGAAAATTTTGAGCTTTTCAACTTGACCATTTGAGTCCTTGCATAATTAGTAGGGTCTGAATGCTTTCTAAGCCAAAAATGGTTCCTTGGAGACTTTATATGAAAATAAAATGTTGTAACACATCTTAATATTTTCTAAAAAAATTCTCCAATTTCTATAATATATCTCGTAAAGATAGAAATGAAATTGACCCTTGCTTTGGAACCATGTCTAGACCTTGCCAATAGGTCTACCTGCTACTTGAGACTCAATTTGAATCCTAATTGGATTCATATACATAATTATGGATAAAAAATATCTAATATACACATTAAATCATTAAATAACCAATTTTAAATCTTGGACAAGATTGGAAATGCATATGACCTTCATCTTGGCTTTTAGGCCTAAGGGTTTCCTTCACACATGATTGTAACCCTTATTGTGTAGGGTACCCTATTTGATTACAAGGATTATATCAAGGTTTTTTTATATTTTTTTAGGTTTCCTCTAGATTATCCATATTTAATTTTTTCTTCCCATACCTTTTGGTCATCAATTTCACCATTTTTCCCAAAATTACCATTTTCATGCATGGGAAAACTAGCCCTACTTTTAGACAAAATAGAGAAGGTTTTACATATTATATAATAAAATATTATTATTTTATAGTGTTTAATATTTCATAATTATGGTTTTTACCAATTTCTATCTCTTAATTCCAATGATAGACCCTCTAACTCTTCAAATTTGAAAGGCAAACTTTAGGGTATGCAGACCATGAGGGTAGGTAGGGTATAGGCTGGGTTTGGAGGTTTTAGGGATTTTTTTGAGATTTATTGTGATATTTAGGGATAATACATGCCTCATATGATGTATTTAAACCATTTCATATCTTATTGGCTCATAAACACTCCTTTCATGCTTTTGGAAACCTAAACTAGGTTTATGGCTGCAAAGGAAAGGAAACCATGTTTTAGGCCTGGTTATAGGTGATTTTGAGCTTGGTTGATGATTTAAAAACACAAAAAAGTTCCACATGATGTTATAAATCTCATAAAATTTGTTATTCATAATTTTTATAAGGCCAAATTCCATTCCTTACACCAATGTATTTTTCATTCCCAAGATTAGGCTCTACTCATTAAGGATTGAGACTTCTTGTAAGTCTAGGTCTAAGCTTTATTTAATGTTTTTGGACCTCCTCTTCACGATTATTAGGTCATAGGACCCACCATTTTATTTTATTTCACTTTTTAAGCTTTCAAACTAGCATTACTTCATGCTTAGGCCCTCGAAGAGGACATCCCCTACCTTGACTGAACTAAGACCATTTATTTTGCCCCTGTAGGTGCATTTTGGCAAGAATTAGACCTTGTGGATGTTGCAATTAGGTTTTTCATGAGTTAATTGAGGTAATATTTCATGAATTTCACCTATACCCACTTTTAAATCCCTAAATGAGGTCCAAGCTTTAAACTTCCACCTCACTACCAATATGCCTTAACTGACTATGTTTTATGAGTTTTAGGTTGCTTATAGGTGTATTAGAGTTCTCTTAGGTCATGTGTTTGACAAAAATCAACTAAAATTTAGGTATAGTACACTAAAAACATCCAATTCACATTAATCCTTCAATTTTATCACTATTATCCCAATTGATACAAAATATTGCTAAGGCCTACTATAGGTTAGTATTCCCAGACTTATGTACAGATAGGGGGTTTACATTAGTGGTTAAAATATCAAAATATACCTTATCTTTGTCATCTTGGCTCATGAGAGTCCTTATTTACCATTTTGGATGTTTTCAACTTGATGGTATGATCTAGGACCATCAAATTGAAGTGAAAAGTCAATTTTGCATTAATACCTTATAGATATCACTGTTACAATTCAGTGGTTTTTTGGCCATCTCAAGGTGTTTCAAACTCCATATTCCACTTGCCTTTTGGCACTAAAAATTGGAATAATCTTTGTATTTTGATATTAATATAAGGTTAAACAATTAAGGACATTAGAAACACCTATTGTCATGGCATATACTATCCCAAAAAATCTCTAGGATCTTTGTTTGGTCCATTTGGGGATTGAGAGCCCAAAATGGTCTGATCATCTTTTGAAGTGAAAACTTTAACTTACATGACATATTATAACTCATTACATGAAATATATGAACCTTTGGGTATGATAAGACCTCAAACATGGATTAAATCATGTTTTTCACTCTTTTCACCTTCATATAAACCTCTTAAACTCAAGCATAAGCTGACTGTGAGCACACTCTACAGACAAGGTAGTGAACAAATAAATTAAACCATTTGCCTCAAAGAGTATGTTAATTTGATATTTCACAAGGTTATTAAATTAAATAAATTTAAAAACAATATTCTGAGCACATTAAAACACTTCATGGAGCCTCTCCCATGTTGCAAAACTCAGGTTACCCATCTATGACTACAATCTTGAAAAATAGCACAATTTGGAATTCTCCTTCAAGGGCATTGAGAGAGGAAGTTTTGGGTGTTTAAAAAATCATGGATAGGGAATATTATAACCTGAAAACACTTCATAAAACTCACATAGCTCCATTTATTTCTAAAAATAATAAATAAATGCATAATCATACCCCTCATGAATGTAATTTCATAAAAAGCTACTTAGAGTGTAATTGATTATTCATGAAGGAGGATAAACCAATATGAGAGTTATTTTTATGGATTTTAATTTCACTTAGATTAATATCCACTTGTATGATCATTCTTCCTGACTCCACTTATACAGTCCATTGCAAGTGTTTGAAACTGCTCCTCTTAAGCTTGTCAAGTAAAAATAAAGGAAAAGATGATAGAAATGAAACTTTTAATGAAATGTCTGAAATAAAAATGTGTTAATGACATGTGGGGAGGTGAAGAGTCACACCAACACATTTTTAGCTACAATGGAACTTGAGAAGTCTATACAAGTGTTAGAAATGACCTATTTTTAAGGAAAAACTGCCATTTAATTGATGAAACTAACTTGTAACTACCACCTGACTAAATCTTGACATGATTTTACCTTATCCAAATTCTCATCCACCTTTGTGACAAATATTACCTCTTGTAAGTCTATACAAGTCAATTAATGGGCCAAAATGTGACCAAAAGGCCCCCTTTTGCACATGGGACATAACAAATGACCAATTTATGACTTGTAAACACATTAAAACCTATAAAAGAATATTTTAGGACATATTGGACACAAAATGAACCTTTTACCAAGTTTTAACATGTTTAACTTTGGTTGAATATGCCATTTCAAGGAAGATGAACTTAGACAAGGACTAGGACAAGGCCAAGTAAGATGATAGACCAACATGACACCCTATATAACACATGGGAACCTAATTAAAAAGTTCAAAATAGTATGGGTTCACCTCATTTGATTATAATTTAAATTTGTTCAACACTTTCATCAAAAAAATAAATTTAGAATCATGTCTCTAATAGGCATATTAAATTTAAACAACAATTTGAATCTCTTCTCTTCTTGATGTAGCCCTAATTAGACCTGAACACCTAGTAACTCATTCAAGACAAAGGAACATGTGTAAATTAAATTGGTTTGAACACCTTGAAGGTTGTATCTACATATCAGTGATGAGAATCAAATATTGATTTATTTATAGTGTATGTGATATTGGGAATATGACTCCACCTTTTCTCTTTAAGATAATCAATATTGTTACATGATCCTTAATGAAAATTTTTTTTGGTACAATTATGCAACCACAAGACTTTAAAAAAAAAGGTAGAATAATAGTAGAATGTGTAGGCTCTTTGACAAGTGTTCAATAGATGGAATGAATGTGCAACTAAATAAATTTATTTCTTGGTGATAAATGACTTGGGGTACATGTGTATATATAGAATATTTTGAATCAAAATTGGAACCATTTAGGCTAACAATGGAATTTTTTTAAATCCAAAAATTAAGGCATGGTGGTATAATTAACTCACAATCAAATTTACCCCTTTCATATTGGTGTTGAAAGTGTTCAAGCCACTTTTTGGATGACTCCAAAACTAGTCAACTTATAAAAATACCATGAAACAAAGATCAAGATGAACTGTAAGCCATTTTGGGTAATTTCAAGATAGACAAATATTATATTTAAATGTTTTCATGAGAAATTAAACATGATTTAGAAAAATAAAGGGTCTAATTTGAAGGTAAAATGTACCAAAAGGATCCCAAAGTAAGAAAATGAACCAAAGGTATCATGGCATGACAAAGATGCCACAATTACATGACTTGCACCAAAATTAGGTGGTTTGTGCATTATGTATACACCTAAATTTTGTACATGTCATGAAATTGTGGCATCTTTGTTATGCCTTGGTATATTTGGAACATTTTATTAATTTGAGATCCTTTGGGTACACTTTTCCTTCACAGTCTTACATCATCAACATTTTATTATGAACACATTTAAATGTATTAGTTTTTTGCATTAGGATCCATTAATTCATCCTCAAATTCAACTTGACTTTATTTTCATTATTT
Source organism: Torreya grandis (assembly GCA_037957365.1). Taxonomy (NCBI): domain Eukaryota; kingdom Viridiplantae; phylum Streptophyta; class Pinopsida; order Cupressales; family Taxaceae; genus Torreya; species Torreya grandis. The sequence goes on from JARHVA010002820.1 coordinate 1,875,655, forward strand.
TTTCCTAATTGACCTTTTTTTATGTTAGCCAAAAATGTTCATGCACCTTGTGGGTCCATTATGCCACCATGTATTGGTTTTACATGCATTGATTTTAGTATTTCACTTATTTACATGGTCAACCTATGTGATGATGTGCCAAAATTTAAATTAAAAGGATCATAAATACAATGTGCCCCAAGACATTTAGTATCAAGAAATCATATTATGATCACAAATTACATTGATCATAACTTCTACACACTTTTCAAGGATCTTACACATTGATTTTATTTTATCCCCGTCACCTATTAAAGTATTATGATTACACAATTTTATAAAAATAAGCATTAAGAATCATATATTATTCATTGATCATAGTAAGGAGATAATTTAAATTATGTTCTCTCACTTGGGTTGGGTCACTCACATGTATAAAAGTATATGAGCCCTAATTATTACTATGCAAGATATGTAGCTATAACCCTTAAAGGGATCAAGCCACTAATTTTCATATTTTATTTAGTCTTATGATATTGAGGAAAATTAGGGTTAAATCAAAGAATAATATATTTGGGTAACTATGAACATAAATTTTACTTACTGAAGAAATCATTCTATAATGTTTCTATTGCCAAAAGTTTCTAAAAAGTTTGAAAACTGAGAGATTCAAAGTCACATTTGTATTAGGATTCCACATTTTTCCAAAGTTATCATTTTTTATAGTGATCAAAACCGATAAATCACATTTTTAGTAGGTCCACAAGTTATCATCATCAATAAACACACTATGCTTCCTAGGAGATCTTATGCATAGTTTTAGGTTACCAACATCACCAAATTTTTTAGAATGCACATTAGTCATATTAAAGTAACCATATATATATATATATATATATATCCATCTCCTTAAAATTTTGAGGTACCTAATTTAAATGATCTATTTCCTCTTATCAACACACATGGAAGCCTTGATTAATTATATTTTTAATATTTAGTTAGATTTTAATTGTGCATATTTTAAACCTAATTATCATAGTGTTTTGATCACTTGTGTGCTAATTTTGTGAAACCTTTTGGTGAACCCCTTAATTTTTAAAAATTATTAACCGTAGGTTTTCATGATTTCTTTCCCCATATAGGGTTTTATATTGTGTTTATTTTGGATTTTATTTATCTAAGGGTTTTATTTATTATTTAAATATCATTATCCTTAGTTAATTTTATGTTATCTATGTTTACATTTTATGCCAATTAAGAAATATTGATCTACAATCCATACTAGGTGAATACTAGATTTAGTGATGCAAATGTTGATTTGATTCAAACTATTTTAATTGTCACTCATACTTGTTTGAAAAATAAAATGGTTAACATTGTTAGTATTTTTCCTTATTATATTCCTAATGATGAATCACAAGATATGAATGATGAAAATGCATGTATTTAAAATTATTCTATTACTTGTGATGCCAATAATTGTGATAACAATGCCAATACTTGTGATACCAATGGTTCTAATGATGGTTATATTTTTAAATTTTATATTATGTATAAAACTCATTTTGAGAATTATCTATTGACAATTCCTAAAGAAATTGATGCGATGATTTATGAAAATGCTAAAGATTCTAGACTTGAGAATGAACATGTTACAACTAGATATTTAAATATTTATAATATTACTACTATAGGTTATCCTTATATTTTTTTTAAGAGGATAGTGCTCCTATTTCTCCTAATTTTATGCCTCCACCTAATACTTCTACTTAGGGTACTATGACTATTCCTACAACACCTATTACTTCTTATATGCCTTTTACTATTTCTAAACTTTCTATACCCTTCTCTCATGATACATTTATTATTACTCATATTTGTAAAAAACACTATAGGTTATATTAATACATGTTTCAATCCTATTTTGAATTCTACACATGTTATTACATATTAAAATATAGTGATTTGACAAGCTATTCATGATATGTAAGTATAAATTAAACAACTTTCTCAATGATCTCAAAGAGTCAACCATACAATCACTTCTCATGAGATATTACACAAACCATTGTGTCATGAGGGCCTTGTATACCCTTTTCTTGATAGTTTCTTTTTGCCTAAATTTGAAGTGTTCAATGGTAAGGGTGGTCCTTCATAGAAAATTTGAGGTTTTCATGTTTAACTTCACATAAAATAATCTATTATTGACTAAGATATTTCTTATAAGTCTTAAAGAATATGATTTGGATTAGTTTTTCACCCTAAAACTGGGATAAATACATTATTTAAGTGGTTTATTTGATAGTTTCTTATCTCTTTTTTATATCAACATTAGCTAAAAGGTCACATTTTCACAACTTGCACAACTTAAACAAGGACCTAATGATCCTATTAGTAAGTATGTGCTTAAATTCAAAACTACGTTTACAAATATGTCTCAAAAACTACTTGATAACGAGTTACAAAGTATTTTATATAGCAATTTTCTTCAACATATCAAATACAAGTCATGTTTAACATGTGTCCATATTTTAATTTCCTTTGTCATATGGATTGTAGCTATGAGATAAAACTTATAGAGGCAAACATGCTTAAATATGGGTCTAATATACCTACCTTTAATGGATTCAAATATCAAGGTAAATCAAAATTCAAGGCTAAGGCTAATAATGCACTCAATTTTTAATCTAATACTGAGGCAAAAAATTTAGTAAATGTAGTATCACAACCACTTGACATGTTTTCCTTCCTTTTCAAGAGTCTAGATGATTTTCAAGTTTACATGAGAATATTCACTAAGTGCTTAAAAATTTTCTTGGATGAAATATTATGTATTTACCTCCACAAAATGAGCTAGACACATCTCAGTGTTTACCTTCAAATTCTCATGTGAATACATTTTGTGAATATCATAGATTTTCAAGACATACTACCAATAGATGTTTTCAATTTTGACATAATATATAAGATATAACATTGAATGAATTAGTGTCTTCACCAAACCAACATTTGAAAATGTTAACACCATTTTGAAATCATGATCCTAAAAAATAAGATAATGTTCAATGGAAACACCTATATAACATCCAATAGTTTACAATGTTCATATATTATATGGTCTCATAGGTGTGGTTACATATTTTAAAAATAAAATTTTCCGTATTAAATTTCATAACCTTGAGATTCTAATAGAAAATTTAAAAAATGGTCCATTATTCATACATGCATTTATTAATTCACATCTTAAGACTACACATGCAATTATGGTTGATAATGGTTCTAGCTTAAACATATGCATAATGTCATTTATTACTAATAGAAGGTATACTCAACAATAATTACTTGGTATAACCATTGGTTCTTAAAGGTTATGATGGTCTCACATGAATACTTATTAGGGTTTTCACATTACTTATCACCATAGGTCTTAAGACACTTTTAATATGTTTTTATCTATTTTTAGATAACAAGACATATGATATATTACTTAGAAACCTATGACTAACTCAAATGAGAGCTATCCCATATAAATTACACCAATATATTAAGTTTTTGCATGATAAAAAATCATTTTTTATTTGAATGACATATTTTCTATCACCTATAAAAAAAGAGGTATTATCTTAAGTTATTATTAAACAACAAATCATACAACCATAAGTGAATACATATAGAGTTACAATACCCACCCATCCTTTCACAATATAGTATTATAATAAATTTTACACGTGTTCAAGCTAAATAAACTAATGTGGTTTCCACTATATAGTCTAGATAATGTGTTTTTTTCAAGAGGTTAAATTGAATCTTACAACCTATCACTACAATGACTCTCATAATGATGGTTATTCATACTACCATACAAATCATGATCACATTTTAGATTCTATTAGTGATGAATCAAGATGCCATAGGACTAATCCTTATATTACAAATACTTATTATAGTGACATAATTGATCCTCACTTTCATGAATGAGATCCTTAAATTTTATTCCTCCTCATGAATGATATATTCATGAGGAAGAATAAAAAACTTATTATGGACATTTAGATGAGATTATTAGTTAGAATGCTAGCTTATCGTATGATCTTTAATGGAAAAAAATACTGTACATATATGCTTTTTCTTATTTCCTTTATTTTCATGCTTTTCATGTGCCTTCTTCTCTCGTATTGTGTTTGGATTTTGGGTTCTTCAAATTTCATTATAGATTTTAATTTACTTCCTTCTTTTAATTTCTCATTGATTCATGTTTTATGTTCTTACCTTCTTCTCTTTTGCCTTTGGTTTGAATTTCCTTTATTCTATCCCCTTGGTTTTTGTTGCTTGCTTTGTTACCTTGAAACTTATACCTTTTTATTGGTGTATCCCATTATAAACTCATGGATAGACTTCCCAATGATGATATACTATTGTGCATTGAGTTATAAAGGAAAATTTAGGCTAGTAGGAATCTTCCTCTTATTTATTCTTCTCATTTTCACCCATTGGCCTATTTCTTTCTTGATCCTTGTTTTCTTTTGGACTCATGCATAGACTTACCAATGATTAAATCACATATATATTATTGTGCATTTAGTTCTAATGTAAAATTTAGGTTAGTACGAATCTTACTCTTATTTCTTATTATCACTTTCACCCATTAACTTGTGTCTTCCTTGATCCTTTCTTTCTTTTGCTTGTATTTTTACTCTTGGATTAATTATTTATTGATTGATGTTTCTTTTATTATTATTTATTTCACCTTTGGGATTAATCCTTTCTTGGTCCATTATTATATAAAATTATAAAAATTCAAAAACATGTAAAATAGATTTTTCCCCTTTATCTTTGTTGGTTACATAATTATACATTGATACACATTACTTATTATCTACTTATATCAAATGTATAAATATCCAATATTGTGAATGTGATTCACATGGTATATTTAAAGTTAGATTCAGGATATATATGTTACATATGGTGATGGATTTATAGATGTTTTGTGCTTCACCATGCCCACACCTAGGGTAATTCTCACATTAGGGGAATAACTAGACTATGGAATCTTATTAAGTGGTTTTACATTACTATCCTTCCTAATTTAGAAAATTATAAGAATGCAAAAACATGTAAAATAAAATTTTCCTCTTTATTTTTGCTAGTTACATAATTATACATTGATACACATTACTTATTATCTACTTATATCAAATGCATAAATATCCAATATTGTGAATGTTATTCACATGGTATATTTAAAGTTAGATTCAATCTATATATGTTACATATGGTGATGTATTTATATATGTTTTGTGCTTCACCATGCCCATACCTAGGGTAATTATCACATTAGGGGAATGACTAGACTATGGAATCTTATTCAGTGGTTTTACATTACTATCCTTCCTAATTTATATTTTTCATATAAATATTTTTATAGTTACTTGTTCATATTTTACTCTTGATTTCATCTTATGTGCTTAGTTACCTAGATACATTATGTTTCTTAGCATGTATTATCTTGATTATTAGTTACATAGAGGATCCTTTGGTCATCATGTCTTATGGTTGATTACTTATTAGTCACTTTGTGTCATTTGATGTTACACTTGTGTAGACACTATTTCTAAATTTTATAGCACCTCAATTTTGTACATTTGAAAATACATATCATGGATGTACCTTCAGCTTTTAGACCTTTTCCACTACCAAAAGGCTCACATACACTATCTCTCTATGCTCATTGACTATCTCTTAGTTTGGAAAATGTTTTTATGATGACTCAGTCCTTCTATCTTTCCTATAATGTTTTAAATCTATTTATATTCCATCTCTACAAGTTATAGAGATGCAGATGATTTTATGCTTCCTAGACACTTACATCCTAGTTAGAGATCTATGTCAACAAAAGTGTCTAGTGCCCTAAATTCATCCCATTTACAAATGAAACATATTCCTATGGTTGAAATAAGTGATTTAATGTGAGATATTTTATAAATGAATTGGTATAAATATATGATTAATCCACATTCATTCCTCACCTAGAAAATTCTTACCTCTCATAAGGAAATTTACCAAGGGCATTAAATCAAGCACTCAAGTGAGAAAAAACTTCCTTATTTTATCTTATTTTCATATCAATCATAGGGAAAACACATATATAGGTATTTTTGTCACTTGTATTTACACCCTTTGAGGATATGTCTTAGATTTCCTCATCCAAGTGGCATAATTAAAAAATCTCTAGGTTGTGGGTAGCCTAGGAATGAGGTGAGTCTCTAGATAGGGCTAGCTCCCTTGATGTATCACTTTTAAATCACTACTAAACCTATTCTTGCAAGGAAAAAGGAGAGAAAACTAGAAGTAAACTAACTTAAAGGTGGTAATACACCAAATTGATTGATGACTACCAACCAACTACATGTCACACATGAGACCAAGAGACTAACTAGGCATACACTTCTCTATTCTAAATATTCTCACATCAATATTTCATTATGAGGTTGTGATGAATTTTTAGGCTAGGAAGACTAGACAAGAAGCCTATAATGGCACTATTTCAATAGACTAACTCACTTAACCTTGACACTTCACTGAACACTTCACATGACCTATAAGAAGAATATTTCATGTTGTAAATAGGTGAGAGAGTGAGACAATAATGCTAGGGAAGCAATATGTGAGAGAGTGAGACAATAATGCTAGGGAAATAATAACCATCACTAAGAAAGATAAATAATTCAAGTGAACACACTATGAATAGTCATAGAAGAGGTAAAATTAGCAGTCTTTTTTTATGCATGATATATGAATGAGTAGGGCTTCTCTATACTCAGGTGAAACATCCTTACAATAGCCAAAATGGCTAGTTATTATAGAACTTGAGAGAGAGAAGATAAGAAAGATGTTAAAAGGTCACAAAGACACTTGTCATGATAAGTGGAGGATTTACAGGTGTAGAATAATAATGTGAAATTTATCATGTAAATTTAGGAAATTCAAATGTTAATACAAGGCATGAAACTCTTGCAATGTGGCATGACATTCCTTTTGTTGGCTTAGAAAATTGCCTTCCTCATTTGGGATTCTTGGATGCCTCATAACTAAATAGGGATAGGTATAATGATTGTATTTATGGGGAAGGGTTTTATACATTATTATCCATGCATTGGTTTTAATCCTAATCATGTAGATTCCATCAAAAATGAGCCATCACTACCTGTAGTAAAAAAAATCCTCTTTCACACACCTTGTACACTTGGATTCTAAAATGGATTAAATTTTTAATTAAAATAAATAAAATGGAGTGAATTATATGTTTCAAGACCATTTAAGTCATTATATGCATTAGGAACACCTTAGAAATACTCCCACTTGAAGTTTTCACCCTTCTCACTATCATGTTCATTATGCCAGTTCTAACTAACTAGGATGTAACTACTTGTAAGATCACTTAATAGTTTTTATGAATATTCAAATGACCATAGTGAGTTATGATAAGTATCTATATTCTTCCCAAGGTTGATTTCATCTCTTGAAACCTTCTAAAACTTGCACAATGCATAAAATAGTCAAAGAGGGCAATTATATACCCTATCCATAAAAATAGGGTTCAAATAAAGTTGATGTAATGATATATATAGATTAATTTATAATATAAAAACATTTCCAAATCCATTTTGGTTCATTTAGATGCATCTCCTTCATTATTTTTCTAATTAGGTCCTTAACCAGGGTTTGTGAGGGTTTTAGACCACTTCTGATCTTAAGGTTCATTCATAAAAATGGGATGTTATAACTGAAAAAAATTCCAAAAATTTGATTTTAAAAACCCTTTTTAACACCCCCAAACTTATTTTATCTCCATAAAAAGCTTCAGAGAAGATGTGAGCACTCAAAGTTGCCCTATCGAGCTCTTTTCTCCATTTGCACAAGCTTAATGTTGTCCTTAAGTCAAAAATGGAATTATTTATGCTTATATGAATTAAAAAATATTTATAACATCTATCATGATCTAATAAAAATGTTTTATTCCATTTTAATTCTCATCTTATGTTAGAAGTGGAAGTGACTCTCCATTTGGCATCTAGGCCTAAACCCTGCCTAATAGGCCTAACTACAACTCTTGTAGGTTTGGATCAATTATGTATATTAAAACTTTTAGGAATGTTTTATAATGTTTTTAAAGGTTTAATAAAACTTATCACACCTCATATAAAGTTTTTTTAATCTCTTAGTCCATCATTTATCACCCTTTTTTAGAAATGTAGGGTTTATGCTCCTAAGGAAGTACCCTCTATCTAAGATAAAATAGAGGGCAATTACCTTATTTAATTAGACAATTTAAATGTTTTATAGAATTTTAAAATTTATGGAGACACTATACACCAAATTTTATCCCTTTATCAGGTTATTTGACCTCTAAACTCCTTCAAATTCCAAGGTAGACTCCTAGAAAAGGGATTGTGTGCAGGGTTTCAAGATGTGGACTATGTGATGCATCCCTAGGGTCCTCTCTTTTATTTATGTCCATGATGAGAGTTACATTAGAATAATATGATCATTATGGATGTTTTATAATCTTAACTCATCAATCCATCCTTCCATATACTCATACTCTTCATATCCCTTGCTTAGTCAAGACTGAGTACATATTCCTAACTATGTTGGCTTTAAGGCATTTATACTTGTAGGTGATACCTACATAATTTAGCTTAAATATAATATATAAAACCTAATTATATTCCCTTAGGGTCATTTGGTATCATACACAAAAAATTTTAATATGTCAACCTTCAGAATGTAGCTTCCTAGCTTACTATTGTGACACAATCAACTACAGTTGACTATGTTATGGTAACATGGAGTCCCATGGGTGTTGGTTGCCATTATAGATTTTATTATATCCTTTTAAATAATTTAAAATAATTAAATCAACTTTTCATAGTAATATTATCATGTTTATATGCCTATTATTACCCAAGTTCATTTTGAGAGCTCTAAGAGCATCTACAGGCAAGTTGTATGTGGATGACCTTGCAGTTAGGCACACCTAAAGGTGTTTATATGATAAAAAATAGATATAAAAACCTATCCTGATGGTATTTATTCCCAAAAATGTCCATATCATTCTCTAGGTACACAATAAAGAAACACATTCTCAAACTTGTACCTTAGGTTGGTTATAGGTCAACCTCTTAGGAAAAAGACACCTGTAGGTGTGTATAGAGCTCAAAACACAATACATCATCTCCTTGGAATGAAATTAAGGTTATTAATTATATATTAAGCCATATAAAAATATTTAATCATGGAAACATGTTTTTTATTATAACCTTGAGGTGGGAATTCTCTTTGGGTATCAAAAATGTAGATGTTACTTCCTGACATTAGTGCATAAAAGTGCATCTTTGGGCTCCTATAGCATGAAGACCAAATGACCAAATCAATTCATTAATTTTAAAATATGGACTCCTATGTGGAGACTACAATACATAGTCACTTGGATGCACCAAGAGTACTAACAACCTTGTTATATGACCCTAGAAAAAAGTCTCAAGTGCTCTATTTTCACCTTTTGGGGATTTGATCCTTGAACATAGTTATTGAGTGTTTAAACATGATTTCCAAATTACATTTGCCAATCCAACCTATAAAATAAGTCTATCATGAACTCAAAAACAAATTATGATTTCATGAATGAGTTCCTCTACGTGATTCAACACTCTATATGGCATCTTAGCCCTCTATTAGGACCACCTGTAGGTGGACATTCCACTATGCAAAAAATATATGTAAGTATGGAAAATTGCATTATTTTTTGAATTATAATGAGTTATATACATATTAAATATCTTAAAATTAACTCTTCACACTATCAAGGACTTTATCTAGCTTAGACATTCTTTTCCAACATGATTGGTCTTTATGAGGTTTTTGTAGGTGAGTATAATGGTAGGAGACTATGAATGACTGTGTTGATTGTCATAGCCCCTCTCATAACAATTTAAAATATTTACCTGATTATTCCCACTATGAATATGTATTAAACCTTTAAATACCATATTAATGAACCCATAAATGTGTTAAAATCCTTAATCTAGCTCACTCAGATGACTATATGTGACAGTCTTGAAGTAATTGATTGTATGATATGTATCTCGGCTACCACTCCATGTATATTATTTTAAGGATAAGTTTTAATGGATAAGGGCCTAAGAGGAGATTATGAACATGAAGATAAACCTATCACCATCCTCTAACATTGTTACCAAGACATGAAGATATTGGAAATGGTATAAATCTATTGGTAACATAGAAGAGTGTCTTCTCTTTCAACCTAAGATATTTGGTCTATAAAAACACTTTGAAATGATAAAAAAATAATGAGGAACATGAGGAGAGATATTTAATATCATTTGGAATCAATCCTAATAGTTGGATTGTACAAACTTATCTAAACCAAAGCAAAACCTATAAGGTGCACAGATTGGCAAGTAAATTAGATATGCCAAATTAATAGGAATGTTTAATAAAGCACAAGCCACCATTCCTATAAAACCAAACATAAAATTGAATTTGATTGACTGTAGAAGACACCCCAAGAGCATTTTTTCTAAAACCTCCCCTATTTTTCATACCAAGTACAAACCTACTAACTATTTATGTGTGCATGGAAGGGTGAAGAAGGAACATAGCAATTTTATCTCAAATTTGATACTTAAAAAGTACTTCAAGCCAAGAAATGGGGTTTAGGAAGTTGAAGAGTCATCTCATAACCTTTTATCATGTGTTAAATTCCCTTATAGGTCGTATAAGTGCCAAACTCCTTTTTATAAGAAAACTACTCTTTCTTCTAAAGAACCTACCAATTTTTAGTTAAAAATGGTTATTTAAGACTTATTAAGACACATGGGGCATGAAATAACCTTTTGAAACCTTAAAATTTTCCAAGGAGGTTGTAAAAATCATTTAATGCTTTATATTGACCCCCAAAATGACTCTTAAGACTAAAAATATATGACCAAGGCTAGATACACATAAAATAACATCAAATGAGATATTATATACTTCATGAAATTATAATAGGCCCCTGAAAAACATCTAAATATCAAGTTTTTACTTATAAGGGGCCCAATTTGCCCTACAGGGTCAAATTTGGTCAATAAAATGGTGACTCATAAGGGTAGTATGCCTGCTATACTAAAGATCAGTAGCCATATCCTATCCATGGGCTTAGGGAGTCATCTAAAGTCTAAAGTAAAATAAGAATACTTGACACTTGACAAATAGGTTTTGACCAAGACAAGATAACTAATTACCTCAACCACACAAAACAAAGGACACACACAAAGTAAAGTAAACACACTAACAAAGCACTTAGGAAAAATAGAAAACAAATAACTATGTACAACTAGAAATTAAGCATACCTCCCTTTCAGGATCAAAAGGAAATTTTCTTGAATCTCCTTCTTCATGAGATGAATTATAGTGTCAAGCATGTTGCTCTTTGGATTGTATACATTATATATCAGAAATATTTCTTGGCACTTCACTTTCTATGCTCTCAAGTAGACCATCTTTAAATAGGTCTCCAATGTAAATATATTACTCTTTCCCTTGCACACATATCTCATACTTCTACCCACTCTTCATCTCATGATCAACTTGCATCTTATTTATAGGCATGATTTCAAGAGGAGTAGTTTATTGTTCCTTGGAAGATTGATACCAATATAATCTTGTTTTGACCTTCAAAGGCTAAGGTGAAATTTTTTCTAGATTTTCTATGACATTTTGAAAAATGTCATCTTGCTTACCATCACTTGAAATCAGCTATAAGGAAGTTGTAGACCTCTTGAGAGACTTAAACTCATTGCAAATGCTTAAAAAATACTACCACAAGTCCTTATGTTCTCTTTGATCATCATCATGAAGGGGAAGAATAAGAGAAGCTATTTCATCCTCTTTTTAAAAATCCAAAAGGACTTCATCCAAGATTTCTTCTTCAACACAAGGAAGGCATTCTTCATTATCAACACAAGAAGAATCAACGTAAGGACTCATTTATTCTTCATAATTTGAAAACCCTTGAGGAATCTCAAGTTTTTATATCAACTATTATAATCTGATTTTGGTTCTTAAGGGCTGTAAGATCCTCAATTTCCTTCTCCTTCTTGGTGATGCTAAGACTAGGCATTTTGTAATTAGGTGACTTAGCCCAATGAGGTTGCCAAGGAGTTATATTTTCTTCAATAAAAGGTTATAAATTATTATTAACCAAATACTCCTTATTAGGTTTGCATACCATAGGTCCATCAAGGCAAAGGGTGATGAGGTGAGGATAAGATGAACTAGTTGGTGGAGGTGGCACATAGGACTCAACATCAAATTGAGAATGAATTGTAGGGGATCCTTATGGGAGTTCTTAAGGAATGGGAGGAAGACCTTGAGCTAAAACAACATGATTTTATTCCTTTCATTTGACAATCTCTTCATTTAAATCCAATTCATTTGGAACACTCTCTTGAGGAAGGTTAGATGAGGAGTGTTTAGGAATGGGATCTTCTTTTGGCTCTAAACCTTTTATCACACCTTGACTCAATAATGTCATTCCCAATTCTAACTCTTTAATATGTTTGGTTAGGTTATCTTGAAGAAGTATCTCTTGAATTGTATAGGCATCTTCATGAGGATAAGGAGTAAAAGAGGGTTGATATGGAAAATAAAATATCTCTTGAGGAAGGGTGGGAGGGGCTTGCATAAGATCAAGCTCTTTCTCAACTTCACACTCTTTATCTAGGATTTTATCCTTTTTCCCCATGATTCCACTACCTTATTCCAAATTAGGATGTTAGGATTAGGAATATATTCTTGAGGTAGTGATGTAATTTGAGGAGTGGATGAAGTGTTCAAGAAAATTGGGATCTCTTTAGGCTTGGATTCTTCACCTTGTCTCCAACTAGGGATTTCATATCTAGAAGTCTCTTCTTGAGGTGGGGATGTAATGGGAGAGGGAAATGAGGGATTAGATTCCAATTTTTTTTTGATAAGATTAATTGATTCATATGATTATTATATAACTCAATCTACCTATCAAGGTTTACTTCAAAAATAGGGTTTGTATTTCCAACTCTCTCTTCCAGCTTATTGGGAAAAAGATGACTTTGATAAGCGTGATTGGGTTCATGAGTAGGGGTCAAGTAGAACTGATATCAATATTGGGGAGATGGATATGAGTATTTATAGGTTTAGTGAGGTTGTTCCTCATGAATTCTTATCTTATCTTCTAAGGATGAAACCAGGCCACTCACATCTAGCATCTCACTTGTGAACCTTTGCCAATTTTCTCTCTCAATAGGTACCCACTCCCTTTTAACTAGATCCAATGCATTTCTCACATTATGAATGAGATTATTATGAAAATCTTGACTATGTCCCATTTATGTTTCAAGCTCCACCATGTACCTCTCATAGCCTAGGAGAGTCTTCTTTAAATCTAAAATGGATTGAGTTGAGAAGTGGCTAGGTTGACTAGGAGAAGCTAGATATTGAGGAGGCTAATTATAAGGTTGATAAAACTCATAAAAAGGCTAATAAGGATCATGTTGGAGTTAATGGGGATCGTAAAAAGGCTGATATGGAATTTTGTAGGCTTGGGATGCCTCATCAATGTGTGTAAAATAATACTCAACACCAAAATTAGCCATGGGACTTCATTAGGAAGAAAGAACACAAGGAATGATTATAGATAATATTTAAAAGGAATACCTAGGTTGCTTGACAATCTCATGTAATCTTAGAGTTTTTATTGATTTTTAGATAGATGCCTACAAAGGCTGATGTGTTGAAAGATAACACCAAAAATATTTTAACTTCTTGGACTAATTTTCCCATTGAGCATGCCAAAAACTATTATCACTTGGATTTTCACCCTTTGAGGAGACATCTTATCTCTCTTCATCTAAGTGGCACAATTAAAACACCTATGGCTATGGGTAGCCTAGGAATAGGTGAATATCTAAATAGGGATAACTCCATTGATGTACCACTTTTGGATCACTAATACACCTATTCTTGCAAGGAAAAGGGAGAGAAAACTAGAAGTAAACTATCCTAAAGATAGTGATACATCAAATTGATTGATGACTACCAACTAGCTACATGTCACACATGAGACCAAGAGACTAACTAGGCATAGACTTCTTTAATTTGAATCTTCTCACATCAGTATTTCATTATGAGGTTGTGATGAATGTTTAGGCTAGGAGGAATAGACAAGAGGCCTAGAATGGCAATATTTGAATAGACTAACTCACATAACCTTGACACTTCATTGAACATTTCACATGGCATACAAGAAGAAGCTTTTAAACTATAAATAGGTAAGAGAATGTGACAACAATGATCAAGAAATAACATTCATCACTAAGCAATATAAATCATTCAAGTTAACACAATATAAATAGTCATAGAAGAGGTAAAATCAATAGTATTTATTGATCCATGGTATGCAGATGATCAAGGCTTTTCCATACTCATGTGGAGCATCTTGAAGAGAAGAAATAAGTCCAAAAGTCACAAGGAAACTTTTCATACTAAGAGGAGTTAGAGGCATAGAAGAAGATAATGTGAAACTAATAATGAAAAGTTAGGAAACACAAGTATCAATCCAAGGCACAAAACTCTTGTAATGTGGCATGACATTCCTTTTATTGGATTATAAAACTACCTTCCTCATTTGGAATTCTTGGACACTTCATAATTGACTCAGGATAGGTATAATGATTGGGTTTAGGGGAAATGGTTTTAGACATACTTCTTCATGTATTGGTTTTAGTCTTAATCACTTGGTTTCCTCTAAAAATGAGCCATCACTACTTGTAGTTAAAGAAAATTCCTCTTTCACACACCTTGTACACTTATCTTAAAAACTAGATTCATTTTTTCATGTAAATACATAAAAGGGAGTGAATTATATGTGTCAAGGCATTCTATGGCCTTAGAGGCATTAGACACACCTTGAAAAATAATCCCACTTGAAGTTTTCATCCTTCTCATTATCATATTCATTATGCTAGTTCTGACTAGCTAGGATGTAACTACTTTTAGGAACACTTAGGAGTTTTTATGAATCGTTAATTCATAGTGAGTTAGGATAATTCTCTGTCTTCCTCCCAAGGTTTATTTCATCTCTTGAAACCTTATAAAACCTACACAATGCATAAAATAGTCAAAGAGAACAATTTTGTATCCTATTTGTATATATATGGTTTAACTCAAGTGGATGGAAATGATCTCTGGAGAGTCTTATATAATATCAAAACATTTTCCAAGCCATTTCGGTCCATTTAGATGATCTCCTTCTTTGTTTCCCCAATCAGGTCCTTAACCAAGGTTTGTGAGGGTTTTAGACCACTTCTGCTCTTAAAGTTTATTCATAAAAATGGTATTTTGGAAATACAAAAAAATTCCATATATGTGATGTTCAAAACCCCTAATAACACATCCAAACTTATTTGATCTCCATGCAAAGCTTTAGAGAAGATGTGAGCACTCAAAGTTGCCCTATCGATCTCTTTTCTCCATTTACATATGCTTAATGTTCTCTTTGAGTCAAAAATGGAATTATTTATGCTTATTTACATTAAAAAATATTTATAAAATATGTCATGATATCATAAACATGTCTTAGTCAATTGTAATTCTCATCTCATGTTAGAATTGGAAGTGACTCTCCATTTGGCTTTTAGGCCTAAACCCTACCTAATAGGTTAGACTGCAACTCTTGTAGGTTTGGACCACTTGTGTAGATTAAATAATTTAGGCATGTTTTATCATGTTTTTAAAGGTTTCATAAAACTTTTCACATATCCTAGAAATGTTTATATACCTCCTAGTCCATCATTTATCACCTTTTCTTGAAAATGGAGGGTTTGTGCTCCTAGGGAAGTACCCTCTATCTAATACAAAATAGAGGGTACTTCCCTTATTTTATCATACAATTTTAATGTTTTAGAGGATTATAAAAGTTTTGGATAAACTATAAACCAAATTTTATCCCTTTATCAGGTTATTTGACTCCTAATCTCCTTTAAATTCTAAGGGAAACTCCTAGAAAAGCAACTGTGTATAGGGTTTCAAGATGTGGACTGTGTAATGCATCCATAGGGTCATCTCTTTATTTTATTTCCACAATGATATTTAAATTAGAATAATCTGATAATTATAGATGTTTTCTCATCTTCACTCATCAATCCATCCTTCCACATACTCCTCATACTCCTCATATCCCTTGCTTAGTCAAGACTGAGTACATATTTTTTACTGTGTTGGATTCAAGGTACTTATACCTATATGTGATCCTTACATAATTTATCTTGATTATAATGTTTAAAACCTTTTTATATTCCCTTAGGGTCATTTTTTATCATACACATGATGTTTCAATATGTCAATCTTTAGAATGTAGCTTTCTAGCTCATTATTATGACACAATCAACTACAGTTGACTATGTTATGTTAATATGAAGTCCCATGAGTGTTGGTTTCTATTATATATTTTATTATATACTTGGAAATACTTTTTAATACTTCAATAAACCTTTAATAGTAATATTCTCATGTTTATAGGCCCATTATTCCCCAAGTTCATTTTGAGATCTCTAAAAGCATCTACATGCAGGCTGTATGTGAATGACCTTGGAGTTAGGCACACCTACATGTGTTTATATGATAAAAAATAAATATAAAAACCTCTTATAATGGTATTTATTCCCAAAAAGGTCCAAATAATTCTCTAGGTACACAATAAATAAACACATTCTCAAATGTGTACCTTAGGTTGGCTTTAGGTCAACCTCTTAGGCAAAAGATAGTTATATGTGTGTATAGAGCTCAAAACACAATAAATCATCTTATTTGAATGAAATTAAGTTATTAATTATATATTAAAACATATAAAACTATTAAATCATGTAAACATGGTTTGTATTGCAACTTTGAGGTGGAAAGTCTCTTTGGGGCTCAAAATTATAGATATCACTACCTAACATTAATGCATAAAAGTGAATATTGGGCTCCTCTAACATGAAGACTAGATAACTAAATAGCTTCCTTAATTTTTAAATATGGAATCCTATGTGGATACTAAAATACATATTCACTTATATTCACCAATAGTACTAACAACCTTGTTATATGACCCTGGTAAAAACTCTCAGGTGCTTTATTTTCACCTTTTGGGGATTTGATCCCTAAACACAGTTATTGAGTATTTGAACATGATTTAACACTTTAATTTGTCAATAAAACCTCTCAAATAGGTTTATCATGAAATATAAAACACATTATTATTTCATTAATTATTTATTCCATGTGCTTCAACACTCTATATGGCACTTCAGCCCTTTACTAGGACCACCTATAGGTGGGCATTCCACTGTGTAGGTAGTATATGTAAGTATGGATAATTGTATTATTTTTTTAATTCTCATGAGTTATAGGCATATTAAATATATAAAAATTCACTCTTCACACTATCAAGGACTTTATCTAGCTTAGACACTCTTTTCCAACATGATTGGTCCTCATGAAGTACATATAGGTGAGTATAATGGCAGGAGACTATGAATGATTGTGTTGAATATCATAGTCCCTCTCATAACAAGTGAAAATATTTAATTTATTATTTACAATATGAGGATGTATTAAAAATTAAAATACCATATTCATGACCCCATGGACATGTTAAAATCCTTAATCTAGCTCACTCAGATGACTATGGGTGATAGTCATGAAGCAATTGATTGTATGATATGTCTCTTAGTTGACACTCCATGGTTATTATTTTAAGGCCAATTTTTAATTAATAAGGGACCAATATAATATTATTAACATGAATATAAACCTATCACCATCCTTTGACACCATTACCAAGACATGAAGACATTTGAAATGGTGGAAATCTATTTGTAACACAGAAGAATGTATTCTCTTGTAACCTAAGATAATTTTCCTATTAAAACACTTTTAAATTTTAAAAAAATCATGGGGAAAATTATGGGAGATAGTGAACATAATATTGAATCAATCCCAATAGTTGGATTATATGGACTTCTACAAACCAAAGCAAAACCTGTAGGGTGCACAAATTGGCAAGCAAATTAGATATGCTAACTTTTTAGGAATAGTTCATAAAGAAAAATCCATAATTACTCTACAAAAAGACATAAATTTTAATCTTATTAAGTGTATAAGACATCCCCAAGATCAATTTATCTAAGAACTCACCTTCTTGTTATACCAAGTACAAACCTACTGACTAGTTCTGTGTGCATGGAAGGGTGAAGAAGGAGTGGAATAATTTTAGCTCAAATTTGACACTTATATAGTACTTAAATTATTTAAATGGGTCTAATTAAGCTAAATATTCATCTCATAACCTTATCTCATGTGTCACATTCCCTTATTGGCTGTACAAATTCCAAACTCCTCATTTATCCAAGAAAACTACTCTTTCATCTAAAGAACCTACCAATTTTTAGTTATAAATGGTTACTTAAGACTTATTATGACACATGGGGAGTTAAATAATATTTTTAAACATTCAAATTTACCAATGAGGTCGTACAACTCATTTAATTCTCTATATTGACCCCCAAAATAACTCTTAAGACTAAAAAGATATGACCAAGACTAGATACACATAAAATCACATCAAATGAGCTTTGAAATATTTCATGACATTATAATAAGTCCCTAAAAACATATAAAGGTAAATTTTTTACCTATAGAGGGCCTAATTTGACATGTAGGGTCAAATTTGTTCAACATGTATGAATTACTGAAGGATCATCCCATGAGCCACATTTTCCAAGTTACAAGCTAGGTCAATCTATGTACTTACTTATCACACATTACATGATACACACACAATCCAAAACTTAGGGGAGAACTACATAATTTTTAGGTCCTTTTCAAAGTATTATATGTGTAGTTAACACTCATTGAGAAAGGAGTGCTTGGGTTAATTTGACATCGTGTGACCATTAATCCATTTTTCACATAGATAATATGAAGATGAAGAAATAAGGTTTTTTTATTTGATAAGGAATGATAGCTCATGACCTATATCTAAAAAAAACCAAAGTGAAGGTGACATAGAACCCATAATATTATAGGTGGTTGCATATAGTTTTAATAGGTATTCTATACTAGACACCTGCGTTTGATCTAGATAGAAGCACCAATGTGATCATCCCAAGTTGATGAAAGTGTCTGTAGATACAGAAGTATAAATTATAAAATCAGACAATTGATATAGAATATAGATCCATTATACTTATACTTATTCTAGATCCATATCTATGTTAGCATCAAAACCAACTATCTTATTTTTATATCATTATAATATCCAACATCGATGTACTTTCAATTTTTAGCATTTCTCAACATAATAAATTTAGTATATGTTTTATCTAAGTTTTGTAATTAAATGGCCTACTATATATCTATTTATCACCCTTATGCTTATCCATTTATATATTATTAACCCTAACCCCATGGGATACTTATATAAACTTAGGGGTAAACATTTTTTTGAACCCGATGTATGGTGAATGCAATAAAAAATTATGATCTAGGGTTTCTAACCTCCTAATATTTCATCTTGTTGTGATTGATTTTTAGATCTAAAACATTAAATTAGGGTTTTAACCTATTTTGGTTACAAGGTCTTTGTGTTCATACACTTGCAAGTTTATTCTTCCTTGATTGGTGCATTTTAGCCTCTAAATAGGTCCATTTTAAAATTCCTTAGAGGTATTTTCTACTCAGGTTGGTATACTAAAAAACCTATTTCATATTTCAAAATTTCTTAGCTAATAACTTTATATTATTTTTTCTTTATTTGGCACATTTTGGTGACCCTTACCTTTGGTCTCAGAACCCTAATTAACTTAGGTTTCTTGATATACTATTTTCTAAATTCTAATTTCAAACTATTAAAAATTTAAAAATCAACATTTCCTCCATTCTATAAACATGTTTAATATGGATATATCTTTTAGAAAATTAATTTTTACAATACATCATGATATTTTTTACTTGTTATGTTTCATGTATGATGAAATCAATTAAAAGGAGTAACTAACTTGATCAATATAATGAGAGAGATTCCAAATAAAATTAGAATTTAAGCCCTCTTTACAACTCTTATGGCAATAGTATTGAGCATTTTTCTCCTAACCCTAAGGAGGGTGATAACTACCATCCCTCTAACCAAGTCCATGTTATAACTCCTTCAAGGGGTAAGGTAGTTGGTGTATGTATGCATATTCAATTCTCGGTACCTAGGGTTTATGCTTTTGAATCCTTAAAAGATCAATTCATCCTTACAATTAAGTCAATATAAGAGTGGAAAAATAATTTTAGTGCAAAGATGAAATTATTGGAAAATCATATTAAATACATATATAATCTAACACATGGTATTATTAATCATGTGTTTTCATCATCATCTACCAATGTTGTGCCAAACAAGGTTTCAGATCCAAATGAAAAGCTACAATAAATATGTATAAACAAGTGATTTAAAAAGTGACTAAAAAGCTACAAAGAGTCCAAATGAAATCCTAAGAGAAATGATTCAAGATAAAGTGATAAAATTAGCTCATCCACATCCTATAAGGTGATCCAAATACTATTATGCATATCATAGAATGCATGGGCATCATATAAATTGTTGTTTTAAATTAAAGAATAAAATACAAAGTCACAAAGGTAGTGGTAGTCATACCATCAATACATAAACCAAGAATACCACTCACATTAGTAATACCTCTCCTAAACTAAAAATACAAAAACATAAATTGGGGTTACCAAAGAAAAATTTAGAGCAAAAACAGTTGAAAATATCAAACTTAGAGAAAGAAAAGGTTCAAAAAGACAAATTAGATCAAGAAAAGGATTCATGGGCAAGGATTGGGAAAACATTCTCAAGAGATCACTCATCCTATTTCTACATATGATCATATTGACCATAAAGGCTTGGGATATATTGTCAATACTATTGAAAATCATTCAAAGATACATTTGGCCAATGCAAAAGAAAAAACCTATAAATGAGAACAAGTCAAAACATAAAGCACATATAGAAAAGATACCATCATAAAAAGAGTAATGGGCACATCAAATATTTAAACTAGGATTTATAAAAAAAAATCAAAATTCAAGAGACAATTAAAAAATATAAGGTTTTGCATGTGGTTATAAAGGAGGAAAGTACAAGCCTTTCCTAAAATCTAGCCAAATTCACTGCTCATATAGATGGTAAATAATCTTCAGACAAACAATTCAAGAAACTATGTTATGATCTACTCAGTAACACACCACATAATATATTAATTCCTATAGGACCTAATAGCTATTAATTGAATACATCACCAAAAAATAATAAACCAAATACATATAAATGAAAACCAAAGATACCAAGTACAAACCAAAAGAGCATGATATACTTTCTACTTATGTTATGTACACATATAACACATTTAGTTCAAGGAATGTTATTAATTTACAACAACTCAAATATTCTTATCCTCCTCTTGAAATCATTTGGTTGATTATACAATCTCCAAATATTTCAAAAATACCCAAAAAGTAAAAATAAATAAAAAAATAAAAAATATTTTTAGTATTTACATGTTCTATTAGATCTTTGGAATATATGTTGTTAGTTACATGTTGGTAGATAGTATATAATTTAATTATATATACAAAAGTGTTTCATGCATATTTTGAGTGTGATACATGCATACACATATACATGTTCTATGCACTTTTGGATGTTGGGCCTTTCCTCTACTCATGTTATGTGGACATTGGGGGCATCCACTTATTTGATCATGATACATCTAAGTTATATCATTCATTGGTCATTTTACATTATAATGTTTGATATTATGTACTCACACATGCCTTTATTCATGCTTATATCTTCTATAGTGTACTAGCTATGCTATGTACTTAACATTTTTGTCTAACACATATGATCCATGAACTAGTATGTTATGTTTATGTTGGTTGATTATAATTTTATTCATGTACTTCTTTGAGTGTCTTTCCTTGATTTTGTTTTGCTTGTTTGAGAATTTATACATGCTCCATTATTTTTAGCCCCCATGCCTTTGTTTTCTTCTTTGACATTTGAATATGTCATTGTTTATTGTATGAATGCTTGAATCTATCATGCTTACATTTTTGGACATTTGACTAAGCCATCTCCATTTAATTTTGAGGCATTTTCACATGCTCCTTTATTGATGTCTCCTTGGACCATTGTATTTTGAATTGATTTTGAGTGCTCTTGTGTGTGTGGTTGGTTGCTTATTGAGCTCATACTTTTACTCTCTAAACATTTTCATCATCTATATTATGCATCTTAGACCTTGATGCGATCACATTCTTCATGATTTCATGATATATCTACCTATATATGTTAATTTTATATGTTATGTGATTCATACATAGATTATAAAATTATATTATCCTTTTGAGGTAAGGTGACTACTAATTTCTACCTCCCCTCACATCAAAAGGGGGGGCAGGTCATATTAGTGGGGGCATGAAATAAAGGCATGGCTTCCACATTTTTCATAGTTCACCAGATTCAAATATATAGTAGGGGAATATTGTGGAAACAAGTTCTCCACACATAAACTATATTTCATATTTAGATACATAGTGGAGGCATGTTTTAGAAACATTTTATCCATACATACACTAGTTTTTAGTTTTATATTATAGTGGGGGCATGTTT
This sequence comes from Torreya grandis, assembly GCA_037957365.1. Lineage (NCBI taxonomy): Eukaryota > Viridiplantae > Streptophyta > Pinopsida > Cupressales > Taxaceae > Torreya > Torreya grandis. The sequence goes on from JARHVA010002820.1 coordinate 1,898,441, forward strand.
CAAATTGTCAAAAATGCATAATTATATGATGTAAATACACATTTGTGGTAGAATTATATACATTGGTACTATTTATATACACAACTTTATAATGATACATGTCTAAGGTGCATATGTTATTCAAAAATCATTTAAAATTTACAAAATCAAATTATCTTTTAGGTTTCAAAGTTCAAACACTTCTATGGGCTTTCATCACCCCCATATTAGACTTTTATGGGCTATATTGAGCTAATATAATATAGTAGTTGGTTCATTTTTGGTATGGTTGAGGTGATTAAATCACTAAATATTTCCAAGTGTATTGGTTCACTCACGCTCACTAGGTTATAAGTATGATTGGGTTACATAGTTGAGTTAATCTTAACCGGTGAGTGGTAACTCACCTTTTTTACAAATTTGGGGGAATGTGTCAGAAATGTGTCAGATAATATCTTTCTATCTCTATAGATACATGCACTTTATAGATTTTATGTTTTTCCTAATCATAGCTCTAATGATTCATAATGAAACATATTTTCAAATCAAAATTTTGAAAGGCAAGGTTTACATTGAGACATATATGTACTCCTAATCCTTGATCTTTTTCAATTTTAATGATTTCAATGCTTTCAATTTTAGATTATATGCACTGTTTATATATTATAACATACTCTTGGTTGCAGTTTAGTCACTAGTAAATAACTCAAGTTGAACTTAGTCAAAAAGCAAGGTGTGTTATACACACCTAGGTATGCATTTATTTTCCTTTAAACTAGAAATTTTATTACTAGATTAAAGGGGGGGAAATGTAGACATTATTTATAAATTATATAGCACCTCAGTATTATACACTTGGTAAATACATATCATGGATGTACCTTTAGCTTATAGACCTTTCCCATTACTAAAAGGCTCACTTACACTATCTTTATGTGCTTATTGATTATCTCTTAGTCTGACCAGTATTATTATGATGACTCAACCCTTGTATCTTGCGTAGAATGTTTTAAACCTATTTATCTTACATATTTTCAAGTTATGGACCTATATCTACTTTTATACTTCCCAGACACTTGTGTCCCAGTCACACACCTACATCAATGTAAGTGTCAAGTTCCCTAAAGTCATTCAATTTATAAATGAAACATATTACTATCATTGACTAGTTTATTTAACATGAGATATTATCCAAAGGTATTTGTATAAATACAATATTAATCCTCATTCATTCTTCACCTAGCAACTTATTACCTCTCACAAGAAAATTTACCAAGGGCATTCAATCAAGCACTTAAGTGAGGAAAAGTTTCCCTATTTTATCCTATTTACACATCAATCATAGGGATAACACATAAAAATATATAAATTATTTAATGAGCATCCCATGAGCCACATTTTCTAAGTTAAAATCTAGGTCACTCTATTTAAGGGAGAAATACATAAGTTTGAGGCTCTCTTTAGAGTGTTGGCTATGTAGGAAATACTCATTGATAGAGAGGTATTTGGGTCATATCAATACCAAGTACCCACTAACCTATTTTTCAAATAAACAATATAAGATTAATATCTAGGGTTTTGATACTTGATAAGGAAAGATAGTTCATGATCTATATTTGAGTACACTAGAGTGAAGGTGACACAAAACCTAGAATATTCCAGGTGGTTCTATCAAATTTTAACAAGTATTCCATACTAGACACCTGCATCTTATCCAAAAATAAGCATTGATGCAACCATCCCAATTCAATATAATTTTTTATGGATACAAACTTATAATTTATAGAATCAGGTGACTGATCGAAAATCTATATCTAGTATACTTTGTGCCTATTCTAGATCTAGCTTTGTGTTAGGATCAAAACCAACTAAGTATCTTATTTTCATTATCATTGTAATATTTAGCATAATTTTAACTTATATTTTAAACATATCTCTACATGATAAATTTATTATATGTTTTAAACCAAGTTTTATAATTAATTAGCTTGCTATAGATTTATTTATCACCCTTATGATTATTCATTTCTATATTCTTAACCCTAACCCCCATAGGATCCTTATATAAACTTAGGGTTAAACAAATTGATATATGTGGTTAATAGATTATGAATGGTTACATTAATTTAATATCATATATGATATCATATTCTTAGTGCAATGATCTATATCATGCACACTATTATTTGTGGTATATTATGTTTTTTGCCTTTCTTTCCATGGCCCCTAACATGCACCTATTGGGGAATAATACTATGGGATTTATTGTTATATCTTATCCTCATATTGTAATATTTTTACATTGGGTAATATAACTTTTACCTTATTAATATTATCACATATATATTTCCATTGGGGTTACGATGCACCCATATATCTATTGATCCTACATTGCTTATATCAAGATGAGATTTTCACCTAGTGTCCTTCATAAACCTAGTCATATTACAATTAATATATTATGTATATTTATTGTTATACCTTTTATATATTGGGTCATGTTGTTACATTGGGGCATATCACTTGGCCTTATTTATGGGGTACTTTAAGGGTATATCTCTTGCCCCTCCCTTCTTACACCCTTACTTGTCAAACTTTGGTTATGACCTATAAGTATTGGTTTACATATTATTATCGCGCCTTATATGATGACATATTTATATGGTTCAATATGTTTAAAATTATAATTTAAATTTTTATAATATATTATATTAATATATATGTTATAAATACAATGTTTAGTATTTTTGTTTTGAGATGAGTGATTTGCAGGACCATGCCTCACCTCAAAAAGAGGGCATATATTTGAATTATTCCAATTTTCATTAAAAATTATAAGTAAATATAATAGTACTAGTGATATTAGATATTGTAGGTACACATTTATACTTGTTTTTCTAATAAGTAGAGCTATTTACCTAGTGCATAGGTTAGTAGGATCCCATTTTCCAAGAACCATGAAGTTGAGGAACTAATTTTTAGTTTTAGTTTCCAATTGTTGTTTTAATTTAAGTTTAAGAAGTGAAAACATGGTTTGAATACAACTAGGTGTATTTTTTCCTTTATTCATTATTTAGTTTAAATTATTTCATTCAATTAAATTTTTACCAATTTATTGAGACATTGATCTCCTTGTTGGAATCCGCCTTTTCTTGTAAGTGAAATTAAGTTGTTGGCATTAGAGCATGGATGATTATGTATAATAAATACATAATTTATCTTAAATCCACAATAGGTGATGTTAAGGTATTCACTGTTTTGAAAATTTGATACGTATACACATACACACATCAAAATGCGTAATTATGTAATCTCTCATGCTCTAATGCTAATAACTCAAATGTACTTGTAAGAAAACATGAATGCATAAAAGTAAATTTATTCTCAATAAAATGGTACCAATGTAACCAAATAAAATAGGTTAATCTAAAAATGAGTAAAGAAAAAATACACCTAGTGGTATGTAAACCATTTTATCACTTTTGAAACTCTAAAATTGAAACTAGGCTTCAATAACCAATTTGAAAACAAATAAACTAACATTGAAATTTAAATTCTATTACCCAAATTTAGTGACAATGAAGCTAAAAACTAAGCCATGGAGAAAATTATATTTCTTAGCCAAAATATAAACATATCATAATTTTAATCTGTGAACTTGTAATCACTTAAAATCTATATCAAAAGAGAATAAGTTAGATATATTAAATCATTTTGAGGTGAGGGATGTTATTACATATCACTCATCTCAAATTAAAGGATTAAATGTATCATGTGTAACATATATAAAGGCCAAAAAAATTTATAACCATTCTGAAAGTTCATATACAACATAGAAAATATTGAAACATAGAAATATGTGATCATGTATGCTCAATATTTCTTATAACCTAATACAAATATGCCAAAACCAAATCATGGAAATTAAAGGTGTAAAAGGAAAAATGGATGAATAAATTATATCCTTTATTTTACCCAAAAAATAGGGACAAATGATATTTCCCATTATAACAACATGCCCCATATAGATAAGATATAATGATAAATGAACTAAATATAATAACCACAATGTGATTAAGAAGTTATGAGAAAGACCATCCTAATATAATTATTGTAGGATCATTATAAAAATTAGTACATCAAGTCCCAAATGGAAATATATATATGATAAGAAAAATAATAATAAAAATGTAGTGACAAGTGATCCTGATAGATGCATGATAAAAACCATAAAATCATAGGGAAAAAAACATAGTATATCACAAGTAGTAGCATGCATGATATATATCATGGCACAAAGCATATGATATCACATAGTATATTAGATTAATGTAACCATGCACAATAATGTAATGACATATAAGAAATGAAACCATTGAACAAAGTAATGTGAGCAAATGCAAACAATCAATCGATCCAATGAATGTGTCACAACATGATGATAAAAGGATCCTCTATAGATAACGTAATAAATGACACAAAAAGAATAAAACACAAGAATACACAATCATAAGAATTTTCATGTAATTAATCAAGCACTCACATGGAAAAAATGATAATAGATAATGTACGAATCATATGAAACAATACAATGTATCAATGTAACAAAACACATAATATGTAATCTCAAGTGAGATATGTATAAGTAACTATTTAATCCTCTATATAAAAAATGAATTTAATAATAATATTAAGATAAACCCATTTAAAATTTACTTTATTATAAATATGACCTCAATTGAAATATTTCATCAAATGTTAGCACAATGAAACTGTGAAGCAACTATAAATCCATGATCATATGAATTTTTATATTTTATATATAATTCAAATAATACCATAAAAAAATTTGAATAAAATTTATATATAAGTACTTATCAATATGTAGATAATAAATGACATGTAACCATATGTAAGAAAAAAAGATAAAGGGACATAAATGTTTGATTTTTATGTTTGACCATAATTTTATATTTTATAAATTATAAAATAATGGAACAAACTAATAGATAAACTAAGACGTGAAAATAATATAATAAATCAAGGATAAATCAATAAAGGAAGAAAAAAATCCAAGAGGTGAATATAGAGAAATCTAAGAAACAAGCTTAGAGTCGATATAGCAAAAGGATCAAGCAAACATCAAAGAGGTGAAACCAGGAAGAGGAGGATTCTTAATAACTTATAATTTCCCTCATAACTCATTTCAAAATAGGTTAGGAGGCCATGATATAAATTTTCACCATCATTGGGATGCATATACTACATTTTGGATTGGGAAAAAAATCAAAGGGAAAGGGCCAAAGAAATAAAACAATTAACAAAAATCAAGGGGCTATAAGAATGACATAGAATGCTAGAGGGATGAAAGAAGAAGATAACTTCAAAAGTCAATAAATAACATAAATCTTAAACCAAGAAGAAAGACTAGATAATGAACAACTCAAGAGAGGATAATAATGGAAGTTATAAGGAAGCATGAATAACCCATAATCCATACATGATACTAGAGAAGAAGGCACAAGAGATATACAATAAATAAGATAAAGAATAAAAAGAAAATATATACAATATATTATTCCATTTATGTTAATAATATATGTTAAATATGATAATCAATAATCCCATATAAATTCTCATCATTTGTATTATAGGCTACCCATTCATCTTCATATTCAAGATATGAGGGTCTTATGGACCATGAATGTGATGAGTCAGATGTTTCATTATAAGTATCCATAATATAATCATGATCTATGTGGTAACTTGAATCATCATCACTATTAGTATCTAACATGTAATTATGAGTTGTATAGTAACTTGAATCATCACAACTAGTAGTTTTTGAAATGTAATCATGAGCTATATGGTAACTTGAATCATTATCACTATTAGTGTAGGATTTTTCCCACTATATGGTATTACCTACATGGTATAATTATCTTGCTTAGGTTAATAATAGGTAATCATGTAAAATGTAATTTTAAGTCATTGTATACACTAAAATTCTACTTTCCTTAATTATTCTAGCTAATCCTGCTAATTTATCTCATTTATCCTAGTCCTAGTCATTTATCTAATTTCCCCCCTCATCATTTCTTCATTAACTAACCTTATTTATACCCCACCAATCAAATAATCATCCTAAATCATTTCTTATCCCATCCTAATCTCTCTTATCTATTATTTGGGAATTTATAATTCCCATGTCTCACCTACCCACCTACCAAGCCTACTCTTAGGCTCTCCACCCCTAGTCTCTAATCACCCACCTAATCCATATCTTGATTCCTCACTAATCATAAATAATCCCTAAGGATATTATATAATTCTCCAATTATATAACCTCCTATAACTTGGCCCCTCTTCTCTATAAGCCTTTATTTTAGGGGCTTTTAATAAATTGTAATTCCTTAGAAAAACCTACACCCTTGATCCTCATGGATCAAGTTTGAATATGATCTATTGATATTCCCTCCCATCCTTGGATTATTTATACAATCCACTCATCCATGGAAAAACCAATTATTGAATCCATAATACCTCCATGAATCCATGACAATCAACCAATCCATGATCAAAATCATTGATCAAGCTGTCACCATGTCAAAACTTTGAGTCCATGGTAATCTACATTCAATAATCCATTTGAAGATATTGGAAAGAGGCTAGTTGAAGAAATTAATTGGTAAGATATTTTTCATCTTCTCTAAGTTGCTTCCATAATCTCTTCTATTGAGTGTATTGTGTATTTTGTGTTTGAATTGTCATATTTAGGTAGTTTAATCTAACTGCTCAAAATTACACATTTAGTGACCATGATGGGAGGGCTCCTCTTGTACTAATCTTATTGATTTTATTAGTGTGTTTAATTTTTATATATATATATATATATATATATATATATATATATATATATATATATATATATATATATATATATATATATATATATATATATATATATATATAAGGAGAATAGGCAGCCACAAATTCAAAAATTTACTGTATATAATATTTTATAGATTTTGACATGTGAATAGGAACTGGAAATCTAATACTAATTAATTGAAATCCATCTACAACTAATTTTGAATTAATAATAACTAGTTTTATTGGTATACTTATATTAGGAAATTATTTAACTCTATTTTGTAGGATTTCTAAGCTTTTTCCCCCATTATTACTAATAGATTAATTATAATGGTTCTTAGATAATTTTTTAGATACATTTTTATTGGTTGGCTCGTAATCATTTTGGTTTCAATTATAATGACTATATCAGTATTTTAAATGGATTTTTTTCTGCTAACCTTTTTCTATGGAGGTTTATAGTATTCTTGATATCAAAAATATTCAAATTTTAACTTTCAAACATATTTCTAAATTATTGCACTAGTATCTTTCAAATTATTGTTTAAATCATCTTATCTTTCTAATGGATGCTTTATTATCATATTTAATGGTTTTGTGCATATATATAAATAGGATAAATTAGTAACTAATTAATCTTTATATATATTCAACCAATTTTATGTTGAAAATAATACTCTCAAGGGATTTTTTTAGAGCGGAATGTGTAGTATGCAAAATGTGTAGCACCATGGCATTTTGTCAAATCATCCACATGCTATACACTGACAAGGTGAAGGATACAAAGACAAGGTATGCTAGATAAGGCATGTCAAAAACCTATTTATTATGTTATGAGGATATCTAAGGCATGTCAAATAATCTCATTTCATAAGGAAGCCATCTAGCTAGTGATTTAGTCAAACACTTTAAATAAAATAAATTCTAGCCAAACGTACTTCAAGCCATGCTATACCTGTATCCAATTGAGATTTTTAGGTGCCATTAATTCCTGGTCAACAAATGCTTTTGGTCATTTAATGTTCATTAATATTGAGTTTTAAGTTATGTTATCACTTCTTAAGACCATACCCCCAAAAGGTGGTATAATTCTAGTCTAAAACTAGTCCACTTAAGTTACATATACCTTATTCATTTATTGATGAGCTAAATCTAGTAGGATTCCCCCAAAATTCCATTTTGACAAGTAATAAAATAATATTAAAATAATTTTAGACGTATTTTTTTGTCTTAAAAAAACATGAGAGTCCAAGTAGCTTATGTATAGCTTTTAACACAATTCAAAATATTTTGATTTTAAAATTTTGTTTTGAAAAGTAGTAAGGGTATAATTTTTATAACTTGTAGGAATAGGGACATGGAGAACACCTAAGGAGATACCCCTTGAGCCCTTTTGGGGATACCACCCCCAAACCCCCACAACATGACCCCTCAACTAAAAAATAAGTTATAATGTAAAATTATGATTTTTTAAGGCTCATCAGACTAATATTTTGTTTCTTATAGGGGTGAATATGGTGGCTATTTTGGCTTGCTAACATCTTATCTTGCAGGTAATATTTTTGTCTAACATATTATATTTTAGGTCACATTTGCTCTTTGTATAACATCTTCTCTTGTAGTTTATATTATAGTCTAATGTCTTTGTGTTGGAATTTGCCCTTCCAAGAGTGCTAATCAAATCTACTAATCATTTTCTTGCAGGCCACCTATCAAAGATATTTTGGCTTCCTAAAATATTTTTTGTGTTAGAATTTTAATTATTTTAATTGATTTGTATAAATTATTTTTTATATATTTTATATATTCTTTTCTATATCATCTTATGTATATATCATGCATCTATAGTTACTTAACTTTTTTTGTCTTCTTATTTATCACTTGAGGGTTACGGTGGTGTATGCTCTCCTCCTTGCATCCTTGTGGTGATTCTTGGATGATCAAAAAATTCTAATAAACCCTCCTATTTTTATTCTTAGGGGAAATGTGATGCATAATTAACACCCATACACTTTCCATAGTATTAGGGGGCAATGTCCATGGATTTCACCACCATGCACTAATGCACACTCCATGTTCTAAAAGAGTATAAATATTAGAGACAAATATATTTAGGCTAAATGGTTGACCCCATATAGGTATTTTATGAAGGGGAAGAGTTAACTCTCTAAACCAAGCATTAGACAAAACCCTATATGGTCTTGGGTCTCACTGTACCTAGTGTATATTAGGGACTCACCTAGATAGCACATTCAACCTAGCATAAGACCTCTCAGTTATAACAGGTGATCCACTATTAGAGTTAGTATCAACTCCCAAGTGACCATTATGTGTGGATGGGGTTGAGAGGGTTAGGTCAATATTGTAATGTGCCACTAGCCTATAACCTCACCTATAAATCTGATAGATGGTATGATCATCAAGTTACACACCCATCAGTTTACTAATCTTATGATTGTGGTCTGCTTGATTGGGTGTGTGTCATGTTAGACCAATGTTGTTTGTGAGATGAGTTAGCCTTTCACCCCAAAATTTTACATGACTATCTATGTCTTTTTTCACATGTCTCCATATTGTATATTCTTACCTCTATCTTATACATCCTTCATCTTATATAATCTTTTCTATCTTGTACATTCCATTATCTCATTTTAACCCTATCTTAATCTAATTTGTCTTGACATCCTTATCAAATCATTTTCATCTTAATCCAATCTTACTTTATTGGATTTTAGGTCACACATGTTTCCAAACCATCCTCATCTCATTCATCTTACCCCTTATCATTTCATCATCATTTGTATATACTTGTCCTTATATTAATTCCATTATCCCATTATCCCATCACCTAATAAATTCAATCTAAGGTTTTGAGCTAATCCTCTTTTTATCCATCTATATCATCCTATCACTTTAGCCCACTATCACTCATCACTTGGTCATATCTCATACCTAGTCAGTGTCATGCTAGTATATTATCACTTTATCAATTTCAATTTAACATCTAATCAATCATCAATCTAGTCATCTCTATCTAGACATCTTACCTACTCATAACTAGCACCCATCCAATCATCATCTTGCTAGTTTGAATCTGGGCACTAGTCAAATCCCTAATCCTTTTACTATATTGAAAACTAGGGATTGATAATAGGCCATTATCACCTATCATACTATCATACTATCAGTCTGAAGTTTGATCCTAGTCTTTAATTTATTAGTTTATCTCATCCTCATCATCACCTATCATACTAGCTTGGTCATCCAGACCTGCTTTGTTCAAGGGACCATATCTAATCCTTATTCTACCTTTGCATCAATCCCCTTCGTCATCCATATTTTTTCATCCATTCCCATGTATTTGGACCCTATTTTCATGGACCAATACCTATTTGCCAACAAGGATGAGATATTTTTGTGGGCCCTAGAAATGGGTGCCTACCTACCTTCCAACCTCAACCCCATCAAGATTAAACCAATTTATCATGATTGATATCCATCTACACCTAGACCTTATGCTATCCCATCAATGTCAAACTCATCATCCATCCATAATCATAAATCTCAATATACAAATAATGAGGTCATCCTATTCAATTAATACATCTTGGCCAATAAGGATAAAGTCCTCTTATGGATATTGGAGTTGGGTTCCCACCTTTTAGATGATTTTGAGCCCCTAATCCTAGGGTCAATTAACAATAAAGTCCCTCATCACCCCTCACTCCCATCTTATTCTAAGTCACTGTTCACTAGTCCTAGCTTGACTCATTATCAAAACCCTTCTAGTCCCAAGATCACCCTCTTTAATTAATATATTGTTGAAAATAAGGGGGAATTCCTCTCATGGTTCCTTAAAATGGGTTCTTAATTTACTAAAGGTATTGAACCCATCCAACTCACCTTACCCCCAGTTCATACCTTTTAATAGTTAAATTCTCCATTTATTTATCATAGTCCAAGCCCTTGCCCCACTAGCAAAAGGGAGCTTAGATTTTCAACCTTGTATCATTCCATTTTGCCTCTTAAACAATCCCACTCTCCACCATCACATTATTCCATAGCTCAACCTAAATATTCTACATCCAAAGTCATGGACAAGCTGTATACGCCTCTCCCCATCTATATGGAAGCCCTATTTTGGAAATTGAGGTCCATAGGCATGATTTTCCACCTCCAAACACAACCTCTAGATTTATCCAAGAATGTGCCCTCATGGTATCAATATGAACAATTTATTATATACCATAAAGTCCTTAAGCATTTTATTAATAGATGTTTCCCATTTAGAGACTATATCCAATAACAAATTGATAATTGTGACATTAAAATTGAGGGAGAGTCTAATGCATCCACACTTAAGAGTGTGAAAAAGGGGGTATGCCAAGAATTACTTCATGAAGATAATCAAGATTATGCCCTCCCTAACCAAAGTCATGACATCAATCCCATTCATCATACACACATCCCTAATTAATCCATCCCTATGACCCATTCACATCATGTCCCCCATATTTATAAATCTATTAAGCCTAAATCATCCCTTCACAAACCCAAGGTGAAAGAGGTACTTGTGAACAATCATATGGTTCCTTCAAAAAATATATATATATATATGGGATACATCACCTCATCAACATCCTTGTTAGAGTATACGTCAAAATGGTCAGGATCATGTTTGACAATAGCATCTTAATCATAAATCATGTCAGAATCATCATCCCTTATAGATTATGAAGGTCATGCTGACACCTATCTCTTCAAAGATGTCTCTACTATCAAATAGTCAGAAGGCATGGCTCTTGATTCATCCTAGGATGATGAAATTATAGAATAATTATTAGATGCTCTATTAGTCAAATATCATCAAGTTGGATATGAATTGACTTTATATGATAATTTCCCCAAGAGTCTTAGTGATCCTTTTGATAATTTACAGGACACTTTTTTGATGTTGAGGTTAGGGATCCTAGTGACCTTTATAAGGACTATGTTTCTCATTATCCCCTTAATCCATAACACATCCTTAATCATCCACCTCTCCTCCATAATCCCTACCTCTCACTTCATGAATGGGATGAATAGGAACATGCATCATTGGATCCCCTCCACATGCAATATCATGTGCTAAATATATAAGGATCCAAGCCCATAATCAGTTAATCCCATCAAATAATCAAGCCTAATATGATCTTAATCTAATTAATCAAAGTCAGGATGAGTCTTATAATCATCCAAGCCATAAATAATCATCCCTTAGTAAAAATATCTTTAAAGTGATAGGAGTCTATATAAATCAAAATAATTTATCCAATCAAAAGTCACTTCCCTCTGGTGAATCCCAAAATTAGGCACCAGAAGGCAATCAAAGTCAAAATAAAAATAAAAACTAGCATATCAAAATAATGTCAAAAATAATAATCATATGCTTGACTATCCTATTAATGTTTAGATTAAAGAATCATAAAATCAAAAGGTCTTGGATCCCTTAATATCATGACACTAATATAAATAATCCCCTCCACCATATCTAATTTTATATGCAACTATTTAACCCCATTTATGCTTCCCATCCTATCATATCATCCATCATGATCATATCCCTCATTAACATCTTATATCCCATCATCACAATCATGACATGCTCCCATCCATACCATATCTCAAATCCTTGGGTAGCATTGTCAATCATAGGGCTTACAAAGATACTTGGTTGATATGTTTGGAGTATGTTAAATTAAGAGTCAATAAAGGCCACTAAGACATCTAGGAATATAACATCCATCATATGGTCTTATCATCACATATCTCCAGAATAGGTGTTGGTTGAAGATCACAAAAATGTCTATATCTTGCATCTTGTACCCATATCTAATAAATTGGGACATCATCTAAAAAATCAAAAAAATCCAAAATCAAAAAGTCAAAATTAAAAATAAAAATATAATAAAAAAACATTTGTCTAATGGTGAAAACTAGTCTTCTATCACCTTGGGAAAGTATCATGATGAAAAGTGGTCCTTGACGTCATGGTAGAATAATCTATTACCCACATTTTACCTCAAAACTTGGGGGTATAATCCATCCTACTTATCATATCCCTTATCAACCTTGTCTATATCATCCATCCCTATCATCTTTATCTATATTATCCCTTGGTCCATTGTTCCTACCCATCGTATCATACATCCTATCTCTCATTCCTTCTTGTCTTGACCTTCACAAATAAGTAGAAGATGTCTTGAGAAATGTTCTAGAATAATCTTGGCATATGCTTCACTGGACACTTAGGCAACTAAACATCTAGTTCCTTCATGATGTGGTCGTTGGTGATCCCTAATCCATTCTTCCTTGGTCCTCATCCCCTTTTCTTCATCACCCTCATCCTTTGGTCATTCTATCCATTATTTCAATTATCCTTATCCTAGTTTCTAGGCTCAGTATTCCCTTTGTTAGTAACCTTATTTGTATAGTGTACATACATATTCCAAAAACCCTAAAAATCATAAAAATTGAAAAAATCCAAAAATAGTCCATGGTGTCTTGTCTTATGTCTTTTCCCCTAGTCGAATCCATCTCCATGCCTTTCATCATTCACAATCATGCCATCCATCATCTTATTATAAACTAGGGGCAAATCTAGTCTATATCAATCTATCATTGACCTAATCTCACTTTTTTTATCAATCTTATGTCTCTCATCTAAATCTCTAAGTCCTTAGCCTAATATTAATCCAAGTCCACATATCCAAATCCTCATCCAAGTACACCTGGTTTAGAATCCATATCCACATCCATATCCTTACCTAGGTCCTAATCCTAATCATAATCATTAGTCTATTCCAAATCTAAGTCTATTATAAGTCCAAAATCATATCATGGTCATCCTAGTCCATCCTATCACCCAATCACTCATCCTATCATTAGCTAAGACATTGTGACATTACATGTAGATACTTGTGTGTGTTACTTGTCTATTCTATTTGGATTATTTTCATGTATTTTATCCTATAAATATTTGGTTGTCTTTATATTTTGACTATGTGTTACATCATATCTCTTTTTATTTATTGGGTAATAAACGAGGATGTTATGAGGTCACCAAAGCTATAAAAATTATTATAAGTACCCTTGATGATGTAGAGTTCACTATTTTCCCATGCACTTCAACATAATGTCCTCTTTGTCATACTTATATCATGGGGCATCCTACCAAGTGCTATATTGGATTGCTTAAACTATGATGATCCTTATGACAGTTGTGATGGCTTTATCATCTACACCCTCATCATTTCTCTAATCATCTAAATCCATTAATCTACCATCTAATCTCTAATCATCAACAATCTAATGTTTTATCATTTATCCTAGTCTATCCTCTATCTAAACATTAACAAGTCTAATCATTATTATCATCATCATAATTACCTTTTAATCAATCATTATCATTTATCCTTTAGTTATAACTACATCTACCTAAGGTATTTTTAGACTATGTAGGTATTACTTGGCCATTTTTTAATTCCTAAGGATAGTTTGACCAACATTTTTTCCATCCCCTTCATCATTTAGTCACTCAATAATAAAAATTATTATCCTCTTCATAATATTGATCAAATTTATCTTTGAGCTACACCTAATCTTATAAAATCTTAGTCTTATCCTAGTTAACAACTCTCCCTTACATGCATCCTTGATTGGGATCCATTGAAATCTTGAGGCCTTTTATCATATGATCATGTTACAGTTGATTCCCCCTTGGGGTGTATCAAAAACTATGACATCATCATTTATACTCCCTATGCTTATGTCTTTTCTAGGGGAATCATCACTTTGTGGCTCATTATTTAAGTAAATTTCATCTTCCTCATCCTCTATCTCACATCTAACTTTCCATCCCCTTATTTATTCATCACATCTTGCCCCTCATTTCTTATATCAAGTGACCATCTAGCTCCTCCTTCTTTGCATGTCCCCTCAAGGGGGTATCATATCCCCTAACATAATCTACTAAAATTCATCCACATCCCCTAACATTCATCCATGACATGATTTTTATTTAAAATACCGTTACTCCTTCCACTTTGATCCACCCATAATGCCCTTTCAAAAAGGGGTAAAATGTATACACTAAAACTATGCTTGCCTTAATTATTCTAGCTAATCTTGCTAATTTATCCCCTTTATCCCAATCCTAATAATTTATCTAATATCCCCCCTCATAATTTTTTTTTATGAAATATATCTATATATTAGATTAATATAAATATACAAATAATTCACAAAAAATAAGGTGGTATGAGAGAATGTCATAACATGAGGTAGAGCCTAGGAGCAAAGTATCAAATTTAGATAGTTCCTAGAGGTAAATCACAAAATAAAAGTCATAAGAGAAAACTATCAAGTAAAAAAAACAAGGACCAAAGGTGTAGGATCCATATCATCTGGTCCCCAGCTCAAACTTGGCAAGTCATTGCCATCTGGAATAGGCTCCCAACCAGTAGCCTGAGCCATGTCCATTTCATCATCTACTTGAGTTTGACTAGGAGAGATAGCCATCAAGAGCCTTAAAAACTTGTCCAAAAGGTGAACATAGCCTCTAGGTGGTACCCCACATGCATTTAGGCATGGAGGAGGAAGAAGAGTGCCCCAACCATCCTGCCCAATAAGGGAAGGAGGCAACGGTTACCACCATCATTGCTACCTAGGAGGGGAAATATGCTCGTATAGGGTACCATTGTAAGAGTGACACTTGGAGTAGCTATGATGATGTCCACCATGAGGTAGCTAAGGCAATATGTCATCCATTCTATGATCCCTAGGTGGAGAAGGTGGAACCTAAGCCATAATGCAAGGAGCATCTCCCTAGTGAGATAAGAGGTCTTGGATATACCCAAGCTCCATGGCCATTTTGTTGGCTTGGACTTGTATCTACAAAATAACATTAGATATAATGGAAGATTTATGAAAAGAAGAAATATTACATTCATAAGAAACATGATTTAACATAGAATTATTTCTTTCTTTGCAAATCTAAAAGAGAATCTCCACTCTAAAAGTATGTCAAACTTGAGCTACTTTGATGGGAATCAAAAACTTGTCCCCCAAGAGGATGTGTTTCCAAAGGAAGAAGTCAGGCTAGAAGGGCCTAAAAAGATCATGGATCCAAGACCAGACCCTTTAAGCTTTGGGACATTACTAGAATAGATGAGGTATTGTCACAAGATGTCCACATAAGGGACAGGTAGGTAATTGGACTCCAAGATGAACTAGCCTTCTACCAATAGGTAAGATTTGGTGTAGTATACACCAATAAAAATGGGTAAGCTTGGGCTCCACATAGGCCCCCCAAATAGTGTTGAAGTGAAAGCTCCACATTTTCATAGATGAGTGTAACCCCCAATAATTTTTAATCTTGGTAATCATGGGAAAATGTGGGGTGAGTCAATTATAGCCAAGCCAATGTGTGTAATTGTGAAAGGGTATTTTAACATACCATTTCTAGTCCATCCACCATGGTCTAGCAGATTTGAAAAAAAAATTATGGAGGATGGAAATAGGGATAACATTAAGGATTTCCTCAGAAGATTCATAGTTTACACTAGCTAGCTAGAATTTAGTTTTCACATCCTCTCATAGTAGCCAACTATGTGAGAGTCTGTAGAAGATATCCTAGATAAAGTGGATTCTTTTGTGGTATAAATTGAAGGCATTGATCCAGGGATCCTCTACTAAAGGCACCCCATTTTTAGAAAATATGGGGGACCACTAGAGAGAGTGGGAATTAGCAGAGATCCAATTAAAAAATATAGAGCCATTCTAGAGGATCTATGGCTTGATCTTTTCCCAAGATTTCTAGATGATTTTCTCCATGAAGGACCTAGTGATCTAAATGGGAGATTAGATGAACAACAAACTAGGGAATCCAAGACATTTATAGGATTTCTTTCCCTTAGGCAAGCCTAAGGAGATATAATATCTGAATAACACCTTCCAAGCTCTTGGGCCCTCAATGGTCCTCACAACCCATTTACTACATAAGGTGGATCCTTGCCTAGCTATGTCGATAAGTCCCATCCCTCAAGCTTCATGTGGGAGGCAAAAATATTCCTAGGTCACATTGTGGAAACCTTTATCATGGGAATAATTGGCCCAAAGGAAATCTCTAAGCAATTTTTCCAACTTTTGGTAAGAATTTTTTGATGGAACTCCATATGAAAATTAGTACACATGGGTGGACACAAGAATATTTAAGTAGATTTAAAATTTCCCTACTAATGAAAGAGACTTGGTCATCTAGTAATTTAGATTCTTAGCAACTCTGTTAACAACATACTACCACAACAAAGGTGGTGAAGCATTGAAGGCAAAAGGAATAACAAGAAATTTAAAATTTTCATAATGTTGGATCCATTTACAACCAAATTTATCTATCCATAGAGGTAGAGGGAGGTATGATTATCTATAGCAATGAGTTTTCTACCATTGGATGTTGGAGCCAAAGGCCACGCAGAAGGTGTCAAGACACTGAAGGGCATTGTCTACATTGGCTTCATCTTCAATGAGGGTAAGGAAAGAATCATCCACAAAATGGCCATTAAATAATTGCATGTCATCATGAGGGTTGGTTGCATTAGGTGAGAGATAAATTCCCTTAACAAGGCCACAAGATTGGGATTTGCTAAGAAATAATCCAAAACCCTTAATAGAAATCACATAAAGGGTTAGTGCTAAGGGGAACCCTTAAAAAATGGAATGGTATAGGCCAAATTTCTCAAAGGTGACTCCATTAATAGAGAAGATATTTGAGGTATCTGTGAAGAGAATTTGAATGGTTTGAATGAAAATGAGTCTAAATCTTAAAGTATGAAGCATGGCTAGGATAAAAGGCCATTCAATGTGATCATTATCTTTTTTAAAGTCAATTTTGATGAGTAAGGCTTGTTGTTTGGATTGTCTAGCCTAGTCCATACCTTCCCTGATATCAATGATGTTCTATAGGATGTAATGACTCTTTATGAAGCTCATTTGTTATGGATGCATAATGAGAGGCAACATATTGCATAATCGAATCACCAATGCCTTGGCTATGATTTTATAGGAGATATTAAGGAGGGTGATGGGCTGACAGTTACATATCAACTTTAGATCTCTCTACTTAGGTATGAATTTGATATTTAATTTATTTATATTTTTACCCAGTGTGTGTAAAATGCTTCATGGTAAACCTTGATAAAATTGTTACCCATAAGATCCCAAAGGCTTTTGTATAATTTACAAGGAAAGCCATCAATGTCAGGCACTTTGTCATTAGCCATATGTGTCACTGCTTCATGTAAATCATCTACAATGAGTGGACTATCATAAATCACCCACTAAATGGTAGTGAGTCTATAAGTCACAATTGAAAGACATTATTGAAGGGTAGATTCTCATTCATCTGAAGAGGCTTGAGCTTGGAACACTTATTGATAATGGTACATAAATGCTTGCACTATCTATGGCATTTTTGAGAGTCTATTTCTAGCCTTAGTAATAATTTGAATTTATTATTTTGAGTTTTTGGTTCATAGAATTTGAAAAATTCTTTAGAATCTTTATCACCAATATTCATCCAATGAAGCCTAGCTTTAACTTGGGCTCCTTGGGAATTGTAGTTATCTACAATCTGGATGTGGTGCCACAAACAAGAAACTCTCACCTATAAGATATCATTAAAGGGATATTTTTATAGAGATAGGTTTATGTGGCCCAACTCTAAGGAAGTAGTAGAGTAGGAGTGTCTCTAAATTTTGGCAAGTTGGTGGCCATAGATCCATAGGAAGTAGGTAGTACTTTAGATTACATCATCCCATTAGAGAATCCAACCAAAATCTTAGGAAGGACATCAGTCTAAATTCTAGACTCTCCTAGTGTGTGCCACTATGGGCTCATGCTTGAGCAGAGAGGTGTTGATAAAAAATTATGTTTTGTGGACCTTAGGCTTTATGAATTTCCAAGTCACATGAAACCAAATGGGTAAGTGGTCGAAACTCCCAAAATTTGGCAGCACCAACACTAGAGGGAAGAATTCATTATCAAAAGAGAAGTATGGCTGGGAAGACATAATTTCCCTATCAAGATGCTTCAAATTACAAGTGGGGCCTTCCCTAAAGTTACTCTAGGTATACCAAACTCCATTTGTAGGCTGGTGCAAAGTTTTAGGGTCATAAAGACCACATTTAGTGCACATGTAGAACCACACCTCCTTTTTATAGCTTCCCACCTCATGGGAAGGTGGCCCATTTTGTCCTCGAGAGCTATCACCATATTAAAGTCACCACATAATACCCAATGGGCATTGAGGAGATCATTCATAATCCACCACCATAAATGGGTATGCTCCAACACATCATTCAAGGAATAAATATTAATAAATCTAAAAGAATGGATTTCAATGCTAAAAAGAGCCCATACTAATTGGTTGGTGGGGTCCATATCTAATTACACAAGGTGTGGCCACCACCTTAGAGAAATGAATGTGATTACCCCTCCACATCCTATGGCATGGTAACTATGCAAAATGATACTATCATGCCAGATGGAATTACCAATAGCCATTAATAAATAATCCACCATCTTGACTTCTTGCGAGTAGAAAATGTCCATCTCAAGAAACTTCCTTCTAAAATCATGCACAACAAACTTGTATTTTGGTTTTATGAGACCTCAAACATTCTATGAATAATAATTCATTTATGATGGGAGTTAAAGGACATGTCCTCTAAATCCAACCCTTCTAGATCATCATACCATTTCTACAAAAAATGCCCACTATTGGCATTCAATAATTCATATTATTTCCTCAAGTTAGGGTTAGCTAGAAACTCTCCTTCCTCTACCTTGTCATTCCTCCTAGGAGGGCTATGAGAAAGTTTTAGTGTATCCCATCGAGAAGGAAGTGGAAGAGTGGTGACCTATAAGAGTGAGAATTTAGGAGAGCTAGGCACAGAGGCCTCAAGACCTTGAGACAAAACATTTACATCTAGAGGGGTGTTAAACACCCTAGGAGTTTCAACCAATTTTGAGGATTCAACTAGTGAGGGCTCTTTTTTAATAAGAGTCTTATCCTATAGGCCAATTCTCAAGGATGGCTTGCTACCTTTGGGGGCAGTAGCCATGTTAGATGTTTTGGGATGTGAATTCTTCTTCCCTACCATCATCCATCTATCTTTAGCTAGTTTTTTTCTATCCTTAAGAGAGGACTTGTGTGGTGAGGATGAGTGATTGGCCAAATTATTATGGGATAATTAAAGGGGACAATCATGTGTCTTATGGTCTATAGCTTGGTATCAAAAATAAGTATTAGGCAAGTTGATATAGAGGAATTGCTAAAGGTGCCTCACATCCCTGACTTGGATTTAAACACACTTCTTGAGATCCTAAGATAGGTCTACCTCTACACAAACCCTTTTTTTAGTGTAACATAGTAGAAATAATTTTGTTCATGACAAACCATATGGCCTATGGAGGATTCTATTTGGTGAATAAAGTGCCAGCATGGGATTGGGAGGCCTATGAATTCAACCCAAACTGGGACTTTAAGAATAGTGTGTTCTAAGACTACAAAGTCTCATGTCCAGAGGGAGAGGACCATGAGCGAGTTCTTGACATACCAAGTGGAATACTTATGGAGGATTCCTCTAGCATGGGTTGGGTCAAAAAAGAAGAAGAGGATAAAAATCGTAGTCATGTTATGTATGATCTTCAACTTGATTCCATGAGATTATTGATGAGTTTTAACCCAATAGCGTAGCATACTTTTAGAAGGGATTCTCCCAATCAAATAACCTATTAAGAAAAACTTGTCTAACCATTCACATGCAAAATTAAATTTTGGAATAGGTAGTATAACATCAGGTTCTAAAACATTACCTCATGGTATACTTTTAAGACAAACTTCCTCAGGTGCTTGTAGGGGGCCATTACTTAATTCTCCTCCATTCTTCTCTGTAGCTAAAATAGCCAAGATAGAATAGGTGAGGACATTATAAATACTGGCCTTGTCTAAAGGTGAGAAACCCTAAATGGTAATTAATACTAAGTCTTATAGTCACTTAAGGCCATAGTATGAACCAAGGCTAGACAAGCAAGGAACCAAGGGCTGAATCAATGGCATGCATGGAAAAAACCCTATTAGAGTGAAAAAAACTTCCATTGACATGATATTTGACTCCATAATTAGGTACAAAATGCTTTCATTAATGGACACTCTCATCATTATTCATTCACTAACCTTATTTATACCCAACAAATCAACTAATTCTCCTAAATCATGTCCTGTCCTATCTTGATATCTCTTATCTATTATTTGGGAATTTATAATTCCCATAGCTCATCTACCCACCTACCAAGCCTAATCTTAGGCTCTCCTACACCCCTAGTCCCTAATCCCCCACATAATCCCTCACTAATACTAATTAATCCTTAAGGATATTATAGAATTATCCTATTTTATAACCTCCTCTAACTTGGCCCCTCCTCTCTAGAAACCTCTATTCTAAAGTCTTCCAAGGATTTTTTAATTCCTTGGAAAAATATACACCCTTGATCCTCATGGATCAAGTTTGAGGGTGAGCCATTGGTATTCCCCCCTCTTGTCTTGTTTATACAAGTCACTCCTACATGTCCAAACCAATTACTTAAGACATAAGACCTCCATGAATTGATGACAATCAACCAATCCATGATCAAAATCATTGATCAAGATATCACCATGTCAAAATTCTAAGTCCATGGAAATATATAATAAACAATCCACTTGAAGATCTTGGAGAGAGGCTAGTTGAATCAAGGAATCGGTAAGATCTTATTCATATTCTCTAATTTGCTTCCATAATCTATCTTATTAAGTGTATTGTACATTTTTGGTTTGAATTATCATATTTAGGTAGTTTAATCTAATTGCTCAAAATTACAATCACACAGTCATTTTCTAATTGTGAGTTGAGTTAATTACAGTTTTGGGTGACCTAATTCTTCACTATATAATGTACCTTCTTATGTATTTTTTATCCAATGATCATTAATGAAACTTTTGGTTTTGATATCAAGATTCTTCCATTTGAGTTGTTCATTTGATTTCACTACTCTATACAGGTTCAGCTTCATACATTTGATCCTATCCAAACTGATCCTCAATTTTGTCCCATTCCAACATGGTATTACAGATTTTCCATTAGCCTTATGTCATATCCTTTATTTTAAGATATAAAATTCTATCTTGTTTAATGTATTTTAATTAATTTTGGTTTTCTAGGGTTTGGTGGGGTTTATTGAAAATCCATACAAATTTGCATATCTAAAGTCTCCAAATAAAAAATAGATAGTGCCATTGAATTTAGGTGTCAAAACCCTAAGAATAGATATAAACATGACCTAATTTTATGAAAATCATTTTTTACCATTATTGGAGGGTTTCAAGACCATTTTTTAAATTCTAAAAAAAATCTTACATCTGATGACTTTGTAGAAAAACCATCTCTATATTTTTTTGGGTTTGTCAATAAACCAAGTGGGTCTTTGATAGATTTTAGAGAAGCTATACATAATATACAATTTTGGAGGTTTCTTTAACTCAACAAAATCTCCACCTTGAACATGTAATTTTGGTAAGTTCATACAAGTTGGAAAACTTTTTTGGTAGGAAAAAAGTTTGAGTAGACATTTGGGTGGTTGAAAGCAAATAGGTTGAAACATGACCCCTTTACATGTAAACATGCCAAAACCCAACCCATTTACAAATAATTTGGTTATAATTTGACCTTCCTATCAATAGACCCAATGGAACCTGATCCTCTTATCAACAAATCCAACATATTTTTATGAGCCTACACATAAATTTGGTGGAATATAATAACCTTGCCTACAAACCCCTCAGACTTTGATGACCCTGCTTGTAGAACCTATGAACTCGAATGACCTTATAAATACCACTTGTTGTGAAAGTCTAGGGTTAGTTTATTTCAACCTAGAAAAATCATGGGATAACTCCCTTTGTGCTCAACATTTAAACACTTAGCTACATCGACATCAATAGACATAAGGCACGTGCCTTATGTGCTCACCTGAAGTGCAGTTGAGAATGAACTGAGGCCCACAGTAGGCTAGTCATGCCATGACACAAGGCTTCACTAAAGGGACTTAATAAATGCACCAAAAACTTAACTCTAGGGTAGATCCATAGGTAAATGCCTTTCTCAAGTTAAGAATAGGGTCATATAGGTGCTTAATGGGTCGTAAGATTACTTTGTTTCAACTTACTCTCCATACTAAATAGATGTAAATTAAACAAGGGTTAGGTTAACTGGCACAAAATTATACTAATCTTCCATGTAAAATAATGATGACATCATGAAAATTATAGAGGTTCCATTAAAATATAAAAAAACACACAAAATACACAAAATTTAATTTGCATAATTAACCAAACATGTGACATCACACAAACACTTGCATCCTATTTGCAATACTATAAGACATGAAAACTAGAAAAAAATAAGTATATTTTAAGGAAACACCATTTATCATTATTCAAAGTCCACAGTAAGATTTTATATTTAAAATCATAATACTAACAACCTAGAGGATCACATATGAGCTTGGGTACGTACAGTTGGAGCTAGAGTGGTCTATATTCTATATCTAAGTTTTAATGGTTGTTAGAGCAAGGTTTATATAGTATGGTTTTGAATTCATTCTACCATAGCTTTGCTTTAGTTCTATATCTCTCTTCATCCTTTGGTTTGAGCTCATTATATAATCCTTTCAAGAGAATATTTTTTAGGGTAGAAGCTACATGTTGAGTGTTGAGTTAGAATTCTATCATCATAACCGCCAGCTCCATGACCCTACAATTCTTATGCACCACATTCCATCTATCTTCAAATCTTTCTTGATGTCATGAGTAACTGGGAAATGGTTATCCATCAGCTAGCTAGCACATGATTTGCAATGCATCCTTTAGCTAGCTACCAAAAATTATTATACTAACCACTTACCAAAATATCTAGACACATTGAGGTAGATATCAAGTTGGCTTGAAAATTTCACTAAATAGTTTAGGGGCCCAACATTACCCCATATAAAAATCCTAGTCCACCCTCAAACTAAGCCATTAAACTTTTGGGATCGTAAAATTTAGGCACATTCTCTAGGAGTTCTACGCTGAAATCCTCAAATCCCTTTATGGTTAGCTTAATCTATCTTGCAATGATATCAATATCAATTGATGTAATAGTGAGCACAAGTATATCTATTTTATCTATCTCTTTATGAAAGGATTATATGTTGTCTTGCACCTTTGCCACACTTCTATCTAAGATCTTCCCTTGATCATAGGCCTCAATCTATTGAGTGTAGAAGAGTTCTTCCAAGGTTATTTCTTGGTCTTTGAACTGATTTCTCAATGTGTTGATGTTTCTCATTACCTGTGACCTTTCTGACCTGATTATAGAATACACTTGAACCATCAACTACTCCTCATCCTTCACTTTCTTTAACTATGCATTTATTACTGAGGCTTGGTTAGATAATTTTAAGAAGATTGAATTTACTATTTCTATACCATCCTTCAACTTTGTGAAGAGATCTACTTATTAGAGTTTTTCTGATAGATCCTTATTTAGTATGATGTTCAAGTCTTCCTCTTCTTTTTATTCTTGTGCTAGATCAAGATATAGTCTTGGGATCATTTGCTTGACCAATACACAAATCTTATCAACCTTTGAAAGGTATGAAGTGTTGATGCTAACCAAAAGAGATGGCTCATCTACCTCCACACATTCATAAAGCCATTACAATTTGAACTTATTGGCCTGTTCTTCCTCCTTAGCTTCCTTGAGGAGTTTATTCAATTTCCTTACCTTACCATCATTTATGACACCTTAGCTCATTACCTCTATGGTTATTTTTATTAGCGCATTCCTATATTGGAATGGTTTCATGGCACATGGGTCAATAAGAAAGGATTCTTACCATTATTAAAAATATTCTAGGCTCAAAGTAGCAGCCTTTGGCACCTTAAATTGGGGCTCGTCCATATAATGGTCCAACACAAATGAGAGCTACTTGCACATCCTTGTCATGGTGTCTTGAAGGGCATAGTTTCATATAAGTATAAATATTCATCCCCTAAAATCTTCTATGATATTTCCCTAATGTTAAGCTCTCTATCATCCTTTTTTATGATAACCTTCTTTATGTACACTTCTTCCTCTTCACTGGTGCCATTTCTATCTTTGATGTGATCCTCTGAAGAGTCACTTATTTGGTCCTTGGGGGTTTCTTCATCAAACTTCCCCCTCATCCATTTATTCATTTTAAGGCTTCTCAATATTTACCTCAAGGGTTATTCCTTTGGTGTTAGAGTTGCCTTATTGCTTTTACTGCTCCTCAATTGTCTCCATTTGTTTCTCCAAGGTACTAGTATCACCTTATTTTTATACAAACACCCCTTCACTATTTGGGCATACCTTCACAACTTCCTCTACTTGTCTAATAGGGTCACTTAGTGCCTATTTGACCATTATACTACTGGTCCTATGCTTGATACCTTTGGGGCCCTCTTATCCAACTTAGACTTCTTCTATTCCTAATCAAGTTTTTACTTCTCTTCAAGCACCAAAGCTCAGTTTATATCTTCCTCACTGAGTCCCATATTCCTCTAGGCCATTATTTTTTCCTTGATAGATTGAGGAGCCACTATGGAGGCCTTATCCTTGGATTTTGACATTATTTTCTTTGGTGGTCTCTTTAACAAGGTTATGTCAAAGGTAAGGCTTGCCATTTCCTTAGTTACTTTTAGTGTGGTAGCCATGCCGCTTTGTAGGGCCTCCTGAACATTTCCATCACCAAGCTCCTCTTCACTTGTTGGAATAACAATCACTAAGAGGGGGTGAATCAATGTGAAAACTCTTATTTAAATTCCATATATCATTCAAACAAATCTATAGATATAGTAATGTATAATCAATCATTCATATGAGCATGAAGTAGGAACATAACACATGAACACAAGATCTATGTGGGAAACCCTCATGTTGGAGTATTGTAAATGATGTCATGGTGTTGTCATGGAGGTGTCTTATTGAGTGGATGAAGTGTTTTGATAGCTTAAGTGACAATGATAAAGTGTGCAACGTGCCTATTATAGTGTGCTTGAAGGTGGCTTGGTTGATCTTCAATGTTGACATGGATAAATATGTTCAGGGATGAATATGGAGTATTAAACATGTGAAAGGGTACCTATAAAAGGTTTTTTAT
Source organism: Torreya grandis (assembly GCA_037957365.1). Classification (NCBI taxonomy): domain Eukaryota; kingdom Viridiplantae; phylum Streptophyta; class Pinopsida; order Cupressales; family Taxaceae; genus Torreya; species Torreya grandis. Next base: position 1,924,595 of record JARHVA010002820.1, read on the forward strand.
GCTTTGAGTTCTTTTATGCATGATTATATTTTATTTGGTTGATCATAGTTTTCATCTAAACACTTTGGATCTAGTGTCAAAAAAATTGAGAAGGTAGTTTGATGGCATCACCATTGCCATGTGGGAATGAGTCAAGGGGACTTAGTAATATGGTTTTGATCACATTAGTCCCTAGTTTTTACTTACTAGATCTCAAGTCATGAAATAAATCATGGTTAAAGATATGAGGGTGCAAAGTTGGCTTCTCAGTTAAAATTCATTGTTTTCATATACTTAGCCAAATTTGCATGAGACCAGAAAAAGCTGAGTAACCATGTTGATAAATTCAACATTCACATGCATGGATGTGTCAAGATAAAATGATCATATGGGTTTGTTCATTTTTGTGCCTAGTTTTTTTGTGATAAATTTTAGATCATGTGATGAAGTGCATAAAAAGATATGAATATGCAAAGTTGGGCTTCCAAGTAGTTTGACTATGTTTTTCCATACTTATCCAAAAAAATTTGACAAGGAAAGCTGAGTAGGAATTTTGATAATGTTATATCTTATACGTGTGAAGGTGTCAAGAGAAATTGATTATATGGGTTTGTTTAGTTTTGATCTTAATTGATTTTCTCTAAATTTAGATCATAAATGAAGCACATCAAAAGATATGTTTTTTCAAAGTTGGCCTCCTAAGCAGGTTTTTGACATAGTTGAATTTATGACAAAAGATGTTGAGAAGGCATTTTAATGGTGTTATATCTCATACATGTAAAGGATTCAGGAGTAGTTTGTCATATGGTTGGATTCTCCCATGTAAAGAGATCATATGGGCCAAATTTAATATCATTTATCTAATCATAGAATAAGTTATTAAGGTTCAAAAAAGGCTACTTAGGTAGATAAGCAAGGTTCCCATAGTCATTTCTGCACAAGTTAAAATTTGAGAAAGATAAATGGTGTGCATTGCTCCAAAAAGCTAGGAAGCAATGAGATGAAGATAGGTGAATGTTTTTTAATGAATGATAAAATATAAATGATATAGATCTAATGGTGAGTGGGTGTTCATATAAATTGATCAAATGGTGAGCATTGATAATTAAAGACCTGACTGATCTGTAGAGATCGATATAGCACATTGAGTCAAAGTTTCAAGATTACATGAGATGAGGTCAAAGTGACTAAGGTTTAAAATCTAAGAATCGGTACCTATGAATTAAAGATAAAAAATATCTATGGTGCATATTTGATCTAAGCAGTGTGAACATGAGATGACTACAGAGTTTTTGAGGTTTAACTGTGACCGTTGCCATTTGAATATTTAAATTTAACATAGAGAAAAACCAAAGCTCTATATTTTGTCTATATATTTTAATAGAAATAAAATTTTCTATTTACATAAAAATAAATTTTTTAGAGGACTCCAAGGTGCATCTAGAAATATAGATTTGAATATTTGAAAGTGAGTATAGTCAAAGATATTAAGCCTAGAAGTTGGTTGTGTGTTCATGCTTGTTTTGTAAGTGACCTGAGAAGGATATTTGAGCTCATTTTGATGTTGTTTCGATGTCTAATGATGAATTTTATATTTAGGAGTGTTTTATACTCCATAAGTATGCTCTATGTGGATTTATTAGGTGTGGTCAATCTATATTGAGTATGAATAATGCTTAAGAAATTGATTGTGTATTCATTCATGATGTTCCTATGTACCAAGTTAGTGTTTGAGTTGTTTGAGCATATGAAGAGGTGAGATAAGATGATTATGATAATTTGAGGATGTTAAAGGGGACATAAGGAGTGGATCCATGTATTTGAAAGTGTTCATGTGTTCTTGTTTTGATCAATTTTGTGATAAACAAGTGAATAGGTCTTTATGAGACCTATAAGAGCTACAAGGGCCTTATTAAAAGGTGTATCCACTTGAGGGTGACCCATAAATGCTATGGCCAACCTATGAAAAATGTATTAAGATATGTCTTCATATGATATATGTCTTAAGGGTTAAGACATGCCTAATGGCTGACCAAGGTGATGATTATCAACTATGTGCTATAAATAGTGAAATCAAAGTTAGTGATTTCTAAACTTTGTGTGAGAGACTTGAGAGAGATTAGAGAGAGGTTTTTACATGTGTTTTGTGGAGAGAAGGAAGGGTAGAGTTCCCTATGGATGAGTTGAAGAGTAGAACTGATTAAGGACTATTTCTATGGCTTGTAGGTCATAATTATATTGGTAAAATAATGTTCTTGATGTTTGAGTATGAGATAAGGTGAAGAGTGATAAGTAGAGGTCCATCATCAAGTGTTGAAGACATCAATTCAAAGGAGGATGTGTTCATAGGTGTTATTGTGGTAGCTCAGCATATAAGGTGGTTAAATCCTCCTTGTAAGGTAAAACTTGCTAAAATTTTGGTTGTTGTTACATCTCAACTAGACAAGTGTAACAACACCTTATGGAATTGTAGTCACACTAAATAGGGATTTTAGTTCCTTGATAATTTGTAGATGGTCTAAATTGATTCTTGTTATTAGAAGACAATAGTCTAATTATAGGTTCCAGTGGGTTTTATTCCCCAAGAGGTTTTCCCACGTATATAAAGTGTTATGTGATTGATCTTGCATTGTCTCTCTTAGTCATTGGTATGATGATGTGTATGCTTCATTAATGATTTTGGTACCTAATTAAGTGTTTTTAAAGATCAGAATTGAAGTTAGACTATTTGGACTCACTGATTACCCCCCTTCATAGTGATTATAACTATAACACCTCATGGGGGATAAAACCCACTCACAGATAGCTTGGAATATAGTCCTATAATTAATGAATCAAAATTTTAGTGAGGCACCAACCCCACAAGGAATACCAACCCCTCACTAGTCAAGCACTAACTCAATGAGTCCTTTAACAAACACCAACTT